>JANRMT010062861.1:1452554-1466262 GCA_026402145.1 Polypterus bichir lapradei | reverse complement strand
CCCCCCCCCCCCCCCACTCCCCCCCTCCATCCACCAAACCCACGGCTCCTAACAACAGCAGCTTGGACACACAGAGGAACCCAAAAAACACAGAAGTGGGCATCTGACCAACGTAACGAGCAGAAGAGACCATGAGAGCTGACGTGGACCCCAGCCAGGGGGGCGGCGACCGACGATTAAATCTGCGTATTCCTGGGGCATTGTGGGCCGAATCCTTGGCAAGACGTACGAGGGAAGTGCGCTGGAGTTAAATGGACGTCAGTTCATCGCAGGAGTTCTAAGCAGGTGGGCGATGACCACCCATCCGAGCCTAAAGCATCGAGCGTAAGGCAGAAACGGGGCACTGGTCCATGACAGGGGGATCAGACACACACCTCGGGGGGGCCGTTGAACCTCAGCACATGTCTGTAGACTGAGGACAGGGGAGAACATGCAGGCTCCACACTCCTTCACCACCCTGCTCATTGAGTCCAGAAAGGTGACCTCCTGGGTGACAGTGGCACTTAGTCATGGAGCACCCCACGTCACAGTAGAGAGTGGACAATCACAGGCTCACTAGCCACAAAGACCACCGATGGGTCGATGCCAGCTCTGCGTCATAGGCTAGTGCAAAGTGTGAATGTGAGCTACACTGGCAAATGATTATAACTGATTGAGCGGACCACCACGTGGACAACACAGTGTGGTGAAATGTACTGGTGGCCTCATCATCCTCTGGACGGGAGTCGTGATGGTGGGACCTCCAAGACTTGGAGATCATGGAGGAAATCCTGCTGCCACCTGCAAGAGGCCTTGGCACTCCAGTAACACCACAGGCAGCCACACAGAGCCAGGGCCACACAGGTCATCGGCTGGACCACCGCTCTGTTGGCTTTACGTGGCAAGGGGCTAAGAGTTTGTATTTGGGTGTTCTAAGGGGGCATAGAGGCTTATGGGTGGGATATCCTCTGAAAAGTGACGATACGCATACCTGACCATCACGCGTCTCATTCTAAAACCCACTGTGGGCACCGATATGGAGCGGCCCCCCTATAACGGCCCACAACATGGCGGAGAGGGTCTGTGGGTGTTTGAGCCCATTCAGCCAAAGCAGGCACTGATATTGGTGGAGAAGACCTTGGCTCACAATTGTTGTTTGAATTCCTCCCGAATGTGTTCAGTGGGTTTGAAGGTCCATGAAGGACCACTGCAGACCCTCCGCGTCTCGCACAGGAGTCAAAAATGTCTTTGTCTACGGTAGCATTTAACAGGACCCCCCCCCCTACTGGAACCGAGGGACTTGAAACTGACTGGCCCATCAGAGTGCCAGATAGTGACAGGTGTACCCTGCTCCAGAGCCCAGAGGCAGGCTTAACAGCAGTCTGGTTGGCGCTTGGCATCGCTCATAGAGATCTTAGGCTCAGACGTGGAAAGCTGCGTCGTGAGGCTCCCTCTGCCTGGCACCGCTGCTCATGGAACTTGAAGGGGCAGTTTGGAGCGCCAGTGTGACTGACGGCCATGTTTAACAGTCGGCAGCCCACCTGTGTGAACTGTGAGGCTCCCTCTTCCCAATAAGGGCACTTACTTTGAGTTTTTTGCTATTTATTCACTGGCGTATGATTTGTCTGTTACAGTGCAGTTCTAGTGCTGTGGCACGGTGGCACAGAGGGTGGTGTGTCTTGACTGCGGTCGACCATTGCAGGTCTAGCAGAGCCGAAACTTCACATGCTGACTTGTGACAAAGGTGACATCCAGTGACAGTGCCAGGCTTAGAGTCTAAGAGCCAATGTGCGCCAGGGGAGACAACGTGGCTGTGTGAATGAATGCCTAACGTTAAATTCATGCAAGTGTTGGTTTCATTTGAGCAGAAGGTCGTTTTCTCCTACCTGTGAGTTGGGGTTCAGTTAACGAGAGACGGGAGACGGCCAAACCCGTCAGACAGAGAGAGAAGTAAGAAGGAATGCCAGTTAGGAAATGGCCTCACTGCTGGCACGCACTGGTGGGCACACGTGGCACTGGCTTGCAGTTTTCTGACCGTTTGGTGTGAGAAATAAAACGATAAATAAGCCATAGTCAGAATTTTCTTTGAACAAGAACTGTCCTTCATTTTGCAGTACCAAAGCTTTCTCTGTTTTTGTGTGTAGAACATTAGAACAGTCGGGACGAGAGCAGACCACCCAGCCCACCAAAACCCACTTCTTCTGAAAGTCCCTAAAGTCCTCCTGTCCACCACACTACCTGGTCGCTTAATCCAAGTGTCTGTGGCTCTCTGTGTAAAGAAGAACTTCCTGATGTTTGTGTGACAGTCACCCTTCACAAGTGTCCAGCTGTGTCCCCCCGCGTGTTCTCGATGAGCTCATTTTAAAGTCACCGTCTGATCCACTGGACTGATACCCTTCATCATTTTGCACACTTCAGTCAGGTCTCTTCTTCATCTCCTTCAGGTTTAGCTCTTTGAATCTTTCCTCCTAACTCACTCCCTGTAGCCCCCCATAATCAGCCTTGTCGCTCTTCTCTGGACCCTCTCTAGTGCTGCTGTGTCTTTATGGAGACCCAAACTGACCACAGGAGTCCAGCTGAGGCCTCACCAGTGCGTTATAAAGCCCGGTGTCACCTCCTGTGACTTATACTCCACACATCAAGGCGCTCTATAACCTGTTAGCCTTCTTCATGGCTTCTGAACACTGCCTGGACGTCGACCAGCACGACTCCTGACTCCTCATCATAAGGTGGTCTCTCGATTTTCAGACCCCCCATTGTGTATTCACACCTCACATTTTGACTTCCTGTCTGCTGACCAAGTCCTTCTGTGATGATGTAACGGATTCCAACTTATCTGCCAGTCCACCTATCTTGGTATCATCTTCAGACTTCACCATCTTGTTCTTTATGTTCCTATCGTAATCATTTATATATTTATTAAAAATAGCAGCGGCCCCTGCACTGCCCCCTGCTGGTCACCACTCTTAATTCTGTTGAAGTTCCTCGCACCCTCACCCTCTGCTTATTGTGTCTGAGCCAATTCTGCCCACACCCTGACCCCCCACTTCTCTTAGTTTGATGCCCACCCTCTCAGGTGGCACTTTATCAGATGTTCTCTGAAAGTCCACATCAATCGCATCATCTGCTCCTCTCTGGTCGTATCCTTTTGCTGTCTCCGTTAGTCAAACACGGCCCCCCTCCTCTGACCCCACGCTGACTGTCCTGTCCTTGCCAGGTTCTGCTCCGTCTTCTCCTTCATAATCCCTTCCATTCATTTTCCTGTGATGGCCTACAGTTGCTTGGCTCTGCCCGCTCACCCTTCTTAATAATATTTGCCATTTCCCAGTTCTTTGGAATGTCTCCAGTGTGCAGTGACTTCCTAAAATATGTGCCAAGGGTTTCTATCTGCACTCGCCAGCCTCCTTAAGACCTCGAGGGTACATCTGATGCGGTCCCAGTGATTTGTTTGATTTCATTCCAACGCGTGTCGCACTTTTGCCAGAATCCTATGCGGCAAACTAGAAGGTGCGGAACTTAAACGAACGCAGCAACTGGCACCTGCTAACAACAGAAGCACCTGAACTCGGTCTGCATACCTTTGGCCATATTGTTTTCATACCCCCTGTTCAGATCTCACGTGCGGCCCCCCGACTCTGTTTACCGTTAGGTGT
The DNA here is from genome assembly GCA_026402145.1 of Polypterus bichir lapradei. Taxonomy (NCBI): domain Eukaryota; kingdom Metazoa; phylum Chordata; class Cladistia; order Polypteriformes; family Polypteridae; genus Polypterus; species Polypterus bichir. Next base: position 1,462,630 of record JANRMT010062861.1, on the reverse strand, counting down.
GCCTTCATTTGGTTGGTGGCTGCCTGAACTAACTCGGTGCCCCCTGAGTGTGTGGTGGAGGCTGCTAAGCCTGGCACAGGCTGATTGCCACACGACAAAGTCTGCCAAGCGCTCGGGAGGTCCCACACGGTTTATGCCCGCTGAACTCGGCCCCTCCACTCCGCTGCTGTAAATCATTTACTTGAATGGCACAATCCGTAAGGAGACTCCGCGGTACGTCGAGCTGCGCGTGTCTTTGTGTTCCGCCGAGGTGTTTATTTGCCGCTTGTTGATAATAATTGAGTTTTGCTCACGGAAGTAAACGTGTAAAATGTGCCCCCTAACAGTTAACCCTCTTAGCAAAGTGCATCAGAAACAAAGGCAGAGCCAAAGGTGACCCCAGAAATGGTGACGAGCAGGAAGTGTCGGGAGTTTCAAAGGGGGCTTCACTTCACAGCCCGACCAGATGACATCCCAAAGGGTCCCCGGGGTCCGGGTGAAAGGTGCACCTGGGGGGCCTTTGAAGTGATAGAGACATGTTTCGAATTGCTGACAAGGAGATCGCGCCGATGATTGGAGATGCCAGCTCCTGGAGGCTTTCCCCTTAGGTGGTGACAGCACTTCACTCAGATATGGCAGATAACATTCTTGACTCGTTCCCATTGATTCTGGCAGGAAAAGGTTAATGGCGGAGCTGAGAAACAAAAAAAGGCTTGCGGCTCAGTGTGAGGTGATCTGCCGAGGGTCTCCGGGTCGATTCCATGGCCGTTACCCCCTCCGGGCTGCGCCGCCATCACTAATGCTAAATCGTCAGTTGCCTGTTAAGATGCACACTCGTACTTTAGGATTGTGGTGACTTGGTGGCAGCAGTGGGATTTCAAGTCTCGGGCCACCCCACCGGCCGTTGTCTCCGTTTCCATTTGAAGTGGACGCTGGCGACGGCACATCCCTAGATAGGCGAGTGGTGTTGGTGAGACCCCCTGTGAGGTGGTGCTGCTTGTTGTACCCTGGCAGGTTGGCTTTCATTGACTCTAAGCAGGACCTCCAAAATGGAAGCCGTCCACGCCCAGTAGTCCAGTCCAGACCTTCTAATCTCCACGCGATGTTCATAATGAAGTAAGCAGGGAGCTCAGAATGGGGGGGGTCCTCTTTGGCCATCTTTGCCGCATTGGCAGCAGGTTTTCGTTCTGCCAGCTTCCTGGTATTTAAGTCCCTCTCTTGTTGATGCTTTCATTTCTCCAGGACAGAATAGAATTTTTACTTGTAGAGTGGGGTTGGGGTCCTCTCTGGTGGGCCGCCATTTGCTGCTAAATGTTTTTTGAGTTTAGTTTAAGTTACGTTGCTTGTTACGATTCTGTACCCTGAATTGCCCATCATGGCCTCCAGGGGGCGTTGCAGACACGACTGCACACACAGCAGGCCAAGTGCAATCAGAGAGCTTTAATGGCATCAATACCCTCTTATGCCAGTCTCTGTTCTACTCCCTCACCCACATCAGTCAGGCAGAGGGCATTACGCCCCCTAGAAGCACTTCTGGGTCAGGCAGGACCCCAATGTTACTTGTGTCATTAGGTAATCTCCAGTCCCCCCCACTGGCAGAGCAGACCCATAGAACCACAACTCCCAAGCTGCCCCACAGGTGCCCATACTGGAGTCCTCCAGTCAGAATGCCACTACCTGATGCCTGGAATGGAGGCAAAGGGGCACGAAGCACCACTGGCAAATACCTTGGATGCGGAATACCGTGCCCATAGTAGGTGGTCACCCACTGTGCCAGCGTCCCCATCCCATCGGCCCAGTCGGTGTGTTGTTCTGGGGTTGCTGGGACGCCAACCCCAGTGAAGCCGCTGCTGCAGCATCTTCTTATGCCCACGTGCTGGCACGGCAGGGGAATGTCCTCCTTTGCCAAGGTAAAGTGAGCAGGACCCGTCCGGATGGGGATGCCCATTGGTCCCTCACGCTATTTTAGCTTTCAGCAGCTGCATTTCAGTTTGAATTGTTTCTTGTTTTCCAAAACCAAAATGCCGAAAACAAAGGATCAGGCGGCCCTCCAGCTGACTTGGTTCGATTGACAATGGCAAAGGCCCATTGGGGGGTCGTAAAGGGAGAACTGTGCCAGCCCATGAAGTATTACCAGTCCATTAGGACAACCTGGTCGAGCGCCACAGAGCCCACCTGTCCACATCAAGTCGAGGTTTGGGGGTCCCTAAAGCCCCGCTGCTTGGTTACGTATTCAGACTTCCTGAGGTTTGTGCCAAGTTCCCCCCCTTACCGGATGGCCTTGTCTTTGCAGGACTGGCATCTGATTAGGAGGCTGGTCGGAATGAAACGCTGCAGCCACGACGGCCCCCCGGAGCTGTGAGCCGAGGCCTCCCACTGACACAGGTGTCCGGACCCTTGAAGTTGGGCTCCCGTTGACGGTCACTGAGACATCTCGGCCCCTTGTTTACAGTCCACCTGTGGTCACTTCAGTTGACCGACTGGACTGATTGTGAACGCCACACGGCCGTCTATGGACGTTCAGCCAAAGCCAAGCCGTGAGGTCGACAAAGGGGGGAAAAGGGAGAAGCTCGAGTGTCCCCCTCACCCCCTTTGGGCCTTTAAAGGATGACTTCAGGATTTTTCAAATCGACAAACACGGCGTGGACGCATTCGCCACGGGAAATTGTGCCCTAAAGTGTTCTGGTAAATTTCTAAAAGTAACTCGCCTTACAGTGGAGGCTGTGGGCACGGGGCACCAGCGGAAAATCAAAAGCTCAGAGCTTACCAATGAGGCATCACACCATGAGACAACGTGCCCTCTGTGTGTGTGTGGCAGCCAAAGGCTTCCCGAGATGCCCGTTTTATCGCCCGTTTCTGGTCCCGCTCTCCTCGAGATACGTAAGGATGCGTTTTCTGTTCACGAAGCAAGCGCTGGGGTGGCATGCGCTGGGTTGGCGTGCGCAGCTGCTTTTCCTTTAAATGTCATAACGTTGGCGTTTGTCTGTTTGTTCCAAAATGACACGTCGAAGCTGTCCTCGAAATCGTGACGCTGATCGACACTCGGCCGCCATCTTGGACGGAGTCGCTAAGTTTGTAAGCACAGCTGATTGGCCCGAGGTGAGGCATTGGCGTCATCATCACTCTGTCCTTTGAACTAACTGTGTGCTTTTTCTTTTCAGTGACATATTTGACGCCATGTTTCCAGTCACACACATCGCAGGAGAAACCGTCATTCAGCAGGGTGAGTCTGCATTCGTCACTTTTGCTCACATTTGCCCGTCTTAGGTTTTCCTCTCCCAGTCTTCCCCGCGATCGTTGGTAGAGTCGAGTGCCCTGCATTTGTATGGCGCGACTGTGTGGCGTGGTGGCTGAGGCTTTGGAGTTCAAATCCCACTACTGACACCAGTGAGCCCCCGAGCAGGTCACCTCACCTGCCTCGGCTGCAATTGGAAAACAACAAAAAACAAAGAAAGAAATGCTGGGGGTCACCGTGGCTGAATATTAAAAATGGTCATAGCAGGGCATTCTGGGCGTGAAGGAAACACACGCAGAGTCCCGGGTCCGAATAATGGCAGGTTTATTTATATGGCGGTGGTCTCTCCTGACAGTTCCTCTCTTCTTCTCTCCACCACACGTCCTCCCAGCTGGATAAGGGAGTGTGGCCCCCTTTATTATGGACCCGGGAGTACGTCTGGTGCCAGGGCGATTGCCCGATGGAAGTCCTTTTGGGTCACTTGGAAGTCCCATAAATTGGGCATCTCCCTACAGCACCCCTTTGTGGCACCTAGCAGGGCTGTATTGCCGGACTACACCTCCCAGCATTCCCGAATGGGCACCTTTATGGAGGGCTGCTGTGCCATCTGTCATCTTGGGGAATAGCAAGGCCCCCGTGACCTCTTCCATTTCCGCCCCCCTGTTCTGGCCATCCCTCCCAGGTCAGGTTCTTCTCTCTTCCCCGGTCGGGATGCCTTTCTGCCTTCTAGGGAGCCTCCCGTCCAGGTAAGGAGCCGCCCCCTCTTCTGGCTGCGGTGCCAGTCCAGCCCGTGTGGCACCCACACTGGAACAGACAGCTGAGTTAGCGCCAAGCCCCTTCACCTGACGGCCTTTCTTTGGCCTCCCATTCTAATCAGGTATTTGAAGTGGATGTGTGGAAGGAAGAAGGTCTGCCTCGTTAACACAGGACAGGACAGGAAAGGCAGCGTTGGCTTCCTCCAGACCGGCGGGTTCATTGAAGCACACAGCTGGGTGCAGCTGGTATCTTAAAGGGATAAATTGAAGGGAGATAAAGGGCAGAATCACACAATGCAATCTGAAAGTGACCTCAGTGAGATCTCAGATGAGAAGGCGGGTGCTGATAGCCAGCGGTGTTTGCATTTGTGATTAACGATGTGACGCGCAGACACAAGGGGCTCGGCCCACCCGACAATACAATGGGTGACGGCCTCGGGTCTCTCTCTCTCTCTCTCTCTGGCAGCTCTGCCATCTTCTTCTTCTTTGCCAGTCTGCTCCAGCTCTGCCAGGTGTCATGGAGATCCTGGGTGAGCAGCCCCCTGTCAAGCCCACTCACCAGTTCTCCATCACTCTGAGCTGCGGACCACCGCAGGACATTCCCTTTATGGACTTGAGCAGACCACTTCAGGTTCTGTTCCAGGATTTCTCCGTTTATTTTGCTGCCCTCATTTTACCCTCACAAGCCTTTCAGGACCTGCTGCAGAAGAGCATCCCCAGAGCCCGCTGCTGGCACTGCCACGCTTCACCCGACAATACAATGGGCGCCGTCCTCCTTAGTGGGATACGTGTGGACGTTCAAAGGGCTTTTATCAAACACATTCCACCAGTCTTTGTTTTTTAGTGGTAACGCTTGTGCCAGTCCATCGCATGGCACACTCGCACTCGTACCCCCACAGTACCCGGGGGGGCATCTAGGAGGGGTAGCAGCACAGTGTCCAAGTGAAGCTCATTCTCCATCAGGGCCAGTGCCACCCCTCACTGAGGGTGAAGTGGCATTCGCTGAGCAAGATTCACATTCAGACTGGCAGCCAAATCTAAACAAGTGTGGAGCCCACCGCCTCCTCCAGATGTCAAGAGTAAAGTGGCTTGATGAACCACAAGGGCAGCCCCCCGTAACCCGTCATCAGAGCCATTTTAAAAGAACAAACGAGCTGACCCTGAGGGTCTCCTGAGCTTATCTCTTCTTCAAGTGGCCATCAGTGTCCTTGTGACAAATCATCTGCAGGTGAGTAACAAGTGGAGGCCTGTGAGACGTCACGTGCAGAGCACCAAACTCGGGATCAGCTGCCCATTCACCTCTTAGGATTCAGTCTCACAAGGGGGGCCAAGTGTGGTGTGAGACCCTCACAAACCCCCAGAGACGCAGGCCTGAATCCCACCCGCCTGCTCACACACAGCAGCTTGAGTGGCTGCCTACGTCGAGCCAAAGTTCCAAAGAATATAAACTGGAAAGTCCAAAAACCTTCTGAACATTCAGGGAGAGGATCACCACCAACCCCTGGTTTGTACAGAGAAAGGCTGCAGGAAATCTTTAGGAAGGAAGATTTATTGAATGGAGTAGGAATTTACAAAATAAAAATAATCCAAAAGGACTTGCCAGAAAGGCAGCAAACGAGGTTCAACTCAAAGTCGTTGAGTAAAATCCAAGAACCCGCAGCATAAAGTCGAGGACCGGAGCAGACCTCGTGAGAGCCACCTGAGGGCGTCTGAGGTGTACTGCTTTGGACTTCAATTCCCAGCCTGCCCTTCTGTGGTTGGGGGTGGTCCTTTAACAGTGATAGATGGGTGGCCCCGCCTCTTGGGGAACCTCCCACAAGATATGAGGAACACGTTGGTCCTAAATAATAACCAGACGGACAGATGAGACGCAATCAGACAAGCAATAAATGTGCAGAACAATGAGCGGGAATGAAAAAGGAACAAAGACAATGAAAAGAAAGGCTGGGGGTTAATCCTGGCTTGTAAAACGTTTGAGTGAAAGACCCCCCACCACACACACACACACACAAAGTCAGCTGACGCACTCCTGGGGGCTCGAGGGTCTCCTGTCACAACTAAACGACCAGGCCTTGCTGTCCCATCCCAGTGGATGATCTCAACACTCGCCTCCAGGACGGCGTCTCCTGTCCCACTTCGTTTTCTAGAAGGTTCTTGGCGTCCACCTTGGTATTCAGTGACATGCAGCCTGCCACGCCCAGCTGGGCGTCCATTCAGATCCATTTGAGTTTCTGACATTTTTAAAATTCTGACCCCAGATGACAGCAGTGTCACATGGTTCAAGTAGACACGCTGACGGGGACCGCCGTTGAGTAATCGGGAGGACCGGCTGGACTGAATGCCGTCTTTTGTTAGTGAACTTTATTAGACTTTTATCTTTGGACTTTTTCTCTTTCAAAGAAGTTCTTTGTGTTGACTTGATGTTTCTATTTGTAGAGCTAGAGGGGCACTGGGGGGTCCCATAGGATGGTCAGGGTACAGCATTCCTCATCCAGCTGTTGTAAGGGGAGAGGAATGGCAAGGCGGTGCAGACCCCGGTCGGAACGCCAGGCCATCTACCTGTAAGGTGGGGGGTGGGGGGGCGCAGCGGTGGTCTCCTCCTGAAAATGTTGAGGGACCCACCGAGGGTATGTTGGAGCAGAGGGGACCAAAAGTGCTTCCCAGTAGGCTGGAATGTCACCGGACATGCTCATGGGGGTCACCTGGTAAGGTGAGCTGGTGGGGTCGGGAGAGGAGCGGACACGACGAGGGGTCTCCTGGTGAGGAGGAAGAGGACAGCACAGATAGGTGATTTGGTCAAGTAAGGCATGGAGGTAAGAAGGAGCCGTTTAATTTGGTATAACAGTTGAGGATGTGAGAAAGGACAGAGGAAGGCCCCGAATGGTGTCGCCTTTTGTTATCACACCTTCTGTGTTCCCTCCTGTTGTTTACCTACCCTTGTATTGTTGTGCATTGCCGACCAAAGCGTAAAGGGTGACCAGACCAGGGACATCAGGGGCCCAGCTGCATGTAGGCCTCACCCAGGGCAGCGTGAACCCAAACTCCACAGCCCCAAAGTGGGGAACTGGCTTGTCAAGGCCAAAAAAATACTTTAAATGTTCAAATTACAGACAAACGATCATCAAGGGAGGAGGAAGACAATTAAAACCTCTGGCCTGAGAAAAAAGACAAACGATTTAGCCTTATAAATATTTATTTAACCCAAAGGAGAAGCACGAGAGTAAAGCAAACAGGAAAAACATAAGAATAAAGTCCTGTGTATCTGTCCAGTATATAGCGCCTTGCACTTCTCTCTATCACCATGGACACGGATGGACTAACACCCTCCGCTGAGATGGAAGGCCTTAACTCCCCTGGCCAGGAGGGCTGCCATTAGGGGTGGCTTTCTACCTCATTCATTCCCGGAGTGAGTACACTAGCTGGCCGTGCCCCTCCAGTGTGGGAGGACAGTCAGGGTGGGTCCTTAGGAGACCCCTCTCTGGAGAGGCTGGCTGTTCACTTGACCCAGAAGTGCTTCCTGGGTACATATGTCCAGTACTGGAGTACGCCATGGTCTGATAAGGAAGGAAAGAAAGAAAGAAAGCTGTGTGAAGGTGATTGTTAAAATAAATACTCATTTGAACCCGGGACTGTTGTCTAGATAGTTGTGTCTGGAGCTCTGCTGTGCCCCCTAGTGACCACACTATCAATCCAATGCTCAGTATTAGACTGCGGACCCCCAGAGCTCCTCTCCAGTAGTGATGCCACCTGCCTACGCTATGGTTAAGTCAAGTCAACCACGTGACAAAAACCTGCAATCCTATTGGCTGTTCAGCGGAGCTCCTGAATCTCAGAGCTGTGGTGGTCTGCAGCTGACCCCATCTCAGAAAATCAGGAGTTGTACCAACAAAACCTGCAATCCCCAAACACACACACACACAATCTGTGCCCGTCTGCTGGGACCTCCTGTTGAATGTAAAGTGGTCCCAGTAGCAGTGATGTCACGGTGGCCCCCCCCCCCCCCCCATCTTGGAGCATCACAAGAAACAGAATCCTGAATATGAAGTAATCCTAACAATCTTAGCAGAACTTAATGTGTTAACACAAAACAACCCTGGAGTGGACAATAAACCTGATGCAGAAACAAATGGTGGCCCACAAGCGTAGACTTGAAGTTACTTGGTGACCGTGCGGCTCTGGGGTCTTCTCCATGGAAACCCCCAGTGAGTCACCTCTCCGTGTCTAGACTCCCTTTTCCTTTGCTAGACCCTGGGCACTGTGCCTGCTGTGCCCCCCTGACTCCACTGCGATAAGACCTCTGGGGCCGAGATTGGCATGCACCGCTCATGTGCCCCTCCTGTCTGGTGCCCACCTCCTTCTCTTTGGCTGGCCGGCCGCAGGTCTCTGCTCTCCTCATTTGGCATCGTGTTGCCCATCACGCCGATTGCCTCAGCCTTTTCCCAACGGCTGGCTGTCCGGCCGGCCGGCCGGCTTATCAATTAGTCAGCGCAGATTAAAGGTTTTAAGAGATCTGCTGAGAAGAAGACAAAGGGGTCGGGTGAATCCCAAATCCTCCTTAAGGAGGCTTAACAAATTTGCTGCTCGGAGACCTCAGCCTCTCCCTGAGAAAAAAAGAAAAGAAAAAAAAAAAGTTGAAAAATGAAATTTGCCTTAAAACGCGTTAATCCTTCAAAGGAATCCCTGCCATTAATGTCACTTCTGAGGTGCAACTTGAGAAATGTGGGGCTTTTTGTTGCTGTCGAGCGAGGAGAGCTGGGACTTGTCAGTGACAGGAATCTCATTAAGATGCATATTTGTAGAGCAGGGATGGCCTCCCAAGTGATTGACTAAAGTTTCACTTCTCTCTGCAGGCGATGAAGGAGACAACTTCTACGTCATTGACCAGGGAGAAGTCGACGTGAGTAACCTGCCCGTCGCCGCTTGTCATGTCAGAGATGCTGTTGGCTGCCTTTTTGGGTTTCATCCACGGGTGCTGCCACTTCACAGAGAGCAGTTAAAGCCCCTCGGAGAGGGAGACGTTCATAAAACGCCCTCACCCTCCATTGTAGGCCTGGCACCTCCAGCTGTGTCCTCCTCTCCACGTCTCTGTTGGACTCGAAGACCCCAGAAACTCTGCTTTACCTGAAGTGACGTCAGACGGACGGGTGGTCCTCCCCGGGGTCTTACTTGCTAAGCTTCTGCAGTAGTTAGCTTTCTAAGTGGAGCTACTGCTGATTGAGTGAATATTTATGGAAAATATAGAGGGTGGTGCCCGGGCACATACAACTGCCCTAACCCTGACGCAGACGGGCAGGACACACAGCACACAGGTTATTTACAGCACCAACGTAAAACACCAAGATGGGCCCTTTGGTGCCACCATCTCCAGTCCTCCAGACAGGCTTTGTCCTCTTCCTCCCGACTCTGGCGACTGGCCCCTTTTTGTTGGGCACCGAGAAGGACTCCAGGTGCCCAATGAACTTCATCCAAATAGGGTCCTGAAAGCGTCCATGCACCCCCTGGTGGCGGTGGCCACGAGCCCCAACAGGGTGGAGTTTCTATGCTCACGACTCGTGGCCCCACTGGAAACCAAGGAAGCTGCCCTCTGTCAGTCTTAAAAATACTCTCTCCTCCAGTCCTTCCATAATCGGGGCATCCCAGCCAGGTAAGGGCCCGGCCATCTGGCACAACAGTCCATCTATGTGGTCAAATAACACAAATGTGGGGTCTCCAGAAGTAGGCCAAGAAGCAGGCCAGGGCCTTGACTAACCTGCCCAGAAGAGACTCCGCCAGGCCCCACATGCCACCCGCTTGCTTCCCTTGAAATGGGAGAACATCAAGAAATGTGCACAAATGAAACAAAAAGTCCCGCAAACCCCCAGCTTGGGAACAAAAAGGGTCACAAAGAATCCTTCATAATCCAAGATTTATTGGCAAAAATGCTCCACAGAGCAAAAAAACGGGCAGGAAACGCACAGCCAACAAGTCCCAATACCCAATCTGTAGGCAGAGTTCAGGGTGACGGGGCAGCAAATTCACAAAAACCCGAGTGGAAGGGAGAGAGTGAGAGGGAGAGGGAGGGAGCTACTGACACAAGGGGTGGAGTCTGAGGGGGAGGGTGGGAGCTA
>JANRMT010062861.1:1435549-1448948 GCA_026402145.1 Polypterus bichir lapradei | reverse complement strand
TGATTGGTCCCCAGTATCAGGTGATTGGTCCTTAGCTGATTGGTCCCCAGCTTATTGGACCCCAGCTGATTGGTCCCCAGCATCAGGTGATTGGTCCTTAGTTGATTGGTCCCCAGCTTATTGGACCCCAGCTGATTGGTCCCACGTCCAGAGACCGCCAACACGCTACGAAAGGCCACTGCATGTAGCAACAGACATTCTGTGTTGATTTACGTGAGAATCTGTTGCTTTGTGTGCTTTTCAGTTTTTGTCTCTTTTTAATATTCAGTCCTAGGAGAAAAGGAAAACAAAACGATCCCGCCGAGAGTTCGATTGCGCTGTTTTCGCTTTGTCACTCTTCCCACCGTCATTGAGAATTCAGCCGAGCCCGGCCTTGATGCCATGTGTGTCCCCGGAGACCTCGGAGCCCACCTCCTGTATTTGTCCCGATTGTTCTCCTTCCTTCCTTCCATCCACGCGTTGCCCCTGAATGGCGGGTGACAGTTCCACCGGTCGGATTCCCAAGTGCGTCACCCGCCGGTGAGTGGATGTGGATGAAGGCCCACCATGTTTGTAGAGCAAACACAACCTGAAACCGTAGACGCGAAGTAGGATGTTACAAAGTGGTCTCCTACAAAGGGGCCGGGGGGGTCGCTCTTGTTTTCTTTCTCTAATAACCTGTTTGAGTCGACTGGAAGCAAACCGTGCAGCCCACCTAAGTGCGTGTTTGTTTTGTTGTCTCTCCAATTACTCAGGTCTACGTCAACGGAGAGTGGGTGACCAGCATCGGGGAAGGCGGCAGCTTTGGAGAACTCGCCTTGATCTACGGGACCCCACGGGCTGCAACTGTCAAGGCCAAGACGGACCTCAAGCTGTGGGGGATCGACCGGGACAGCTACCGACGCATCCTGATGGTTGGTGCCCGTCTCGGCCTTCTCCTCCCCGTCTCTGTGTAAAGCAGCTCTGGGTTTGTGAAAGGCGCTCTATAAATGCGACTTCTTGATGATGATGATGATGAAGTGAGCCTGTAAAATCACACCTGCCGCCAGTCTCTACCTTAAACAGCACCAAGAAAACGAGCATTCAGAGAGCGGCCTTCACTAAACCGTTGGGGTTTTCTGGTTTGAAAGAAAATAAAAGCGGGCACCGCATCAGGAGACGAGAACAGCTCTTGACGTAAGTCAGCTAGCAACTCGGGTAAAGAAGGGCAACGCAAGAGGGCCCAAGGAGGACCTCGGACACTCGCACTCGGTGCCAGTCGCGAGACGCGCCTCTTACTCAGTGCGTGTGTCGTCAGACGTTCTCACTTCTACGCGGTGCCCGGGAGCTCACGTCCCACGTAAGACGAGCCTCTAGCGTGTGGCCTCTGTGGTGGCTGGCATGCAGTGCTGCCAGGTCTGCCGTGTTCTCGCTCAGTTGGCCTGTTTTTGATCGGCGACCTTGAGAAGAAGTGGCTTTTTGTGGGTTGCCGATTTTGGGCTACTTTTTAAAGAACAACGCGGTATTTCCGGCTGTTTTTCAGCAAAAATGATTTTTGTTTATCGTGTTTTTCATCCATCTGGGACCCCTTGGCCTGCTATTTACACTTAATGGGGGGATATGTCTGGAAGGACATCCGGTGTAAATAACAATACGGATAATCTGCAGTGGAGACCCCTGATGGGAGCAGCTAGAAGGAGAAGATGATGAAGAGTAAGACGAAGAAGAAGTGGATCAAGAAGAAGATTAAGAAGAAGATTAAAAAGAAGCAGAAGAAGATGATGAAGACGAAGAAGAGTAAGAAGAAGTGGATTAAGAAAAAGATGATTAAAACAAAGCAGAAAATGATGAAGAAGAACATTAAGAAGAAGATGATAAAGAAGAAACAGAAGATGAAGAAGTGGATTAAGAAGAAGAAGAAGATGAAGATGTGTTCATTACTCTTCTAAAATCCCCCTCCCCTCATTGTGTGATGTATGTGCCCATTCTATAATATTCAGAAATATCTCAAAGGGGACCCCCAACTGGGGCTTTGGCTCTCCCCCCCCCCCCCCCCCCCCCCCCCCCCCCCCCGGGCACCCTGACAGTGTGACACGTAGCGAGAACGTCAGAAGTTATGGCAGGAGGGCAACAACGATTGACTTGTGGGCCTCCGTGCTGCCCAGCAGTGACACACGATGAGCCCCCTTTAACTGGCACAGATCATCCTCTCCACCCCCAGTGGTTATAACATCGCGCTGAATGTCGCAGTTTGTTAAAATGTCGATGCGTTTGCCGAGTCCTCGTGACGGTGTCCCTGCTGCTCTGTCACCGCGACTTTCTTTACGTTTCTTGTCATTTTAAGACAAATCCTGGGGCCCAGCCTCAGAGGTGACATCAGTCCCCACCGAGTGGGGCAGAGACCCCCGGATTCCAGTGTTTTGTTTCTTTGCCAGTTTCTCGTCAGTTATGAGAGGGCCTGTGCCGTCTGTGCCACGCTTCACGTTTCTATGGCGTATTTATTAGCCCGGGCTTGTCTGCTAATATGCGCTAAAAAATGTTTGAAAACTGCAGGAAAATCCCCTTCAATGTGGGTGGGATGTTTCAGATGTGGGATTAACCTTTTCAAGTTTCCTTAGGAACTCGTTAATTAATATTTCAGGTTACACCTGAGGATTTGGCATTCGTGGGCCGAGGTGACCCCGCGGTGGCGGGCACCTCACCAGACCTTTTTTCCTTTTCCTTTCCCTTCAAACACTCGACGCTCAAACTAAAACTGGCACTTTTTTGTCTTTTGCCCGGGGGGCTGCTGCTGATGTAGAAACTCTCTGAACAGGCAGCTGTCGAAACGCCTTCTAACTTCTCTCTCTCTCTCTCTCTCTTTTTGTTTCCAATCAGGGAAGCACGCTGAGGAAGAGGAAGATGTATGAGGAATTCCTAAGCAAGGTCTCCATTTTGGGTCAGTTGTCTTGTGTGCTCAAGTGACAGTCACAGCCACACATGTTGGGCGCACACAGATTGCTCTTTCATGCACATCCTGAGCTATTTAACCGTAAATGGCTGCCCAGCCCATTAGGTGACCCCTGAACTGGCGCGGAGCGAGCGGGAGCCGGGCAGGGAATTCCAAGTGACTCACAAGGACAAAACATTTATTATGAAGACTTGAGTGGAATAACACGAGGAAAGTGTCCAGGAGGAATTGCAGCCTGACTCACTCTGAACTCACGGGGGCTTGGGGGGGGGGTGGTCTGTGGAAAGAACAACACTTTTATTAATTAGCCGGCGGGCACGCCGCTCTGGTGAGAGTGGAGGACGTGTCGGTCTAAATAAGCCAACGCCAAAGGGGTGAACAGTCAGAGCTTCACGGAGGGCAACCCCTCAAAAGTCTGCCAGTCGTAGCCCCTTAGCTCTCCTTTTAACTTTTGTGAAACTCATCGGCGACTCGAGCGTCTTGAGGGGGAGTCGCAGGGATTGGGGTCACGGAGCGTCCGTCTTGGCAGCCCCCTTGGCTCTGTTGAGTGGCACGTGTCCAAAAACGGAATGGAGTGGCAGCCTGCAGGACCTTGGATACGGAATTCTCATTTATACCCCAAACAGTTAGTGGGTGGCGCTGCCTCGAATCTGCCCGTGTGGAGTTGGCATCTTCTGCCCACCTTTCCCTTTCACAGCCCCAGAGACAATGCAGGTGACATTAACTGGCAGCTCCGAGTTGTCCCTGAGGCCAGACACCGGTGCCCCTTATCTCCCACCTTGTACCCAGTCCTGTTCGGATGGACCCTGTGCCCCCAAAACCCCCCATAGCTCTGTTAGGTTTGTGATTGGACAGTTGTCAGCGCTTAGCGCGTGTGTGTGTGTGTGTGGCCAGCGGTGTTCTCGTTGTCACTCACTCCTCTGTGGTTACTTTACGATTTGGGACAATTCAGCCAGAAGTGTAAGACACAACAGACCGTGGAGTAAACGTTTATTTCTTCATTTATTAAAGTCGTTCAGACTTCATTTACAAACATTAATAAATTTATTGTCAGCGTCACATGCCGCCATCGTAAGCTGTGATGTCACTTGAGCAGACAGGCGTCCCAACGGCATGTTCAGTAGGTGCCCCACCACCCAATGTGGCCGCCTTCACTCATCTGCGGTGCCCGCCGGCTTCTGTACTTTAAAGAGGAGGAGAAGATGAGCCTTCAGCACCGCGACAGGAGGAGTGTGGAGAGCAGAGTCGCGACCAACAGTAAGAAGGGACGGCCACTAAATGTGCGGTCAAGTCGCTCGCTGACGTGTCGTGATGACCCCCACACTCACGGATTTAGAGTCCTGTATTGGGACTGGAGTAGGACAGCCAGACAGGAGCGAGGTGAGACCACCACGGCACCAACGGCGATAGACGGACAAACCGAATTGGGCACTAACACTCACTCAGAGGGAGGGAGAGAGAAGTCATGGGTGGGCAATTCCATTGTCGATCAAACCAGTCGAGACCCCGTGACACGACAGCGCAGACTCGCACCACAGAGTCGTGTCAGCCGGACGCACTTGGATGAGTTGGCGTTTTGTCTTTGCTTTTCGTTCTCTAATTCACAGATTAGGTATGAAGGAGACAGCAGGGCCAGATAATGTCACTTGATCACCAGGCCTGGTCAAGTCACGTCAAGCCAAGAGAGCCTTCACTTGTCATCCCGCCATACTGGCGAACAACGAGGAAGGAGGCTGCGGGGCTCCCGAGCAGCGAGGGGCAGCAAAGCCGGACGTCGGAGTGGCAGCCCGCAGCGGACGAGCGAGCCTTTGACAGGAAGTCACAAAGCACTCTCCGTGTCACTCGCTGTATCGCGCTGAGGGAGGCTGGCACAGGCCTGCAGCCTTTCTGGTGTCGCGACCCCCTTTTTACAATTGAAGTGTCTCTGTGGGGACCCCCCTGAGTGACCTGAGCATCACTGGTAGGAAGTGGGATCTCCTTGGTAAATCTACCATGGGGTATTGTTAGCCCACCTGGTGCATCGAGTGCCACCCACTTCAGTGGCAACTTGTGATCCAATGAGTGAGTGGCAGTGCCCTGTGACATGTCCATCTTCCTAACCTGCTTATCTGGGGTATATGGTGGCAGCTGGTACCTACACCAGTAATCACATCTGGGTGGGCTGCTAGAGCACCACAGGGTGAACACACACACACACACACACACACACACACACCCCTCGAGGCCTGTTCACCTAACCTGCTGGAGCACCACATGGACTCGGGGAGAATGGCGAGCGCCGGGGTCTCCTTCTCAAATTCGGTCAAGGAGAAGCTCATTCGCAGAACCCTAACCTCCATCCACCTCTGCCGGCCTCGGTGTGATTAATAAGTTGAAGAATGTGATTGGGTGGAAGGGACACAAACGTGAGAAACGGATGCTGAGGACCGACCGCCGTGACAGTCCCCGGCGGCCGAGTGAATGTTAGCACTGATGGCAGGAAGCAGACGGTCACTGTGGCCTCGCTGACTTTTTCCCAAAACTGACTTTCCCTTTGTGACTCATTTACAGCACGTCACCACCGTCGGCTTCATCTGACATCCTCACCGGGGACCCCCGCGTCCCACCACTGAAGAAGCTCTGAGAGGCTCGATGGCCCTTAAGAGGACGCTTTACAGACAAATGGAAGCCCTGTGCTGGTCACTTTGTCCCCGTATGTCACTAAAGCTTCGTGGCCGGACCCTCTCGCTGGACATGACGTCGGGATCAGGATGTGTGGTGTGGAGCTGTGAGTGCTGCTAGTGGGGGGCCATTGATTTGTAAAGTTTGAAGCCCAGAAGTTGCCGTGGTTAATAACGAATGAAGAAGAAGAAGATGAAGGCACAGAGAACGTGAAGTCAGACACGGGGTCGCTGAGACTGGTTGCCAGTAAGGTGTCCAGTTTTACATTTAGGGGGCACGAGCCTTCATGTGACTGGCAGGTACAGTAAATTGGGGGGCTTGTCAGTTTACGGTGCCTGGCACACTTTCAGAAGGGTAGGTAGCAGCTCACCTCACGTGTCACATACGCTGTCGTTGTATTGAGTGAGACAGTCTTGTGCCCACCCGCTGCCGTCGATGTCGTTTAAGTTTACGGGTGTTAAACGTTTTTCTCTTTCAGAATCCCTGGATAAGTGGGAGCGCCTGACGGTGGCCGATGCGCTAGAGCCCGTGCAGTTTGAAGACGGGGAGAAGATCGTGGTGCAGGGAGAGCCGGGAGACGACTTCTTCATCATCACTGAGGTGAGGGGTCCCTGCATCGTGGTGGGCTGGCACCGGGGACCTCGTGCGGCGTGGCGCTGAAAGTCATTTGAAGCTGGCATTTCACTCGCATGTGACTCCATGACGTGTTCAGAAGGCACTTTGTGCCCGCAGTTGACGGTTTGTTTCACACACGTGGCGCCTCTCGGACGTATTCACCCGCTTTGAAGATTTACAGCGCTGATCCACCGTGGATTTCGTTTGGCTTTTTAATGTCCACGTGAAAGCAGATCCACACAAAGTGGGCAACAATTGATGGTCCAAGTCCCCCCCCCCCCTTTTAATGTGACCCCTCATCATTAGCTTGAATGGATGTCACCTGTCTGGGCTTTCAGAGGAGGGTCTCTGGAAATGCTGAGCCACTGTAGTGGCCTAACCTACACAGTGGAGACCCCGAGCAGCTCCGCGAAATCACAAATCAGGGGGCACGGAGACGAGGAAATCTCCAAGTTACATCGACCTTTAAGAAATGGAGGCCTCTGTGCTCCCTTATCCCATTTGGGGGCCTCTCGAACCCAACACCAAAGATAATGTGACCGGATGAACTGGCAGTAGCAAGGGAGCGATGGAAAAGTGGCCAAGTGCCTCTTATTAAAAGCCAAAAAGCAAACCGTGTCCAAAAACAAAGTGCAGTATTCCCAATACATAACCCGAAAAAGAGCAAAAATGGAGACTTACAAACCAGCAGCAGTCATTGGGGCACGCGAGCCGAGCGCCACTCCTTCCCGGTCTCACCCATCGCTCGCTCAGCTGGCGGTGACTTCCTCTCACTCAGTGCCAGACCGCTCGGGGTCCGCTGTCCTCTCGCCCTCCTCCTCACGCACAGTCGTCCCAGGAGAGGTCACCACCTACTCCTCAGCACAGTCACTTGGTATGATCTCTCGCTGACCGCGCTGACCCCTCTCTCACCAGCTGGCTGGCTCGTCCTCATTCTCTGCCCCACTCTCGCTCTGCCTGCCCGCCTTCCTTCCTTCCTTTCGTTTCTTTTTCGTTTTCCCGCCGGCCCGTCCTTATATGACTTCCGTGGGCACAGCGTCTCAATCACACACCGCAGGAAGCCGATGAGGCACTTGAGAACGAACGGACCCTCACATGCAGGTGCGTCTCGCCCCAGTTACCCCATCAACTCCCCACGCGTGCCCATGGAGACCGACACGGGCAAACGGATTATTTAAAAGCCTGGCCATTCTTTTCGGACCCGCCAGACCACAGGGCACAGCTGTAAATCTGCTGGAGCAGGACGGCGAGAGAAGGAGTCACGAGCTACAGCGCCTGAGATTGGGCAGACAGCATCTGTGCCCGGGCACTTTATGGGCGAGCTGCAGGACATCTTGGCAGACGACTCTATTAGTGGTGACAACATCAGACCGCGGTGAGGTGGGGGGGGGGGGGGGGGGTTATGAATGCTGCAGAATACGAAGTAAATCCTGGGGGGAAAGCCTGACGGTCTGCGCCTTGGGAGAAGACCACCAGCCTCAAGCGGAAAGCCAAAGCTCCACAGCGATGGCTGCAAAGTCAAACCAACATTAATAAGAATTCATTTTATTTATATAGCGCCTTTCCTGTGCTCAAGGAGAACGTCCCGGAGTGACCGACTCAGCTGCATTTGACAAAGGCGCCTGACCCTCGAGCACCGTGACACCTTTAAACAGATCGGGGGGGGGGACCCGCACGCAGATTCATGGCTGCCTTGAATGGGGGGCTCCTTATTTTGTCTTAATATTCGGAATCCGACTTCTTTACGGACATTAAGGGGTCTTTTCCTGTTATTTAAAATGGAGTCCACTGTAATTCACCGTTGTGTTCACTGAGTAACCTGTCAAGGTGGGGGGGGGGGGGCACTGCATACTAAAAATCATGTGGCCTCCCCCCCCCCCCCGTCCTATTTTGTACTTCTCATTAACGCCTCCCCCTTGTCTGGGTTTGTCCTGCACACACACACACACACACACACACACACACTCTTGACCCCAGTGCTGTCGAGCGACTCTTCATTTCAGTTTAGACGCACCAATCGTATCCTCTCTGTGACATCACTCCGGTGGTCCGAGAGGCGCTGATTTC
This sequence comes from Polypterus bichir lapradei, assembly GCA_026402145.1. Taxonomy (NCBI): domain Eukaryota; kingdom Metazoa; phylum Chordata; class Cladistia; order Polypteriformes; family Polypteridae; genus Polypterus; species Polypterus bichir. The sequence goes on along the minus strand of JANRMT010062861.1, from coordinate 1,440,697 downwards.
GGTCAAGTGGCCCTGTGATCGTCCCTTTACTGGTCCCGTCAGTTTATTTGGCTCTCGCCTCCACACGTCGGCCTGTGTTATTTTATTCAGTACACCTTTGAAGCCCTTGATCCGAGTGTCGTCTTGCGGTATTTTTATTCGACACCCAGGAGTCGGGTTACAGTTTACGGCCCTAAAAATGGAAAGCACAGGCGCTGCTACTGTTGTGACTTGACGTGTCGGTCCCGACGGGTAAACTCGGCCTTTTAACCCAAATAGCAGGCTGCGGGCCCCCGACGACGTGGAATCAAACAAAGTTAAAACACGACTGCATCGTCGAGATTAGCTCGCCGTTAAAGAAGGCCAGCGGTGGGCCGAACAGTCGCTGACGGGAGTTGACTGCACCGCGTCACGGAGTTCAGAATGGAGCGAGAGTCGGGCCTGGGGGTCTTCTCTTGTGTGGGTTTGAGGGATTTCACCCTTCGCCTGTCAGTCACACATTAGAAATCGTCGGGGAAGCAGCATTTGCAGATCGAACTGGGAGACTCGTAGGGGGCGACGCACCGAGCAGGTGAAGGGAGGTCCAGGCCTGCTTGTATGGATTCATTTTGCTCAGCTCGGCATTCCTTCCCAATTCTGACCCTCACCCTAACCCAACTCTGATCAATTCCCTTGTTTAAAGCTCCAAGTGGTCTTCTTAAGGCCTGCCAGGGATAACCTGGTGCCCAGCTAAAGACCCCAAGGACGAGGTGTAAATGAACGTGTGGTTATTTATTCGCTCAGTCCGTGGCTCCCTCTCTGTTTGCAATTTGGACAAAGTCACTTCAGGAGGGGCGTGGAGAAGCAGATTGGCCCCCCCCCTCCCATCTTAGGATGGTGTTAAGTGATTGGATTATTAAACCCAGTGGGCTCGGCAGCCTGCACCGAAACCACGCCCTGCTCTGAGAGCAGATAAATCGTCACAAGACGTGCGCCCGCCATCTGTTTAACAGCTGGGAGGCATTGATCAGCCGTGCCCAAAGTGCTTCACATCGGCCCATGAGCCTTCTTGATGCCCGCCGTCTGCGTGTTGGCACCAAGGAGTCCACCACCACACCCTCTGTTGTGTCTCCAGTTGTGAACGTTGATGTTTCCTACACGTCATCTTTAACATTTCCTACCTTTAGAGTTCACCAGCCACAAATCCACCCAAGCGCCCCCTTTTATTAATGGCAGATGTAAGATCAGGTGAGTGTGGCCCGTGACGTCCCACCCATTGGATTAGTGAGTCCTGAAGGAGAAGCAGACCCCCTTTAGCGCCTGTTCTTTCCTGCTGTCCCGACACGTCCTGCTTTACGTTTCCTACCTTTAGGTTTCACCTGCCACAAATGTGCCCGAGCCTGTCCTATGCTGTCCCTTTTCGACAGGTTCACCGGGGGGCCAGTGCTCATGCCCGCCACAGCTTAGCCGTCATCCTTCACTCTACGTCTGCCCCCAGAGAGTCCATGCGTCCCAGAAGTCTCCTAACGTGTGCTCTGCGCTCCTTGAAAGCCTGGCAGGCTGACTTGACCTGTCAGCTCGGGGTGAGCCCTATGCCAGTTAAACCGCCTGGCACTCCCAAGCTAGTCACGGCATGAAATCCCCCAAGCGAGTCCCCCTGCCGCTCCCAGAAATCAAATGAACCAAAAGATTTATAATTCATGTGAAAAGTAGCATGTGATGTTTGGACAGAAACGAGGGAGAGAATCCAAAAGGCAAAGGCAGTGCAGCCTGGAAAAGCGGGCAACTCAGAGCAGATGTCCTGTCACTTCGCCACATTGTCACCCGCAGGCCGAGGCCCTTCTTGGATCGCGCCGCCAACTTCTGAGTCCCAGTCTGCCTCGTCATCAGAGGTGAAGCCGCGACCGCGTGGAGCCCCCCTTGAAGTGGGCCGGGCGTGTGGGGGACGTTGAAGCCGCAGCCGCTGCGTGAGGACGGTTGGTGTTGGCGTGGAGCGTTGAGTTTGTTTTTGACAGCATGTCTCTCTCTTTTTTTCTTTTGCTTCTGTCCATGGCGGTTACCGTGTAATTTTCAAATTGCCTGTACTTTCTGATTCATCCTGGTATATATCCTGGTCAGTCATATCTGTCTGGTTGGGTGGGCAGATGGTCTACAGCAAGAAAATGGCAATCTATTAAAGACTATGGAGAATGAAGTGATGTAGGTTGGAGGCTGTGAAAGGCGCTTTATTGGGCTCAGAACACCTTAAATGTACCAAATACCATTTCAAGGGAGAGGATAACCAACTCAACACAAAGCAAAGGTCTTTAGAGCCGAATGGGACGCGAGCGTCAGTGGGGCTTTGTGCCCTCTGAACCAATTCAGCCAAACATTTCAGTCCTTATTCACCGCTCTGATCTTTCTGATCATTAAACAGGTCGTTACGACAGCAACTGATGAGAAGAATCCATCATACATTGCAGAGTTGCGGTATTGGAGGGTCCCACTAGAGGGCCTCTTTCTCTCGTACGACTTCGACATCTCGTAACAGACGGAAGTTTCGACTTTGGTGTTTTTCCATCCAGCCGTTTCTGTTCTGGACCGTCCTTAGGAAACTGTGACCCCCCCGCCACACACACACACACAGTCAGACAGATACACACCCATTTTTTGTTTTCAGGGGACCCTAAAACTTTGAAAACCGGAGGTTGAAATTTTTGACGAAACTAAAGCTTTCGCTCCTCCCCCCATAGGTGAGAGGTTATGGTCGAGGGGGATAAAAGCAAAAATTGAAAGGCTCAGTGGGGAAAAAAGGCAAAAAACTACAACAAAAAGGCTAACAATGTCAGTCCATCCTCCAGTCCTCGGAGTCCACAATTGACTCAACACGTGCTCTCCAGGAGCACAGCAGGCCACAACACTCTGAGAGCTTAGCGCTCCCTAAATATAAAGGCTGGGGGGGCGGTCCCTCCGCAGTGATGTCATAGTGGCCCCGCCTTCACAAACTTTCAGGCACCTGAGCATCCCACATAATAAGACAACGACGATAAAGAAGACGACATCCGTAAGCCAGGGGTCTGGAACAGGTAAGCAAGGAAGTCACAGAGGAGGAAAGACGTGAGAGACGAACCTGAGAAGATCCTCTGTGCTGGCCTGGTCAAGAACAGTATGATAGATGGGCGGGCATGAAAGGAGCTACGAGGGGGAGTCGTGCCAAAGTTACAAAATGGAGGGAACCTTCACACAACTGATCAGGTCGTTCATTCCTCAATGTCATCTCCACCCTCAGTGCACTGGCGCCACCTGCCTGGCAGTGCCAGCAGAATTTGTCTCATCCTTGCACCCACTTGTGCCCCCGAGATATTGTCAAACGTGCCATGCTGAGGGGTCCTACGGTCACTAGTGCAAGTTACTGTGACTCGCTGGAGACCGACGTGAAGCCTGCTGTTTGACCCAAGCGGCGGGGACTTCTGTCTCGAGGGGCCCTTTTGCCCACACACACTGCTAAGGACACCATGGCTTGTCTGGAGAGGCTGAACTTTGAGGTGTTGCCACATTCTCCTTATTCATCTGATTTGGCACTGTGTGATTTCCACCTTGTTGGACCGCTCAAAAAAAAACTTCTGGGTGGTCGTCGATTGAAGACAAATGACGACGTGAAGACAGCGGCACTCGAGTGGCTGGCAGGGACCAGGCAAAACCTTTGATTCTGCTGGCACTGCCAAGCAGGTGGCGCCAGTGCATTGAGAAGGGTGGAGACTCCATTGAGAAATGACCTGATTGGTTTTTTGAAGGTACTTTAGCCTGACTCCCCCTCGTCTACAGAGATGTGAGTGACGGTCCTACTAGATAGATAAGAAAGGCACTATATAATGGAATTGGTGCTCGACAAATAAATTGAACTGATCAATACAATGGAGGGCGGCACGGTGGCGCAGTGGGTAGCGCTGCTGCCTCGCAGTTAGGAGACCCGTCTGGGTTCACTTCCCGGGTCCTCCCTGCGTGGAGTTTGCATGTTCTCCCCGGTCTCCTCCCACAGTCCAAAGACATGCTGGTGAGGTGCATTGGTGGTCCTAAATTGTCCCTAGTGTGTGCTTGGTGTGTGTGTGTGTGCCCTGCGGTGGGCTGGCACCCTGCCCGGGGTTTGTTTCCTGCCTTGCGCCCTGTGTTGGCTGGGATTGGCTCCAGCAGACCCCCGTGACCCTGTAGTTAGGATATAGTGGGTGGGATAATGGATGGATGGATGGAATACAATGGACCTGATAGTACCTTGTGATCCATATGGGACATTTCTTAAATGTGTTATATAGCACCTTTCTTTTCTGGAGTGTCTAAGTGATGCACAGGTATGTTCTGAGTATGGAGATAAAGGTATATGAAAGGCGCTATATATATTGTGGTTAGACAGCAAAAACCATGTAGCATACAGGAAAGCCTGTCCTTAAAAGGCGCTATATCACAGCTAGCTGGGTAAGAAAGGAATTATACAAAATATAAATAAGAAAAGGTGCTGTGTGACAGATAAAAATCATTTACTGATCCCAAGAGGAATATTTAGCTGCTACCCCAGAAACCTCAAATATCATAAATTCATACTTCAGAACAATGGCGGAACATCCAAGCTACGCGATAAGCACACTTTACGCCCAGGGTCCGTGTAATGTCTGCCGTTCCTAAACAAGTGGTGAGGCTGAGGTGGCACACGATGGGAGCAGCCGGCCTTTAGTGGCACAGTGGCGCCTGCTAGCAGACTGTGACTGGCGGTGCGTCATGGGGAAGGTGGCTGACGGTGGCCCGCTTATGGCGTCAGTGACCGGCGTTCAGTCATTAAGCCGATCTCCGTCTGCGTCGACTTCACTGCTCTCCTCGTCTTCCCCCAAGTCTGTCCAGTTTTCCGTCTACACTGAGAGGGTGGGCCTTATATTAGAACAAGTGTGGCGAGAAGGTGCCAGTCAGCCCACCCTGCTCACTAAGAGAGTCCAAACTAACATCAGGGTGAGGTCCCTAAGGTTCGATGTCCATCACACTGCGTGGCCACTCATTCCATGTGTCTCATGTTGATGTGACGTTTGTCCCTGACAGGTGTCAGACCGCGTCCCCATGCTCTTGTTGAGCGCTGAGCTTAGAATCCAAAACCCTTTGGTCTCGTCGTCTCCTAATGTCTGCAGGGGTTCATCTCCCTCAGTCCTTCAGTCTCTCCTGATGACGCAG
>JANRMT010062861.1:1375882-1434568 GCA_026402145.1 Polypterus bichir lapradei | reverse complement strand
TGTGTGTGTGTGTGTCTATACGTGCGTGTGTGTGTCTGTGTGTGTGTGTGACTATCTATATGTGTGTAAACACGATAACTGGAGTTCACTTTCACTTCGGTGAACCACATTTTTCATACAAGTATCGGGTACGAAACTTCAGTTTCGATCAGCTTTTGCCCGATTTCCGCTAACTGGTGGTCGTACTTTTTACATTTTGTTCAAGCAGACGCAGAGTCCGATTTATTCATCTTTACTTTTCTAATAATTGTTCAATATATTATTCATTTGATTTGCTTTGTTTTTGATGGGTCTTTAATGTCCATAATGTAACAATAGAATCCTTGTCAAATAGCCGTCCCCATATCTGAGTATACGAGAAGGTCGAGCGGAGACCACTCCTGATTTTTCGGCTTTGAATTTGATTTGGGGGTGTCTTAGGTTTTGATGAGAGATTGGATGGACCCCCATAACAATCTTTTTATGAGCTCTTTTTGCTTTTCCGTCTCCTGGTCACATCCGCTACTCTCAAGATTCCTCCTTGTTGGCCAACTATAACGGCGTACATTCCAATTTTTGATGGGTCCCTTCCACATGTGTAGATTTGTACCAAGTTTTGGCGATTTCTGCTAACCAGAGGTGGTCCTTTACCTTTTATTCCGATTTATTCATCTTTACGTTTCTAATAATTGTTCAGTATATTATTCATTTGATTTGCTGGGTTGTTGCTGGCTCTTTAATGTCCACCATATAACAATATCATCCTTGTCTTGTGGTTTACTCCTCCAATAGCCATCCCCATATCTGAGTACACGAGAAGGTCGAGGGGAGATCACTCGTGATTTTGGTAACATGGGGGCCAAAGGTGGATGTGTTCTGTCATTTAAAGGTGACCGCGATGGCCCATCATAGGTGCCATATAACCTATTAGCCTTCTGGATGGCGTCTGTGTGGATGTTGGCCACCGAGACCCCCTCATGAGGCGTTTCAGATGTGAACGTTGCCGTTTCCTACCAGTAGGTTTCATCTAAGCCCCCCTTTCATTGAGTAACATCGTTGCGGTCTGTGATGTGTTGGCGGGTGGCTTCCTGTGATAATTGGGTGAGTGGGTCCTGAAAGAGCAGCAGAGCCCCTTTAGTGCCCGTTGTGTGCCACTGCTGCCAGCCTCCTCTTTGGCTTCGGTCAGACGAGGCGTTGAAAGCGTTTTCTTTTTTGCTCTCTATTAGTAGCAGCAGCTGCCGTGTCCCGGCTTTGCCTTCAGGCCCCGGGCGGCGCAGGAGCACACGGCTCTTCAAGTTGCCTGCAGGCCAGGCTGCTGCCTTCATGTGTCCCGGCAAGTCCCGCGTGGAGTTTGTGTGCTCAGACGCATTCTGCTGACACGGCGCCCGCGTGTTGACATCGCCTTGTTTATCCGTCTCTCCCCTCGGCGGCACGTCCAGGAGGCTGAAGGAAGCGAGCTGCGTCAGGCCGTCCCTCCGCCGAGACTCAAAAACAGGAGCGTCCTTTTAGCGCGCCGTATTTCTGCTCCAGCATATAATTTGATTTCTGGATGTCTCCCCGTGAGCCCGGGCAGACATTTCATTTTCAGATCTTTTCCGCCGCCGACTTTCCCACTGCGCTCTTTCACACAATGGGAGCACAGAGTGAAACGTTCCCAGACGAGGCAGATGTGGAATGTGTCCACTGGCTTCCAAGGTCAGGCAACTGTCCCATGTGGGATTTCCCAAAATAGGGAGAAGCCCTCTGTGGCTGTACAGGAGCCCAGACGATGAAGAGGGCGGCCATGTCTGCTGCCAGACCCCCCGGCCCCCCGATTCCAGAACCGGTCAGCCTAACGGACCCCTCAGTTTAGAGCGCCTGTCATGACGGGAGACCGCCACGCACTTGTGGAGCACAGACGCGCATTTGAGCTTAACGGCCGGATTGGCGTCTCAGCGCACGTCACACACAAACACACTTCTTTGCATTCGTTAATTTAAGTTTTAGAGTCGTACTTAATCGTTTTTTTTCACCGTCTTAATTTTCATTATGTATGCGATGGCCTGCTCCTGGTCACGTGACCTTGTGCTCACGCTCACTTCGTCACACGTCACTGTGTATAAGTAGGCTGAACCCTCGGCGGATCAAAACTCTTGACCTTTGAACTCGGGTTTGTTAGGGTTAGTCGAGCAGCACAACACAAGTGAGGGGTGAGGCCTCCGAAAAAGCCCCCTAGGCCGGCCTGATCTCAGATGGGCTTCGAGAAACCCCACAAACGAGAGGAGACCCTTCGTTAGCCCCCCAGGCTGAGCCGCCCCAGTGTCTCCTCCAGGTTTCGGGGTCCCACAGCTCTCTGCCTAAAGACCTGCTTCCTAGCCTCCATCTTAAATGCACCACCCCTTAAGTTTCCTCAAATCCAGGAATCGCTTTCATGCTGAAAGAACGTTGCTGGGCCTCAGGAGGGTGGCCAGCCGTTTAAATTCAAACCGATGACAAAAACCCCCCCAAAAAAAACATGAAGTGCATCTCAACAGAGAGAGAACCCTGAAAAGTGATCTTTAGAAAAGACAATCTGTGGGAGAGGCCAGCATCCAGTGCCACTGAACACCTCCGCACCAAACTCCACCAGCCGTCCTGGACTCCAACTCCCAGCAGCCTTTATGGGGCTGGGGCGGGCCTTTTCTATGATGGATGGGTGGCCCCGCCCCTTGGGGATCCACCTACAAAACACAAGAAGCAGGAGAGACCCGCGAGACGCACACAGAGACTCCATAACAGCCCAAGTAAAATGAGGGGTGATGACGAAAACGGCAAATAGAAGATGAAGAGAAGGTGAGAGAGTCCCTGTTGGACGTGTGCCGTAAGGAGACCCCCTTGTTGTTTCAATTCTGCACTAGCGTCCCATTTGATTCTATGAAGAAAGGTGGGAGACCACTTAGCTCTGTCGATGAGTTGGCACCGATCGCTGCCTGCCAAGGGAACGGCCAACACTAATCCTGAATCGGATTAAGGGGCTTCAACGAGACAAAGTTCAAGTTTAGAGCCGTTAATCTCCACAAATACAGCAGGCCCCCCCCCGATTACTGTCAGTGCGCCTTCACAAACCTCAAGGCTGCTTATGAAATTGTTCTAATAGCATGAGATAAAAAGGGGCTTGTGGACGGGCCGAAGAGAACTCGGCCGTTAACGTCCACCCCATTGGGGTTCTGTTGAGATTTCAGCTGTCGTGCCAATGTCAGGGTGTAACGTTAGCCTTCATATTTATAACTGCCAGTCACACAGTGCCCCAGAAAACTAAGCAGGCTGGCACCGGCACTGGGAGGGGTGGCACGTCGGAGAGGGAAAGACTCATGCTGGCAGATATCATCAGCCGTCTCATCTTCAGTTTATTCAGGTTACTAATGAGCCTTACAGAAGGTGTGAGCTCTTTAAACTTTTCATGGTGGACCCCCGGATCGCCCACCGGCTTGACTCCCAGTTCTGCTCCAGCGGGTCGTCAGCAAGTGAGTAGGACTTGTGGGGGCGGGGTGGTTGCCCTTCATCACGGCGCATTTCACACCACAAGATAACGAAAAGGAGCAGACGGTTAACAAAGCTGAGAGCACAACTCCAAACGGGAGTCAAAAGTCCAACATCCGGAATCGGCAGAGGAGAATTTTGAAGGAATTTCAAAGACAAAAGTTTTGGAGTTTAACCCGCAGTCTCGGATAAGGAGAGTCGTCTCTGCCAACCTTTTAACCCGTCGCAGCAAACACGTCAGAGTACACAGCTGGCGATCGGCGGGCCTACAATGGCCTCCTACATGACCAGCCAGCAGGGGGCGCTCTTTCTCCCTGTCTTGATGCAGACCAGACTAGAGCCAATGCCATCCCTTTTGTACCCATGGCGGAAATAATTCTCAAGAGAGAAATAGGATGCAAAATGAGAGATACGCGTTAAAAGAGCACGTTCGTTCCCAATAACCCAATGTATGCACAGCGGAGACGATAAAAGGGGACTTTCGTAACTGGCATTGCCACCTGACATCATAAATGAACGTCTTGTGCTTGAGGGCCTTGCAGGGGTTTGAAATTTACGTTAAAGATTCTGAAGCCGCGCAGAGGTGAGTAATGTGCCATTCATCTCCTAGCAGCGCCCGCCTGTTCTGCAGACCTTTTCGCTGCTGATGGGCAGGTCACCCTCGACACTTCCCCGGTGGGAGTCCATAAAACAGACGGATCCATGGCACAGTCCTGTTAACGTCAGTCAGGTGTACAGGGAGTGATGGGAACGTTTCAAGCCTGACCTCAATTTTCCCATGCGATCCACTGGTGAAGTGGTCTTGTAGTTCGAGAAGCCCCTCCATGCTGTTCAGAATGTGGCTCAGACTGGGGCATAGACGCTGCCAGCTCTGGGAAGCAGGGCAAGTGTGCCACCCTTGGGAGTGGGGCATCGTGAAGCAGAATGGAGTCTATCAGCTGCTACCCCTCTGACACTGGCCATTTGCAGCAGCCCATCAGTTTCGTCATCGTCATCGTCATTGACTAAACCCTCGTTTATACTGCAAGGTCTTCATCGTCCAGTCAAGTCCTCAGTTTTCCTGCACCACGATGACCGAGTACACCTACAGCATCTTACCTCTTTACCTGAAGACAGTCTCCGTAAGTTACACATTTTTATTTCATTAGTGCTTTTAAAACTGCTGCGTGTTCAAAGCAGAACTTGGCCATCGCTCAGTTCAGTTTTATATAGCGCCCCTCACTGAGCGCTGTGACCGGTCAAACGCAGACTTAATCACAAACCACACGGTGAGCTCACACGAAGACGCAGATTTGTTTAGACGGACGGCAAAGCAAACTCGTCTGAAACCGATTAACATAAGCAGAGCGCAGCGCCATCAGTCCATTAATGAATCAGGAGGAGAGGAAAACAAGAGGAAACAAACCTCTGGGGGGGTCCACAGTCGCCACAGTGCTCTGCCAACTGGCCAGTACCCACCCCCTGCTACTCCTTCCCCAGTAGAAGTCTGTGCTGGCCGCCTAGTAACGTGACACAATCTTTCATTCTGTTGATTCCAAGGTGTCTGTGGTGTCTTTTCTGAGGACAGGAAAACATCTTGGCAGTAGAGAGTGGCACCAAGTGTTACAGCCTGGCACTGACAAGAGACACAGGGTTGAGGAGGGCTAGCAACAGATCACCAGCGCTGTAATGCTGATATTTTTGTACAAATTACTGACAAACATTCAGCAGCTCTAGACAGGGTGTGCCAGGCTAAAGATTTCAGGGGCATCTCTCATAGATAAGCATGGCAAAGGTGCCATATAAATAAACATTATTATAGTAAGCAGGCAGGTAAGTCCATAGGCAGTGACGGGTTTAGGTGTGGGTGACATGGGCACCTGCCTAGGGTTGCATTTTGCTGGGGGCAGCATAAACAAGTTAAAGTGCACAGGGGGTGCCATTTAAGTAACTCGAGAGGAACACAGTTCAGACACCAGGGGCACACCGGTCATCACAGTCTGATGATACTGTTTGTGTGCCCATCACCCGAGGGGTGGGGCATTGGCTAACAGTACTGGTGGCGCCCTTGTTAATATGGGCCTTGACTGGTCCGGTATGGAAATCTGTATTGTGCCTCTGTAAATTCTGCGGTTTGTACTCAGAGGGGCGCTGGCGCCGGACAACAAGGGAGAGAGTTTATCAAAGTCCAATAGTGATGATTGCCTGCTATGGACACCAAGGGACGCCATCTGTCCGAATTGGGCTTTGACCTAAAGGGTCGACAGCTCTGGGTCCCTGTGACTAAAAGCTCGACCTCTTTGTGGAGTCGTTCATAGGCTGGCATCGTGAGCTCTTAATGGGCATCAGATGAGCCAGCAGGGCCTCGGTGGATGAAGGCTTCATATGTGTAGAGGCCACAAGACCTTCAACTGGACCTTCGGTGGTGTTGGAGGGTCACTGTTGTCTGGACTGGGTGATGGTGGCACTTTTGTAACACTTCTGAAGTTTCTCCCAACTCTAATTTGTGAGCTTGAGGTTCTCCTTCGACTATGGAATGTGGTGATGGTGATGGTGATGCTTCATCCTGGGCACCAGCATGTGCAGGCCTGGCAGCTCTCAGCTGTGTCGTGATTCCTGCACGGTGGGCCCACAGCTGATCTCGGTGGTGCCTGCTGTCTCACGCTCTATCAATCTGATACCTCGGTGGCTCTTCTGTTGTAAGCCCACCACACCTTGTGCCACCTGCCATGTGAAGGGGTCCATGTTGACTTAATTCTGACACAAACCTTCACTCAAAGCCCCCCAGATGCTGTCTCACTCACGTGTTTAATCCACGGTAGCGGATCTTCGGCCGCACTGTGCCATGGAATGCTCGTTTCGACGTCGACCTCGAGACCCGCTGGTCACACATCACGTTTTGAGCTCCTCAGTTCTGCTAACAGATGTTCTGCGCCAGGTGATGTGCCCGTGCATCGCCTTTCCTGGTTCTCCATATTTGCCTAATTTTTTTGCTCATTCTGTTTGCTCAGGAATGACTTCCTGCTTTACGTGACGGGACCCCACAGACCACATTAAAGCAGTAAGAGCGAGACGGACGTTTCCAGATGGATTAGCCGAGTGACCCGCCCTGGGCACACACTGCTATCACACGGCTGATCTGCCCTGAAACGCCAGGTGATTAATTATTAATTAGGGAGATTGATGTTGTCTGGAAGGACAGGGAGAGAGGGGGTGAGCGGGCGAGCGAGGCCCGCCTCTGAGTTATGGGGGTCTACCTTACCTGCAGGAGGTTACACTTTAGTGTGCCAAGCTCGGTGAAAGTGGAATTTCCAGCTTTGGCGCTCTCTCTGACTTTAAACTTAGCCCGGCATTCCCGACGCTGCCTGTTGTTATCTTGGATTCTGGTCATGGATTCCGTTGGCTCGGCCGCAGCGCATTTGCCCCGTTTGTCTGTTCGTGTTTTTTTTTCGTCGGTGACGGTGAAGCTTGAGGTCCAGTTAGCCTCGCGGCGGCAGGCGCACAATGTCTGGATATCCGTACCCTCTTGTCGTGGTGCCAGCACTGCAGGTTATTAGCGCCCGCGTTTCCTGTCCTAGAAAGTCGGAGGTGTGTCTGTGTGCCGCCTGTCAGCACGAGTGCTTGGTGTCGGCGCCTCTGACGAGACCCCCAGGGCCCCAGTGCACTCTCAATGTACTCACGTTTCCGTTTCACACAGCGGATTGAATTGGACTTTGTGGACCCTCATCAGCTGTTAACGTGAAAACACAACTCGTAAATGAATTATAAACCTAAAATGCCAAGGGGTCCGCTGACTAACACTGCGGACCCTTTAATGTGACGCGTCACAGGTGCAGCCCACCGGCCTTTATGAGACCTAGAGTTAGTTCAGTGGAGACCACCTCTACATGGAAGGGACATCTTGTGCCGTGTCACAATGGTGGGCATTAATGTCAAAGTGAGAGCAGGTCTCCACCAAGTGGGCTAAGCCAGTGTTGGTCACGTGTTTCCATGGTTTTGTCTTCACGACCCACCAAGGAGGATAGGGCTGCCCCCCCTTTAGAGAATCAAGTGTGATCATCCGAGGGGGTTGGTTGTAGTTAGGGCTACAAAGAACAGTGAATTAGGGGTCTTTCACCCATAACAACGCGCTAGGGTCATCCTCAGTGGGGTCCGTGCTCACCTACCAGCGACTGGAGCAGACTGGTTGTACGTCGATCATCGGCCACATCCTGGCACTGAGGGTCCTCATGGAAAGCCAACGCGAGTATCAGCTGAGTTTCTTTAGAGCCTTTGTCGATTTTCTTAAAGCGTTCGACTCAGTTGATCGAGCTGCCCGGTGGGACCTCCTGAGACTTCACGGGACCCTCAAGGTTGCTGGATATCATGGCTGGCCTGTACACTGGTAATGGGAGTGCTGTGCAGAGAGGAGGCAGACCCTCTGTGTTTTTCCCCGTTGATTCTGGGGTCCGTCAGCAGTGTGTTCTACTCCTTCCCTGGTCAGTGATCACATGGACTGGGCATTGGGCAGGGTGGTGGGGTCTGGCGGCTGGGGGGCATCTATTGGTGAAGAGAGATTCACTGATCTTGACTTTGCTGACGATGCTGTGATCTTCACAGAGTCAGTGGAGGCTCTGAATGGGGGGTCTCGAGAGACTGAGTGAGGGGTCTGAGTGTCTGGGCTTTTGAGGGTCCTGAATAAAAACCAAAGAGCCAGGCCTTTAGTGACCCCTTGGGCACAGCAGTGTGTCTCTCTGAGTGTCAACTTCGTCGAGAGGTTTGCTGACCTCAGTGGTGACATTCATGTGACTCTTCTTATGAAGTCATGACATCACTTTAAAGGGGTGTGTGGCACAAAAGGACAAAGGTCCCAGTCTTTAGAGTCCTGGTGCCCCCTTTTAGTGAGACAAGGACGCTCTCCAGTGACCCGAGATGAAGACTGGACTCTTTCATGTGTGTCACTTCACAGGGTCCTTGGGTACCATTGGTGTGACTTTGTGTTGCTAATGGAGTTCTCCATGACCTGCATTGAGAGGGGGTGTCAGTTACGGCACTACAGTCATGTGACGCATTTACCCGAGGGTGACCCTCATTGTTGAGGACCCGAGTGGCCGGACCAGGCCAAGGGGACCCCCATGTGACACCTGGCTGTAGCAGACAGAGGGTGGGACTGGACTGCGTGTCTGCCTGGGGGGTTGCCAACCAGGACCTCAAGCTGTTTCGTCGTGTGGTGGGTGCAGCAATGTGCTGTACCAGTACGTGCCCCCCGACCTGACCTCACCTGACCTGAGCTGACCCGACGCATACCAAAGTTATTTTGGGATTAGTGTAGCCATGTGACACATCTGTGCCCTGATCTGACTCAAATCTGCCAACCCTTCTTCTAACCCACTTACCCAGTTATCTGGTTATGCCAGCGGTGGGACCAGCTCTGCTGAGGGTGCCAGTCTGTCAGAGGGCACTTTCAGACCTGCGTCCACAAATGACCAACCTGCTTTTAAAGCCGAGGCAGGACGGAGGAGGAAGAGAATTCCAGTTTGGCAGAGCAGCAGAGGGGAGAAGAGAGAGCCGATCTGATTGGCAGGATTTTCTTCCCAGCATGCCAACCACCTTACCTCACACCTGCAAACCACGGTGTTGTGCTTAAGACAATGACGTTGAAAATGTAAGGTGTAATCGTGGAAAGAATCGAGTCCACGTGCGAGAATCGAGTCCATTTAAAGAGCAGCAGATGCAGCTAACAGGGCAGCGGCCAGAAGGAGCCCCCCACAGCACCCTGACGTGAGGGCGAATCTCAACAGAGCGCGACCCCCCACAAAGCCGGCCTGCGAGTACAGTGGTCTCGGGATTAGGACGAGTGTCACCCCTTGGCAAGGCCGCCATGTTTATTCCGAGTTGCTCCTCCGTGGTTGTCAGTGTGGTGCGTTTGTCTTGCGAGTTCCCGGCCCACCATATCAGCAGTTAATGGCAGTAGGGACGGGCGCCACGTACTCGAGGACCCCGTGAAGAGCTCACAGCAGTCGTACGCTTTATCAGCTGCTGCGTCTTTACGTCTGAATTGTACCTCGGGGTGTGATGGCCGTTCATCAGCTGAGTGACGCCCACCTGAAACCGCAGGCCGTCATGTGACATACGGAGACGACTGCAGTAATAAGTAAAACGAACGGTGACGCCATCTTAACCTGACAAACCTCATTATTGTCGAGCGAGGCCTCGAGCTCCCGATGCACGGGTAGGACGGCTGGCGCTCAAGGTTTCCGTTTCTCAGTCCGGCTGCTTGCTTGGCCTCCATGAACGTTCAGGCTGCTGTCTCTTGGTGCCCGTCTCCTGGTGCCCGTCTCCTCCCTCTGTATGTTTTCTTTCCGTCGCCAGTCTTGTGGTCCTTTGCTCTTAAAGCTGGGGGCGCATTACATGACTTGCAGTCGGAGGGGATGCCTGCGGTCGTCCATCTTGTCATCTGAGGATGTCATGACAGACCATGTGACCCCCATGACTCCAGAGTGTGATGTGCTCCGCACTCCTGTGCTCTGCGAATGCTTTACTGGTACCAGTCTTGCCCCTCAGTTGTGACGTGGCACATCCGGCTGGTGAGCCTCTCTTCCGTTTTCGTGGTCCAAATCGCCTGCCTTCCTTGTTCCTCGTCACTGCCTTTGATGCGTTGTGCTTTGGCTTGATGCCCATTGGTTGTCGCCCCTCACACACGCAGAGACCACCCCTATGGGATGAGCGGGAGTCTCTGGGGACACGACTGGTGGTCAGGGTGGCACTAAGGAGTCTGCGACTGGAGATGGCTGGTGAAGTCGTGTAACGTAACCCCCCCTTTCCTCGATCCCCCGTCACCCCGACCTCCCTGCTCCGCACTCGTATTTCCTTCCCCGTTGGAAGATGCCAAGCTTGTGTGGAAGTCTCCTGGCACTCGAGATATGCGGCTCTAGTACTCAGAAGTGGCTGCCCAGCTGGTACGGAGATGGGTGGCTGGTGACGCGGAAGTGTGGATTTTTTTGTTTGGTTTTGTTCACTCTAACCTTTAACCTCTTTGTTTCTGGCCCAGTGGTCAGCTTGTTGTCCAGCAGCCCTCCTTTCTTAATTGGGGGGGGGGCTATGCAGGGTGCCCATTCTTTGTTTTATTCCTTTGTTCATTCGCGGTCGGTGCTGGTTGTTTGTCTCCTTCTCGTGTTTGTTCGTTTCAATACCAACGTGAGCTCCAAAGCACAGAAACGAGAGGGTCAGAGACTCGAGGTCACCAACGACTCCGAGGACAACCGAAACGAGCGTCACTTCCCTTGGAATTCCCAGGAAATGGTGGGCCACAGTCACCTGATCGGAGCTGCCCAGGGTGCCGTGCGGTGTACTTCACTCCCCGTTATCACTGAGCTCCGGCGCTCTGCTCGAATCGAGGGGTCCGGGACCACACGCTCTTAACACGTCTGTCACACATGTAAAGCGTGTTGGTGCCAGCGCCTAGACACGTCTTCACCGCGGGGTGTCCAGTAACCGTCGGGTATGCGCACACACACACACACACACTGACACACACGCCGAAGGCTCTGCTCGCTACGTGACACGGCCTCTGTAAACAGCTGCAGGTGATGGAATTTGTTTCCTGAAACTGTGCCAGTGCGGGTCTTACCAGGCCAGGAGCCCCCCTCGTGTTTGACTTGGGGTCTGTTTATGAGCGAGCGCAGCGGCAGCAGCACGGCTCTGAAGGGGTCCTGCGGCCAGAGTGTGTGTTGGTGTGTGCGCGTGTGTCAGTCAGTGTGTGTGTGTGTCTGTTGGTGTCTGTCGGTCAGTGTGTGTGCGCACACATACATACACTGGACCCGGGCACGTGGCGCGGCACTAAAGCAGGTGTCAGGTGCCAAGCAGATTTGGGCCGCGTTGCCCGTTTTCTGCGTGTGCCCCCCAGCCCATGTGATCTGTTTGCGTAAGCCCACCACTACACCGCTGCGGCTTTTCTTTCCTTTCCCACCAGGGCTGAACTGAAGCGGTGAGCTCATGGAGGGAGTGTGTTGTCTTGCGTGTGCACCTGCCATTTGGTTTTCTTTGATTTGCCTTTTAAAGCTTCGCTCTCAGCAAACAGCTGGCTTGGAACGAGACGAGACGAGAGGGGCGAGAGGGGCAAGAGGGGCGGGCATTGAGAGGGGCCTTCAAACAGCAGCAAGTCCCCTTTGAGTCCTCTTAGTTTGCTGTCACCTTTGTCAGCGGTGAGCTCCTGCCAGGCCCCCCCGACTCTCTGATTCTGCTCTCCGGGACGTCCATTTTTGATGGTGGTGACATCGGAGGGTCCAAATGCGTCTGTGCAGGCTGGGGTTTGCCCCCCCCACCCTTCCCACCAGCCCTTTGGCATAAGAACAGACCAAAACCACAATGCCTGCCTCAGCAGATTGACTGGAGGGGAGACTCGGGAAGTTCGCTTCCAGAGCGGTGCAGGGACTTTCCCAGTGACCCCGCCGTGCCATCTTTCATCTCGCTTTCAAGCTCTACTTGTTATTCCATTGACAGGGGCTGCATGTGGGCAAGCATGAGGAGAACGACACCCCCAGGAGCTTTACAAGAACGCGTGTCACCTAAGGTGGGCCACTTGACCAATCTACCTGCTCATCAGCTGATTTCGATCGGGCATCAGGGCACATTTACAGTCGACTTTCGGACTTACAGATTACGTGACTGCCACACACCCCAAGTGGGTTTGTTCAGTAACATCCTGTAGTGCTGTGAAGGTGCCACACAGCAGCCCCCCCGATCTTGGGGACACAATGATCATCTGGCCTTTAACGTATCACCGGTAACGACAGCTGGTACACCCAAACAGTGCCATGTCAGAGATGCCCTTCACTCCACCTTGGGGTGCCATCTCACCACAGACTTGTTTTGCCAAAGGGCGCAGGTGCAGTTACAGTAGCGTGGAAAGGGTTTGCCAGTATGGCAGATAAAAGGAGCGGATTGAGGTGTCAAGAAGATGGCAGATAAGTGAAGTTTCATAACGGCAGACCCTGAAGCCCAGCACTTGCTGTTCTTATCACGCCGGACTGATAAGAGTGACGATGGAACGCGCCCGCCGCTCTCGGAATGCTGAACCTGACTGATCTTTACAAGCACTCAGCAGTATTGGCAAAACTGCCAGCCTGTTGGGTTCATTGGCCGATCTTCGCTTTTTCCCTGCTTAGGTATTCCTGCTTTACATACTTAACTTTGTTCTTTTAGCGGGAGGCGTTTCCTTGGCACCCGACTATGAACTGCCAGATCGTGTGAGTTACAGAGAAAACTGAATGGATGGCACAAATATGTGGGGTCTGCCTGAGCTTTTGGCCTGTTGGTGCCAATACACACACACACATAGACACACACACGTCTGCCAGGACATTTCAGAGATGTCCTGCTCTGTAGTCTGTCGGGGGGCTGCTGCCTCAAACCTCCAGGAGACCCGGGTTCAGTGCCAGTCTTGTCTGCACCAGGCGGGCACTGCCAGGTAGAGTTAGACTCCTTGTTTTTTTTCTGCTAATCTGATGCTTGTTTTGTTTTGTTTGTGTCACTGAACCTCATTCTCATATCGGGTGGTGACAATTCTCCTTTGTTTTGAAGGCCAATCAGTTTTTTGAAATGTTTCGCCGCCATTTTGGTTTTCACGCTGCCCGCCATTTTGGAGATTCTGTCGTCAGGGCCACTGCGTTGATTGTTAGTGCCGTGTCCTCGAAGGTCGTGACACAAGTGACAGGGGAGAAGGGTCCTCCCTTGAAATCACTCTTTCTCTTTCAGTTCCTTAATCGTCACCTTTTCCCTTGGACTTTTTGACGGCGGGTTTTGTCTCCCGTTGTGGCGTTGATGCTCCGCTGTTTTGATCTCACAGTCTCTGCCAACCTGTTTATTCTCGGGTTGTAGTTTGTGTCGCTGCTTCCCTGCTTTCCCTTCACGTTGTAAAGGTGTGCTTGTTAGGTAAGTTGAGAAGTCCAGAGTGGCGGTGGGGTGTGCGGACCCCCTGTGACTATGGGGGTCCACTTCAGGGTGTTGTCCAGTCATGTGCAGGATACTGTTGAGGTTGAAGTGCCCTGAGGCTTCTAAAAAGACACAGAAATCATCCCAGGACCACCCATGAAATGGCCCGCCCCCCCCCCCCCCCCCCCAACTACTACTGGCAGGCCGTGGCCTACACAGTCCCAGAAGTGGGACGCTGGCTTTTAAAATTCAAAATACACAGAAATGGCCATCAAGGGAAAGGAGCCGTAAAACCTCTGGCCTTCGGGGGGGGGGGGGGGGGCAATGAGAAAAAAAGTGTTTTTAGAAAAAAAGAATTTATTGAAATAATTAAGAAGCAAACGAGAAAGAGGGGCAAAAATGAGACAAGGAGGGCACTTAACCTAAAAAGCCCACCCAAAGCTAACAAGTCATATAATAATAGGGGGACGTACCACGTTAGCCATTATGGATGCAATGAAAGTGAAGCAGAGTGTCGCCTTTTACTGGACTGACTGATCGGATTCCAGTCGGCAAGCTCTCGAGACCCCACAGGCCCCTGATAATGAAATCTGATAATTAGAATCCAAACTCCCAAAACCCCAACAGCGCCCAGTGAACCCCCCCACTGCTGGCACCTTCTGACTCTGACCTCTGTAGGAAGGCAGGGGGAGGAGCCAGCGGCCATGACACAAGGGTGGTCCCGCCCCCTGTGGCTCCACCCCACATAGTGCAGGGCCTGGCTGAGCATTTAAACGCACAGAACTTGAGATAGCTGGATGTACTTGGCGCTGTATGGTAGATAAGGCGCTATATAATAGACGGGCAGTTTCTTTATTAATCTGGAGCGTATTTTTCATTAACATGAGATAAGAAATAAGCGTAGCAGAAATCACCTGAAAACACAGAAATGAATAACTCCAGAGCAACCAACACAAGAATCAAAGTGGAAATACACCAAGCAGTGGTGGGCTCCCCTGGCACAGCGAGTATTCGATTCAGAACCTATAAAGTGACGTCGCCCGCGTTGTCTTCGGGTTTCATTTCTGCAGCCCCTCTGGCACCGATGGGGTCGGCCACGGCTGCCATCTTCAGGCCTTGGCTGTGGATTTTGTTCCTCAAGCGGACATGAGAACGGGAGTAGCCGGAGCTGTGCCCCCACTAACTCTCTCCTGCTTTGTCTCTCCCACAGGGCACCGCGTCTGTGCTGCAGCGCCGGTCAGATAACGAGGAGTACGTGGAGGTCGGCAGACTTGGACCATCAGACTACTTTGGTCAGTAGATGTTCATTTTGGGTGTGATGATGATGATGATGATCTCTGGTGCCATTTTGAGGGACCTGTGCGTGTGCCCTTGTGGTGCCCGGTGGTACAGGAGTTTTAATGCGGTGACCTGACCTGGTCAGGCTGGTTGCTAGACGGACCTGCAGTAATGCCCCCCAAAAGCCCCCCCCCCCCTCCCCCAGCCTTTGTGATGTCCCATGAAGTTGTTGATCGCTCCACCAGTGCCCCCCATTGATGCGCCGTCACAAAACGTGGCGCTGTATCCGGGCACTTATCGGGAGTAAACCCAACTTGAGTGTTTTTGGAGTATTTTGCCAGCTTGCCGTGGCACTGATGCCCGTGTTGATGTCTTGCAGGTGAGATCGCCTTACTGCTGAACAGACCCCGGGCGGCGACGGTGGTGGCACGGGGCCCCCTGAAGTGCGTGAAGCTGGACCGGCCGCGCTTTGAGCGGGTGCTCGGCCCGTGCTCGGAAATCCTGAAGAGGAACATCCAGAGATACAACAGCTTCATCTCCCTCACCGTCTAAGGGCGGGTGGGCGCCTGTCGCGCGCGGACGGCTGCCTTCGTGTTATCTGTGCACTTGACTCTGACTGTGCTGTCGCGTAGCTTTATGACCAAACGACGTGTGCATCCTTTGTGCGCTGCTGGTGTGTCGGGAATGTCCAACGCACTCGAGGCTCGGGGTCTTCGTGACGAGGTGAGCTGCACACGGATCGCTGCTCGGTAACGTCTGCCAAACCTGCGATCCGAGGATGTGCTCTGCTCGGCTTTAGCGCTGCCCACTTCACCCGCCCTGCTTTGTCCCCTCATAGTTTGTAGCTCCGCCCCACGCGGTTTTCTATCGGTTTCTGGCACGCTGTCTCGTTTTCACCGTTAGAGAGGGTAGGAGACCACCCGAGAGGCGGACTGGTGTCCTCGGTGGGCGACTCGGCCACTTGCTGTAAGCGTCACGACGCCCTCGACGGCGGTTTGTTTAACATTTCAGAAGATGGACGGGTAAAAGGATGGAGTCGGACGTGACGGAGATGCCCTGCACAATGACAGTTTGGTTTTCAGCTTCCTGTTGCTCATTTCTGTGTCCCTCATATTAGATTTGCCCTTCTTAAAGAAAATAAAAATAACTTCCAGTACCCGAGCCTCACTGTAAATGGCGTCTTATTCCACTCTGGAGTCTCCTTGTTATCTTTTGCTGATTTTCTAAGGACGTGGAGGCCACTTGACCAGCTGAGCTCGCCTATCCCAGCACGTCCAGGTTCTCGGCCTTTAGGGGGCGCCACTGAGCCCGCAGACACCACAGCACCCACACAAGTCCCAGGTTCAATAAAGAGGGTTATTTTAGCAGAACACCTCCACGGGCACAGTTCCTTCTTCTTCCTCTCCTTCTTCCTCACCCTCCACTCTTCTAGGTGAGCTTCGTCCGCCGCCTGCCAACTCCGACTCCCTGAGACGAGGCAGAGCGACTCCCTGGGGTATGTCCAGTGCCAGGATGCGGCCCGTTGGAGGTTCTTCTGGGTCGTGTGGAAGTCCCAGGAAGTGCGGTTGGCAAATCCCCACAGAAACTAACAGGGCTGCCCCAAGGGACTACAAATCCCAGCATTCCCTGCAGAGGCCCTGAAGCCCAAGGATGCGACCACCTATCATGTTGGGGGAGCTAATACTCCGAGAAAGTTGCCTGTCCACTCTACTGACCCCCCAACCGGGCACAGGTCTTTAACAGAACCCCTCCAGGATGCCAGCATCTCCATCATAGAGCTGGCACCCTCCTGGTCCCACCTTCCTATTCTGTGGCTTGGCTTCCCAAGCAGGTAAGAGATCTTGAAGCATCCTCACCGGACCACCGGACCACCAGCCCACGCTTGCTGTCCAGTGCAGATTTTAAATCTGGTAATGAAGCTCGAGCGACACGCTGTTATTGAATGCAGGATATCGGGCTGGTGTGGCGCTGAACCGAAAGAAGACAAAAGTAACAGTGGTGTCAAGAAAGTTGGCATCAAGACAAGCTCTGGAATAGAAGTGGTGGCCGATGCCATCAAGAGATGAAGGCAAAAGAAACGGGAGGACCTGACGAGAGGAGAAGCCAAAAAAGAGAAAACTGAAGCGTCACGTTTCCTTAGTTCTTTGCTATGTCAGGGACCCCCCGGACTGTGTGAACTATGCCAGGGTAAACGCTTCTGGGCAACGGGGCACAGAAACCGTCAAATGAAGGAGGAGAGTGGGTACAGCGAAGGACAGTCTAATGTGAGCAATGACTCTAGAGGGGAGAATGGATGGAAGAGGAGGGCCAAGAAGAACCTGCATGGAAGACATCATGAACTGGTAAGAAGGACAAGGCTGGCACATGCTGGAGAGTCGCGTCTGTCAGCCCTCCAGTAGAAGACGTCACTCGGGGGGGTCACACGTTCCAGAGTCGCCAGGCTAGAGCGCCACCTGGTGGTCCACGCACTCCATGAACTTTGCCTCGCTTTTATGTGGCATCTGTGTGAGGGATGAGACCTCCTGGCCTGTGTGCCCTAAAGTGTTGCCATTTCTGGGTTATCCTCCTTGGGGTCCCTTTGTGTCCCTCGTCTCCAGCACTCCATTAGGGTATCCCACTGGCACTGGACCACTGAAACTGGCGTGACGACGTGTTCTTGACCTCGGTAGGGCCTTCATTGGCTGTACCCATCCTTTGATGCCCATCTTGGCCTGCATGTGCCACAGCAGCAGTATGCAGATCGTGTCTCGAGTTAAATGGTACAGCGGTGGCCTTAATGCACAGCCACGAGTGCCCATGTGACCTGCTTTACTGCCATCTGCGACTTCAGGCATATTGTTTTACATGAAAACGAGTAACGTTGGTGATGTCACAGTGTGTGCCCCCCTAAAATCCCATGCCCAACGCTAAACATACATCTTCATCTTTTTAAACTCTTCTCAGTTCGTCCATTTGCTTTTGTCACATGTGCCATCTGGGCTGGCCAGCTCTGGGACAGTCCATGTGGTGACTGACCTGTCCTCGTGTTGCCACCCCCCGTCCTTCTGTGACGTGTAGCCGTGTGAAGCACAATCCTGATCACTATGGTCCCCTCCATGATGGGCCTCTGCGATGTCTTGTGTTTCTCCCAGGGGTCCGCCGTGCCCGTCTGTCTGTCCGGCCCCCCGGGTGCTCGCCACACTGACCTGATCCCTCTGCCCAGACTACCCAACTAATCCGCCTGCAGAGGTGTTTGATGTCCTGAAATGCCGTCTTTCTTGTTGTCCGTGTGTGTAATGCGCGCTCTCCCCTTGGCGGATTGTGCCCGGATTACCAACTTGAATGGGCAGCCAGGTCTTTTATTGTAAAGTGGAATGCGTTCTCGGGTTTCAAACAGCACCCTTTTGTGCCGTGTTCATGTGACACCACAAGCGTTTGAGAGCCGTCACCATGTTTGCTCCTAATGTTCACTAATCGACCGGCCCTGAGAGCGGCGATCCGGTGTGTTAGTCAAATGGCCGACACTAGAGGATCAGAAGTGCCAGGCGCTATATGGCATGACTGCACACTGGCAGGCCGTGTAATCAAAACTGAAGGCTGGCAGCGTCTTGTAAAAATGGACGACAGCAGCGGGCAGCCACACCGGGGGGCGAGTCACTCCGCCCGATTGGACCCCCAAATGATTAAAAATAACAAAATTAGGGTTAAAACCCAAAGCAGACGAACACGCGGGGCGAGTCCACACCACTTGGCGTCGGCGCTGGCTGCTCGGTCTCCTATTGCCGGCCCTGCCAACCGTGTCCGAGACTGCGGATCTTTTCACCGATGATTTCCTCCGCTTTGGGTGTCTGACGTTTCCATTTTCGATGATCCCCCCATGTTTGGATTCACCTCGTTTGTTCTGACCACAACTTCCTCACCTTCCTCACCTGCCCCTCTTCAGTCTCGCCCTTCGCTCGCCTGTTTCTCCATCGTGTGGTCGTTTCTTTGACGGGCACGTTCTAAGGGTGATGGCACTTGGACTCTCATTTGGGGGGTGTTGGGATTCTTGTATTTGCTTTCAGCTTTTTATATGAGGAGGAGGAGGAAGAGGAGGAGGACATTCACTCATCTGCGGTGACAGTGACATGTCATGGAGGACCACAAGGACAGGAGCAGACCACTAATGTAGAAGTTTGGGTCCAGAAAGGCAGGCGTGGTGACCACACAGCGGGCCACATGTGTACTCTGGACCTCCAGAAGTTGTACTGGTCACTTTCTTGGTGCCCTTCAACTGCCAGGCGTTGATTGTTGACAGTGTGACAGATTTGTGATGCCAAAGGACTCCAGGGGGTTCTGCTCTCGGCCCGCCGTTTGGGGGTCCTGCTTCAGCTCGTTTGCATGACAAAGACCCGAGGACAAATGAAATGAGGAGCCACCAACAAGCCCCTTGGACCTTTTGAATTGACTCTGTTAGTGGGCTTCAAAATGAACTCCTTGTGTGGTGCACCACAGCTGAACCCCCCCAAGCTGGAGCACCACAAGGGGATGGAGGGTGGCATCAATGGTATCACTCCTCCACCCAGACTTCCCCCCAAACTAACAGCATCTGGACACGGGGGGTCCAAACCACACCTGGTGAGCTTCTGCTTGAGATGGGTACCGTCAAAACAATGGGGGCACCGTTTACATTGATGCCCGCTTCTTACAGTGAAAAAGACACGAGTGGCAGGAATGGTGCAAACATCCAGAAAGGTCTGTGACCGATGTGGGCGCGAGGGGTACGGCCACTTCTGATCATCGCACAACACCTCATTAGTGGATGGACAGGAAGGCGCAATATAACTGATAGCTTTGAGAGGCTCATGCCTGCCTGTTTGTCACACGTACAGAGGACGGGCAAACTCGTGTGCTAAACAACACGCAGCGTGTCACTCCTGCTCAACACACTGCCCAGTGACAGACTGGCAGAAAGGACACAATACGATAGATAAGAAGGCGCTATATAAAGATGAACAGGCAGAACGGTGTCATACTGTATGAGTGACAGATGGGAAAGGCGCTATATAATAGACAGATGTGAATATCACCACAAAGTTGGTTTATAATGTCCTTATTGTCACATGTGACATTCTTACCTGTCTCCACTCTGTGGTGCCATCATTCGTGGATGGCCATGACGATGTGCTGTTATATAGGGGGTGGCCTTTCATATGTGTCAGTGTGACAGACAGACACACAGGCAGGTATAAAAGGTGCGTGAGCTTGGCACAGCAAGGTGGCCCAGCAGGTGGTGGCCTGTGCCTGGAGCGGCACAGATGGCTCAGCACTTATCTATCGTGTCATCAGGGTGTTCATCGCCGTCGTAGCCCCAGGGGGTGGGATCTTATCAGCAGCGACCCACCAATCTTTAAAGACGAGATGACAAGATAGTCGCCTTGGCCATTTCACGCTTCCTAGGGGGAGGACAACACTGGAGTGTCCTGACAATGACGACGACTCAATTTACCTGGAATCTGACCCGATGACCAGGGAGTGAGGAGCACCCGCCTCATCCTGCACCCTTTGTGACAGGAAGGAATGGAGCCCAAGGGCATTGGGGGACAACTGGCAGGTAAAGAGGGACTGAGATGTGACATGGGAGTGTGACCAGCGGGAATCACAAAGCGTGCTGAGCACTAAGCGGGAAGGTGTCAGCTGCACTGGGCACAGAGTGGTTCTGGACTTGCAATGCTGTGGCTTTATATAGTGCCGTTCTAGAGGTGACGCTCTCCACAGCTGCACTGGCACTGGCACTGGCACTGGCAGGTGATGTCAGACTGAATTTACCATGCTGTGTATTTATATAGCGCCTTTCTACAGGGGCACTACACTCGGGTTCAACCAGTGATGCTGTACACTTATATAGCGCCTTTCTGTAGTCACTTTGCAGGCTGAGTCCGTACCCGTATGATGAGCCCTGGCAAACCAACCAACTCTCTTGGGCTTTTGACAGTCAGTGGGGGGCAGTAAACCAGCAGCCTCACACTTCACGTGGTGGGCACTGCAGGCTCCTTTCACCCTTTATTCTTACAGAATGCCAGTCCATCGGCGGGCACAGCAGCTCACACTGGTCAGTCACCAGCCTGCACATCTCCAGAATGTGAGAGGAGGCCACGCGGACACGGAGACGATGCCATCTTGAACCCGAGTCCCTTGAATGGTGAGCCAGTGGCTCTGCCCGCTCCTCCTCTTTCAGGACTTTGTGACACACAGGTGGCAGCTCAGCTCAATGGCCGCCGAGTCTTTATTTCCGCTGCCGCCGTTCCCATCCCATAATAATTAAAGCTCGGCTTCTCCTCCTAATGACAGATTTATTTCCAAGCCAATTCTCCAGAATCTCAGCTCCCTAATCCCAGGAGCCGCTTCATCTCGCCGCTAATCCCGGACGAGCTTTAATCAGGGAGCCGCCTAATGCTGGCTTTACTGCACCTCTCCGCTCCGCTCCGCTCCGCTCTTCTTCGTCTCTTTCTCTTTTTATTTCCCTTTGCGTTCTCGGCTCCCATTCCCAGTACTCTGTCTTTATTCCCAGTGTCCTAATCTCGATGGTTTTATTCCATCTGCTAATGAGAGCTTTCTTCCAGGTTCACAATCCTGACTCTCTCCCAGTCTTTATTCCTTATTCTTTTCCAATAGGATTTGCGCCCCCCACCCCGTTGCCTCTTTCTATTTGTTTTCCGCTGCTGTACCACTCGCTGATGCCCCCTGATGCCCCCCGTTATCCCTCCCCTATATAATTTCTTCTCCAGCCCAGACCCAAAGCCCAGAGCAAGCTTCACTCTCTCCGTTTCCCAAATTCGTCCTGCTTTTGTTATTCCCATGTCACGGTGCGGCCCACTGAGGCAGCTGTTCACCATTGACCCCCCGTGGGACCCCCGTGAGCTGCCAGAGTGCACAGCGTGGCAATAACTTCTGGAGGGAAAGGCGCTATATAAAAGGGACTGCTGGCACAGACCCTGCCCCTGCCACTTGACGTTTGGTCAGCCGGCGTTCATGTTGTTAAAATCCAGAGATGGCTGTCGTGTGGATGTGAAGTGGTGATCACAATAGAAAGGCACTATATAATGTCACCACTAGGCCCATAAAGCCACCACGAATGGCACTCACTCTGTGGGACTTTGAAAGTCCTGTGAGATGTTGTACAAATGAAAACTATTTTAATGTTTGCATTACAAGCCTTCAAGTGGGGAATCACTATGGAAAGGCGCTATATAAAACCGATGCCTGCCATTGCCACTTTGGGGGACATTGAGTGACACTTTTCCACATTTCTACATACACTGTAGCAAAAGTTAAATGCCTTGAAGTGTGACTACTATGGAAAGGCGCTATATAAAACTATCACTGTGTCAGCAAAGTAAATGCCAATGTCACTCTGGGGGACTCCAAGTGAGTCATTTTGTCACTCAGTGAACATGTCACAGAAATGGAAGCAATGACGAGCACTATTGAAAGGCGCTATATAGAGCTATGAGTATGCTGGCAAAGTCACCGGCCAGTGCCACTTTGTGGGGCACCGAGTGTGTCATTCAGCCAGCCACTGCGCACTTCCATATTTCTACAAGTATACAGAAAGGCGCTATATAGAAGTACAGAGCTGTCTTCTCAGCCCCTCAGCTGCTCTGTGCCCACTCCACGTGACCCTAATTCTGCCTGCTGCTGTTCAAATTGCACTACAGAAAGGCGCTATAGACAAGCATCCTTATCCTTTAAAAAATCTGGATGAGGTGGCCCCCCACTATGCTGCTGCATGTCCAGCCACCATTCACACCTGCAGATGTTTGGGTGTCCTGTGAGGGAATGGCGGTGGGATGCTGCTGGGATGGGCTGTGTCCCTCAGCTGTGCGGGTTCAGTGACCGGTGTGTCACCTGAAGATGAGCTGACACTATAAATTCACTCTGCTGCTTAACCTTTGCCACGTCATTGAAAGCCCACCATTTATCACACAGCAGGGGACCGCTGTCTGGCCGATGCCCACTATACACGAGGTGCCATCCAGTTCTTTGGCACCTCAATCCAGATACAAGGACTGGGACTGCATGGCGGAGTTCGGCCTTCTGTCCTCCATCCAGAGTCGATGCTGCCATGCTGACCAGATGGTGGCGACCATCCCATCCAGGCAGCCTCTGCCTTCTTGGTGTGGACCCCGAATTATGGCATGAATCCCCTCAGTATGTCTGAGAAAATGCAGTTGGCTGAAAATCACCTGTACGTGTACCCAGGGGAAACCAGCAGGGGGTGACAGGTGGCGCTGACCCCATCAGACGTCCACCCAGACAACATGGGCCCAGACCACCCTCTACTAAGTGGCCAGGCTGGTGGTCCACCGATGTGCCATAATGTGAAGATGCTTGGAGACCGTCCACAGGGGCTTGTCCATCGCCTCAGGGGTCTTTGCACCCTTTTTTTCTCCTCTACCTGGCTGGGGGGTTTGGGGGGGGGGGGTGCTAGCAGATAATGGCACAGATCACCTTTCCAAGACTAAATCCCACTAAGGCCTGCTAAAAGGTGGGCAGGTCTCTTGATCTGTCTGCCCAGGGACCCCCCTGACCTGCGGCCCACCGGCTCACTGAAGCCGGGAATTCCACTATAATCCTTTAACTTCCAGGACCTCTCAGCACCATTAAGGTGGGAAAGGAAGACGAAGATGAAGAGACACCCAGCCTTGTGTGTAATTATTGGCTTATGTCTAAAAGCTGCCTGTGCCCGGGGGGCTCCCAGCGTCCCAAAGCTTTTCACCTTTTCATGCTCCCTCAACTACCCTGTGCAGGTTGGGTTTTCATTCAGGTGTGTGCCATGCTTTAGAAGACAGGTGGAGTGTCTTTATAGCGCCTTTTGAGCCTGTGGGGACACGACGAGCGTGCCAGTGAACAAAGTGAACCAGTGCTGGGCAAAGGCGCTATATAAAATAAAAAGCTGTGGTGGAGGGTGACATGGCCCAGGTGACTGGTGCTCCAGGTATGCTTTGCCTTCCATGCTACACAACCTTTGAGTGGAGTAGGTGGTCTGGGGGGCTTGTAGATCTTGGCTTGTGTCTTGGGCAGTTTTGAGCTGGGTGGGCATTGCCAGCTAACATTGGCAGTGTGGAATGCCACTGGAAGCCTGTGCCCAGGCCCTTACCGTTTTCTTCATGCTTGACATGCTTGACAGTGTGGTGCCAGCAGTGCTGGGGTGAAGTTTCCTGGGTCGCATGTGCCAAACCAGGTGACATCCCTACTCAAGCTGTCGGGTCACCTGGCCAGCACGTTATGAGATTGGCCAGTAGTGAACATGCAGGTGCCACTTAAATGTGGCACCGTGAGGAGCTCAGCGGAGGCATCTTCAGTGGTAAGAAAGACAAACAATACCTTTGATATGGCACATGTCACTGTAAGATGGCACAGTCAGTATTCGTGTAGAGTTTGCATGCTCTCCCCATCTCTGTGTGGCTTGTCCTCTCACATTTCCAAATAACTTCAGGTCCATTGGCGAGTCCTTTGGCCAAGTGTGGGTGCAAGTTGGCTCAGTGGTGGACTGGCGCCATGTCCAGGTGCTGCTAGAATTGGCTCCAGCCAACACAACTGGCACAACAGGGAAACACGGGCCGTCCAGTGCTGCCCTCTTTGGCTGACCTGCACAACGGTAAAGATCTGCCCGCGGCCAGGGCGCCCTGAACAGATTCATTCAGATGGCACGCGTCTGCCGCTGACCAGCTGATGAGACCTCCTCTGTGTGGTCTGCGAGCGGCGGGCCAGCCTAACGGACTAAGCGGATAGCCGGACAGCCACCTGCGGCCAAAGCGCACGCGCGAGGGGAGCTTCGGACACGTGGGATACGCGGACACGAGGACAGATCCGCTCGGCTGTACGGCGCAAGCCAAGAACGAGCGCGCGCGCGCGCGCACGCGCACTCGCTCGCCCCCGACAGGAAAGTGGGCGGTCGCTCCGAGTTTCACAAGCGCACCCAAGGTGGCAGAATTTGACCAAAGAGCGGGCAGCTCGCAAATATGGCGTCTTACAGAGGTGACACGCGCAATCGGGACAAAAACTGACTGTGCCCGACTCCTTACGGAGAGAAGGGGAGAGAAAGTAAAGGCACTATATAAATTAAGTATGGCCGAGCTATCTGTCTAAGACTCTAAGAGATGCTATTGGTCTCTCTAATATGGCGCGTTTCACAACTACAACTATCATAGGTTGCTTCTTATTTCTTCCTTATCAATTGATCGTATAGTGCCTTGCGATATGAAAGGCGCTGTATAACATATATATAAGTATATATATTCATAAAAGGCATTGTAAAATGGACAGCTAGATGTGAAAGGCACTATATAAAAACGGACCTGGTTACTATCTATCTATCTATCATATAGTGCCTTTCACTCTATCTATGATATAGCACCTTTCCTATCTATCTGTTATATAGTGCCTTTCATATCTATCTGATTTACGTATGTAGTGCCTTGCTACTTGGCTACCCATATGCCTGTTATATAGCGCCTTTCAGATGTACGGTGTCGCTAACTAGTGTTTATTGACTTCCGCGTCAGTCTGTCTGCCATACAGCGCCTTATTATATCTATCTATTAATCTCTCTCTGATATATACAGTGCATTTTTACTTAGCTATCTATCATTATACGGTGCCATCGTTACATCTTTTTATATAGTGCCTTTCCTGACTTTCTATAGGTCTAATGTATGTAGTGACATTCAGCCTCTCTGTAGATTATATAGCGCCTTTACTGCATGGGTATGTGTGTGTATTATGTATAACTATTGCACTTACTGTTTTTTGGTTTATTTGATTTTTTGTACAGCATCGTCCGGTACCTTGAAAAGCACTTTAAAATAAAGTGTATAGCGCCTTTCATATTCATTGATCTACCTAATATTGCAAACTTTCATAAATGTATTGTAAAACGGTACATTTCTTACATATTATCTATACTATCTGATTATCTACTATATTTTTCTTTTATAGTGCCTTTCGCTCTGTCTAATTTATATAGTGCCTGTGATCTGCTCCTCTATCTCTCTGTCGGTGCCCTTCACTGTCCATCCTTCCACGTTACTTCATTTTGCGTCTTTTGAGTTCGCCGGTTGTATTCGTCCTTCCTTATCCATCGTCCCGATTTGAACCCTTGTCCGAGGTAGCCCTCCTCTCTCAGCCTAACGAGACCACCCCACCCGTGGAGGGCTTCGGCCCGGCCGTGCAGTAGCAGTAGCGGTGGTGGCCTTCGAGCTGCCGGGGGGCCTCCTCTTTTCTTTATCTTTTTCTATATATTTATATTTTCTTTTTTTTTCTTTCATCGGGGGGCTGACCAGTTGTGTGGCGGACCCTTAGGGGGATTTTTTTAAGTGCATATTAAAGAAAGGAAAAAAGAAAAACGAGATGAAAGGCTGCGCTCTGCGCCTCGTCACCTCGCCCATTGTCTCCCCTAATGACTCTTATCTGTCGCCCTTTGCTTTTGAAGCCCCCCAATGCGCGTTCCTGCATTTTTAATGCACGAGAGAAAGAAACGCGCTGAGGGCTACGGCGCCGGGGAGACCGGGGAGTGGAGCGGAGCGAGCGAAATAAGACAAATGCAGTTGGGTGGGGGGGGTACTGGGGGTCGCCGCTTGGCTTACTCTTTACATTTGACTTTGGCCAGTGCGAGTCGTTATCTGCGCTGACGGCCACTCTCATTGTTAAAGACTTTTTAACTGCCACCTGCTAAACGCCATTAGCGACATTAGCCACCTATTGGCGCACAACGAAAGGAGTCGATTAAAAATGGGCGGGGGGCGCACGGTCACAGAAGACGCCATAGACCCGCCTGGGCCCGGTGTAAATGGTGGCATCAGCTCGTCCGCTCGTGTCGAAGGGACTCGTTTTATAGCGCCCTTCACATAACCATCTACTGTACGTCACCGTGTACCCCGATACAGACATGGAAGGGTTAATGCCAGCTGGGCAGCGTGGCGTAGCGGTTAGGGCTTCAAACCCCTCTAGCGACACGGTGTGACCCTGAGCAGGTCACTTCACCTGCCTGCAAGTCAAATGGCGACGACAGGGGTCACCCTAAACGAATGGACGATATAGCGCCTTTGCAGCGTGTAAACTCCGCGCCCGCCGGTCGCTTACGTGCCCTCAGTCTGCCAGCCCGTCGCTCGGCTCGCCTCCTGCTCGGCGCTCTCTGGTGATTTGATGGCACGTTATTACACATCGAGGGGGAGGCGCGTCTGGGAGGGCAACCAAGTATAACGAGTGCGCCGCGAGCAGGCGGACTTCATTCAGGACAGCAGGCTCTGCGGGCTGGGGGGCTCCCACGGATTTATCCCACAGGAATAAAGGGCTGGACCGCGTCGAGAAGGAGACCGCGAAACGGGAGGATTTTATCTTTCAACTTCGCTTTCTTTCTTTCTTTCTTTCTCCTTTTTTTCTCTCCTTTGTCCGGCGCTCCGAATTTTGTTTCGTGGCTGTCGCGCAGAGAGGCGCGTGTGTCCATTTTCGGCAACTCCACGACACTTCGACTTTTTCTTTTTTTTTCTTCTTCTTCTTTTTTTTGTTCCTGATCTAACTTTGAAATGCTCGCCGATGCCCTGTGGTCTCATTGGCTCCACTTCGACAAACATGCGCCTCGCCTGGATGATCTTTAACACGCCGAGAAGAGGAGATCGCGCAGCGGCCAGGACACGTCCAGACCTCCGTCATCTGCCCGCTCGCAGCTTTCGTCGCCTTCTACTCTGGAAGTCTTTACGCCTTGCGGTTCTTTTCCCCGAGGGATGCTACTGAATGTCCGGGGCCCGGGAGCCTCGCTTCAGCTCCTTGTGTTCACTTTGCTGCCACTTCTGCGCTCCGCGACACTCGAAGGAAATGAGGACCGCCGCCTGTTGTTACCTGCTCGCCTTTTCTCTGTACCTGGTAGTCGCCAGTGCCGAGGTAAGTCGGTCGGGCCAAGCGAGGATGGGTAGTGTGGGGCGAGGGGGGGTAAGGGGGCGGGGGGTCCACTGAAGCGGCGCACTTGTGCGGCAGTCGGCCCATCGCGTTCGTCTGCAGGTTCAGTGCCTGCTGGGACGGCAACGCTTCGGCCATCCCGATCCCCTCGGGGGCTTTACGAGGCCGCGGCGAGCGAGAAGACGAGACAGTCTCGGGTCCCCAAAGGGACGGTCACACGCCGTCGGGTCAGAGGCGGCTCTAAGCCCGGCAGGTCTGTCTGTCGCGGGGCCATTTTCAAATTACAATAGAGAGGGGCAACCTGCGCACCCCTCACGCAAGGAGCCCACCCGAGGCAGTCAGTACGCGCACATCTAATGATATTTAATAAGGCGGACAAAGCGAAAGTGGCTGCTGCACGATGAGGTGAGAAAGAGTGACAAGCGACACAAAAGGGCAGTGCGCGTGCCGACCCGTGGGGCTTTAAAGCGCCCCGCACCTTTGGCCCCGAGGGCATCTCGAAAGATCCCGCGACTCGCTATAGGAGGGGACAAGGACTTCACACCGCACAGGCACGTGATGATGGGGACACGCCATCGGGGACGGCGACAGTTCGGATTTGATTCACTGTTAAGAAAACTAAGAAAAACAAACCGTAGAAAAAAGAAAAGTAGACACTCTAGTGGTGGGCTTTTTGAGCAGGTGTGTGCTGCCACCTTATAGCGCCTTTCACACCTGTCCTGCCGTGTGCGGCGGAGAATCCTCGCCTTTCTTTCTTTCTTTCTTTCTTTCTCCGAAGCTTCGCGCGCCGCCCCTCCGAAAGCCCCCCAGCCGCCCGCGTCTTTTCTCCGCTGCGCCTCGCCTGCCTCGCTCGGGGTGCCCGCGGCTTCACCAAGACGACCCCCTGACTGTTTTTCTCTCTCTTTGCCCCCCTCCATTTCCAAGGAGACGGAGATTCCTCAGGAGCTCATTGAGAAAATCGCCAACAGCGAAATCCGCAGCATCAGCGACCTGCAGCGCCTCCTTGAACTTGAATCCGTAGGTAAATTCCGTCTCCTTTTGTGTCTCCTTTCGGGACCCTCCGGGCTGGCTGTTTTTGTCGTTTGTCACCTGTCGTCAACGCCACCGGGCCGAGTTGAACCTGCTGTATCCCCCAGCGCCCCCACCCCCCCCCGACCCCCGACCCCGTGCACCTGCTGGGGCGGACTCGCTCCACGGGGGTCTTGCAGTCCGTGCGACCACCTGCGGCGGCTGGACGCGGCTCGACTTCTCGGGCGGCACGCAGGTGTTGAGGTGGCCGTGACGTCAGCGCTGTAGTGCGCGGGCAAGGCGGGCTTCTCGGAGCTGGCAGAAGCGGTGTGGCTTCTTAAGGACCCCTGGGCTCGAGTTCGATTGCGGGGGTCCCGTTCAGGGTTGATCCCGAGCTCTCTGTGGTGGTGAGAGTGTTTGGTGAATGGCTGTCTGGCCCAGGCTTGGTCTCTGCTTGAACCCGTGCACCGTGTGCTGAAATTGTACTGAGAAACGTGGCGAATGCACCTGATGGACCCTTTTGAGGGTTGCTTCCTGCCTTGAACCCGAGCTCATAGTGAATGTGCTTGCTGATGGACCGCTTGGTTCCCATGTTGTGCTTGTGCCCCCGTGGTCTCGTCATGAGAAAGGTGGCTTCAGAAGGTTGGATGGTCAGATGAGGAGAAGGAGATCAGCATGAAAAGATTGTCAGCCTCCATTAGGTCAGCAGCTGGGAGGACCCTCTGGGTGGATGAGACCCCCAGGTGATGAAAGAAAAGGCCAGCATAAGGGATTTCTTACTCTCAATTACTCAAGAGAAAGGTGAAGTGTGCAGGTCCCCAAGCTGAGCCCTTTTGATTGGCCAATAAACCAACATTAAAACAGCCAATCACGTCCCAGTGACCAAACCGAGAGCCCTTCTGTGTGTGCTGCTCCCTGGTGCTCCCTGGTGACTGGGGGCTCCCGTCCTGCCTGGCACCTGCAGCCCTGACCTGGAGGTGACTGGACCATCTAAAGTTTTCTGGGCCATGGTGGCAGTAGTGGGATATCGTAAGATGTACTTAGTCCAGTTTGGTGAAGTTTGCTATAATGACATGAAAGGGGACATCCATCGGGCCCCAAGCGCCACAAAATGTCCCGGATCCAGAAATACCCACTTGAATGGAAGGAAGGACAGTGAAGAAAGGGATTAGACAATGACAAGGGGTCTGGACTGAGATGAGCGGGCACTTTCATTGTTGGCAAGATGAAAATGGAATCCTGCCAACGAAAAAGAAGGCCGACCTTTATTAAAGGAGATCCCCCAATGAGCGCCCGGCGACGGTTTACGAGTCTGGGAGCTTCGGGGCGGCCGTGCCAGCAGTCGCTGGCGTTTTTATTGTCTGCATATTAAGTTGCACGGAGCCGCTGAGGAATTTCACAAAGCTGCGAGTGCCGCTTGACTGACGTGGACAAACGTGGGAGTTGCTCCCCTGAGGATTGCCCGGCGGCCCCCTCTGTCTCTTTACACCCGAGCTTTATAAGACGACACATGGTGTGTTTGGCCCATTTGACTCCCCCAGCTTGCTATGGCGGGTACCTTTTGAGTGGCTGTTTTCACTGCTTCCCTATCTTCAGTGCCAACCTGATAACTGGGATGCTGAATCCTCAGCTGTGGAGCCCACACATAACCCCCCCCCCCCCACCCCACTACTAAAACATGACCACCCTCAGCCTGCTCTGTAAGTCCCTGACTATTCTGGTGAGGTATGGCATCATGATGCCCACTGAGTTGTGCCATCCAAACATATTCCAGGCCTGCCATTTAGTATCTTTCTTGTTTCCATCCCAAAACGCAGCAGCAGCTCAACTTCCAAAAAATGGAGTTCTTCACTTGAGTCTGATGTCCTTCATGCCCGTCTCTTGATCTCGTTCTTTCATTCGTTAGCATTGGGTGAGGATGGCAACACCCACCAAGGATTAAACTGGAGTACCGCAGCACCTAACCCACTGTGCCAGTCTATCTCACAATCCCCAACTTGTTAATTCAAACACTTGGGGTAGCACTGCTATCCTCAGTGGTGCTCCTGTGAACTTGGCAGTGAGTGCCCACAAACAGCAGAGGTGCCCGACCCAGACAGTGGTCACACACTGTAAGTGGACTGGAGTCTTGGCTGAGTCCAATGTCCACCATCAACAAACTGGGGTTTGGACATGGCTCTTGG
This sequence comes from Polypterus bichir lapradei, assembly GCA_026402145.1. NCBI lineage: Eukaryota > Metazoa > Chordata > Cladistia > Polypteriformes > Polypteridae > Polypterus > Polypterus bichir. The sequence goes on along the minus strand of JANRMT010062861.1, from coordinate 1,403,816 downwards.
TGTGAGTAGGTGGGCACAGAGTGGCACATCCATTATGCCCTTTTCTTTGGTGATGATCATTCTTGTTGTTGTAATCACCATCTCCATAAATGGCCTTTGCTTAATGGTTGATAGGTTTGTGAGCAGTACATGGATTATTGGGCACCACAATGCCAGTGTTGGCATGTGACTGGGCATTTGTGGGGGTCTATCATTGCAGATTGGCATGAACATGAGCCGCCGCCGGCATTGGCTACCGACCGACAATATAGGAGGGTACCATCGGGCAATAGTGTGGCACGAACGGGCGGTTTTGAGTGGTGAGCGCCGAGTCGTCTCGGCAGCCTCGGCTCCGCTCCACGGTGCTGCCCGTTACCTGCATGCCGCTGCCAGGCTGCGCTGTGCCCGCTGTAACTCGATTCTCGCTGTTCTCTCTCCTCTAAAACAGGCAACGAGGTGATCCCGGAGGCGAAGCCCAAGTCCAAGAAAGACTACGCGGCAGCCCACGTGGAGGACAAGTACTCGGCTCTGCTAGTGCGGAGAAAGAGGAGCATCGGTAAGGATGGGCGGGGCGAGCGGGGCGGGGCGGGGCGGGGTGGGGCGAGCGGGGCGGACGAGAAGCCCCGGAGCTGCGAAATTCTTCACATTCAGCCGCGTGTCGTAGCTTGTCGTGTGCAGTCAGAGGGACGAGAAAGAAAGGAAAATCATTAGGATGGCCGAGTCGGGAGCAGTCCGTCTGGCGTGGTCGTGCAAGGCGCTATATAAACACTGGACAGTATCACGAAGAGGGGGGTGGGGGGCAGGTGCTGCTTAATGATTATGACAGCGGCTCTGTGAAAGACACTATAACGAAAGAAGTCAGTCGAGCGTGATCTGTCCGGTACAATAATGCAAGGCTCTATAGGAACTTTACAAACGTTACAAAATGATGGAGTGTTAGCCAATAATCGTGGCAGAACTGCCATCAAAGGCACTATATTACCAAATATTAAAAAGACAAATCGTTATGAAACCCGAGTCTGGACGAAGCATAATCCTGCAAGGCGCTATATAAACATTGAACACATTGCTAACATTAGTCGGTAATTATGATAGAATCTCTGTGAAAGGCACTATACTGAAAGAAAGATAATTATGAAAAGTCACGTTGGGAGCACGATCTTGCAAGGCGCTATATTAACATTAAGATATCGTGTTGGCCAGTTATGGTAGAACTGCAGTAAAATCTTTATGAAAACTCCAGGCAGGAGAAATCTATCTGGCATAATCATGCAAGGAGCTGTATAAATATGACATGTTGTAATAAAGGTGCAGTGTTAGTTAATAATCATGACAGAATGTCCAGGAAAGGCACTATGAAAGAAAGAAAAAAAAAATTAATCAAGCACTGCAGTGGGCTGGCACCCTGCCCGGAGTTTGTTTCCTGCCTTGTGCCCTGTGTTGGCTGGGATTGGCGCCAGCAGACCCCCGTGACCCTGTAGTTAGGATATAGCGGGTTGGATAATGGATGGATGAACTAATCAAGCAAAAAGGTCTTTGCCCAGTAATGCAAGGCGCTATATGAACACTAACACTTGTCACACTAATACGGCACTGCGTGGAATCCACAGAGCAGCTCGCCATTCTTTCTTGTACAGGAGTTGAACACAATGAGCAAACTGAGAGGACTCAATCAATGGGTGCCTTATATAGCGCCTTTAATCTTAAGCACTACAATAGTACGTCTTTTGAAAGGCACTATAAAAATGAAGACTGATCCCAAAAAATGGACATTATTGAGGAATCAAAGAAAGATTGTTGTGTGTCCTAAGGGACCCACTTGAGGGTCAGCACATGGAGTGGGGGGGCTCACCAGGTCAGGTGATTCTGCCCCCATTGACTCAACATCCAGAAAAAGGGAGGCCGAAGGAGGATGAGAGCTGAGCAGGGGGCTTTAAATGTGCTCGGTTGTTAAGATGATGAGATGTGCCAGGGTTCAAACATGGGTAAGGTGCCAGAGACCTGGCACTTATAGTATGTGAGGGAGTGAGTGGCCTTGATGTGATGGCTGGGTTTAAAATGTGGAGATTTTGGGGGTCCGAGAGTGCATGACAGAATTTGAGTGGGGGCAGACCGGAGCTGCTTGTGTTTTCTTCTGCTAGACGTTGGCGAAATCTTCATCAATGAAAAAGTGAGCACTGGCACCCCATGCCCTTCATCTGGACAAGTGGGTTACACACTGCACAATGGATGGGTGATTTTATGAGCTCATGTGGTGTTGGTGCTCCCTGTGCTCCTCCCTCCATGAAGTCTCCCATTCTATCCTCCTCCCCGGCCTCTCCTTAGTTACCCACAAGCTGCCATTTCCTCTGCACCCCTAGGAGGCGCCTCATTGTGCAGGTCCAATTCCGTTCATTCCCAGTTGCCCAGTCCTTCTCCTTTAGTGGGATATTCACTCCAGCTCATAATTTTTGGGACTCCTTACTCAGTGTGTAGCTTCTCTCAATCCATGCCCTTTCACAGGACACACCCCCCTAAAGACCAATCCTGGCACCGACAAGTGGCATGAGATCAGTGGCTGGCCCAGTGTGCACTCCCATTTTCAGAGATCCAGTCCACCATGGCATTGGCTTGGCTGTCACATTCATGAGCTTGACATGCAGATCAATCAATCTGTAGGTTATATAGCGCCTTTCACCACTGAATAAATGCCATACTGCTGGCACCTGGCTGAGGTGGAGGATTGTATAGAGGATTGCAGCCTACAGTTTGGCAGTTTTTTGAGATGGGACTGTTGCCCACACTAGGAGGGGTGCTATTTGACCGCCATGGCTATTTATTTATGTGTTTCTTTCTTCCTTCTCCTAGAGGAGGCCGTCCCAGCAGTGTGCAAAACGCGGACAGTCATCTACGAAATTCCTCGAAGTCAAATCGACCCAACGTCTGCCAACTTCCTGGTGTGGCCGCCATGTGTGGAAGTGAGGCGCTGCACCGGCTGCTGCAATACCAACAACATGAAGTGCCAGCCTTCACGGGTCCATCACAGAACTGTCAAGGTAAGCGGAGTGTTAAGCCAACCCCCCTCCCCCCCCCCAGTCAGCCCTGCCACCTCCCGCCGCTGTACTGCTGCGTGCCAGCATGAGCTCATGCATCTTGGCAGCCGTCCAAAGAGACTTCAAAGTGCCGAGGCGGTCAGGGTCCCGACGGAATAAATGCGTGACTGCAGTAACCGAGTCGTCCGGCTTTGATCTTCGAGAAAACCTGCAGCCAACTTCTGAAAAGATCCTGCATCAGGGAGGGAGGGGCATAGAGCACAAAAACACAAAGTGGCACGCTGGCATAAGCCTTTGACTTGACTGAATGTCAGCCTGTGGGCCTTTCACACTCACCTGCATTTTTGTGTGTGACCCACATGGAGGACGGGGGCTCGCCATCTTAGGAGGCCTAAGCTGTGGTCACTCATTTGGTCTTAATTATGGTGACCAGCCGGTGGGCAGAACATCTGTCCTGAATAAATTCTCTTCCTGACCCCATCAGCGTTTATGATTTCGATTTGGGATTTGAAAGTTGTGACCTTGTCAGTCGTTCTTGAGGTCACCTTTAAGACACTGGAGTGCCCACCACTTCTAGTGCCCAGCAGTCACAAGTTCTGAGGAGAGGGTCCATCAAATGGCCTTCCTCAAGTCCTGTCAGAGCCTGGGGATTGGCCACCAACCCTGAGGCCCTGCATGAAAGCTATTGGGCTGCCCACCGTTTGTTGGAGCTAGTGGGGTCATTATTGTCACACATCCAGAGCCCAATATTCTTACTTGCTTATGGCCACACCTGCTGCCATGTCTAGTGAGTAGAGCTGCCTGACCTCAGAACCCCTGGAAATTCTCCACACGTTTGTCATAACCTGGCAGCAGAGACAAAGCTGGACAAATCAACAGAGTTGGCATCTGGATGGTGATCAAGTGACCTTCATGAAAACAGTCCACAGTGTCACAACAGTGCTGAACAAATCCCACCAACCTGGGCTCCTGGAGAACTTCACGACTGCCTACCATCCTGGTGGTTCTGCTGCCATGCTGTGAGCACAGTGTGAGACCAGTGAGCTTGAGCACCAGTGTGACCATCCATTACATGAGGGGAGGTTCAGTCTTGGAGTTCTGTTGGTGCCCCTCAGCGAGGTGGTCCACCTTGAGAATTGTGTGTATGGTTCTCAGCTTTCCTTGAGGTTGTCCATCAGCAGGACCATCCACTCCTTGATGTCCTGTAGGAATTGGGGCTGAGAGTCTGACGTTCAGTGTGGCCATCCAGCATCTTCAGGGTTCTTGAGGACTTTCTGTTTGTCCATCAGGCTGCGACAGCTTGAGGGCTCAGAGGTGGTCCACCTTTGCTGCTATCCACTACTGAGCCTGGTGTGGTTGTCCCCCATGCTGGCAGTCCGGTGTGATTGTCCACTATTCCTACAGCCCCCTTTGAGGATGTCGAGGGTATCCTTTTTACTTTGTTCTTCATGTTTGTTCTCAGAAAGGTGAGGCTGTCCAGCATGCAAGGGGCAGCCCACCACCCTCCTAGGATGACCTTTGTCACGTCCGTGTTGGCCAGGCTACAGCTGTCATTATTTCTTGCTTTCTGAGGGACATCTTTGGTGTCCTTATGTACCACCCTTGCCCGCTAGACCCTTCGCCCTCTCTTGTTGGTCAGTTAAGTCTCTGGTAGTCTGCCATTTCTCTTTGGTTGGTGCTTTGATGGAGCAGGGGTCTTATTCAGGGAATTCTGAGACACTGGGGTCCCCTTGGTCCATCCTGTGGACTTGCTGTACCTCTTGGTTGGTATCCCAAGATGGATGATCTTCTACTGATTGTTCCTGAGCCTGGCATCTGGGCTGAGAGCCTGGGGTCCTCTTGCCAGTCAGTCTTTGTACCCATTGTCCTTCACCCGGCCCAATCTTCTGCTGAATGGTGGCTAAGAACCGGGATGCCAATGCCCAATGGCTTTTAGTCTGCTAATTGGCTTTTGCTGTTCTATGGAGATGGCATCCCTGTTGGTGTTGACTCAATCCAGGTGACTCGTGTTCCCAGTTGACACTGTGACTGCTGTATGACTTTGAGCTCAGACCTGTGGTTAGTTGGCATCCTGGCAATATTTGTGAGCCTTTTGGTCCTCCATTGGCAGAATGGTGTCCTGCATTTTTGTTGTAGTGCTGTGCAGTTCAGGACCCCCAGCCTGGCACCTTTAAATGAGTTGGGGTTGTCCTGAGGACTTTGCCCTGTTCAGGCCCAGTTCTTGCCCTAGCTGCAGTGCCACTGGACTTGATGCCAGCCACCCTTAAGATTAGGTTTCGTGATTGTGGATGAGCAGATGGGATGGGGGAGTAGGGGGCAAGCTGGTCGACAGCCACTGTCCTTTCTTCTTCGTAGCTGTTATTTTGTGCCCACTTTGTGGCATTTTTTTTCGGAGGCATTTCGGCAGAAATGTGATGACAGGTAGAAAGAGACAAGCTGCTCTTTGTTAGGCCGACTCGGATGGCATTTGAGACAAAACGGGATTGACGTGTGTGCAGCTGGCACGTCCTCTGAGGCGTCTTGGAGTGAATGTCCTTACTCAGCGCCTGGTGGGCCACAACTGGTGGTCAGCCGCATATTTCTGCTCATTTTGGGGAGAATGGCAGCTTCTTTTTAATCTCCCATTGTTCAGTAGGGCAAAGTTCACAGCTTGCCGTTTTTAGGATGGCCAAAGCTGACGCAGTGAAAACTCCTGAGTGCTGGAGACATCCGAGTGGTGGTCCTCACGGAGGACCCCAAAATAGATGTGTGAGAGGTCAGGGAGGCCGTGGTGGTCAGTGGCACAACTGGAGTGTCTGCCACCCTTCACTCGCCTTTCATTTTATAAAGTCAGTTTTCTTCTGAAGGGTCCACAGGCCAAAGCCCCTCGTCTCCCCCAGTGCCTTTGCGTCCCAGTATGATCCACTGGAGTGGCAGAGCCATTCGATCAGAGTGTCCAGTGCCACCTGATTCCCACCCTTTTAAGGGACACCACATCACAAACTCACATTCCGCTTGCCCACTACTCAGTCATCCGGAGCGATGACCCCCAGAGTGTCCAGAGGGGTTTATTGGCCACTGGCAGAGTGTGGTCATTTGTCATCACACCCGTCATCCAACTGGCCCAAATGTGAAGGGTGGTCCGGAGAAGCCCTTGAGCCCACCCTAATGTGTGCCATACAATTTAAAACCTCGGATGGATTTGTGCCCCCCGTTCACCACCAGCCAGCCCACTCCTCATCTTGAACCCGCAGCCACCCAGTTCTGATGAGATGAGCTGAGCCCGTTGCCATGTGACAAACTGACCATCCTGAAGGACGGTGGTGGTCTGGTCCAGCCCACCCACAGCCGAGCTTCACTCCTGTTGTTCTTCCATGAATACAAATCTGAGCAACTGAACTGGAGACACTGAAAACGAGAAGGTGACATCTGAAGGGACGCTGGCCAAACTGGGTGAGCGTGCTGGCCACTTGATTACTCGATGTCTGTCCTGGCAGATGTAGGTGGCAGCAGTTGCCCTCCCCGGACCCTGTCATGGCGTAGCTTTCCTGATGCTGCACGACTGGCCATACTGGGGTCACCACCATATTGGGTGGCTGGCTGATGGGGTCTTTTGGGGTTTTTTTCATCAATTTCAGAAATGACGAGCAAACAGCCAAAGCAGCAAACGTCATGGTGGACGTCCAAGTCATGGATGGGCGGTTGGCTGTCCACTGGGAGAATTAAAGGCAGCGGCGTCTCCGTTTGTAAAAAAAATAAAGGACAGAATTCTCAGGACAGAATTGGACTGACCGGGGACCACCATCAAGGTGGGCTCGATGGGAGTCTAAGGTCCATATAGTTAGGGGCATAATCCCCCCTTCCATGGTGGTCTGCAGTCTGTATGTTTATGGCATAAAAAGGCAGGTGAGCCTCAGCTCCATCTTGTTGGTGGTCCGGTAACCTATGGTCCAGGCAGTTCACTTCAATGGGGGGGTCGTGGTCCATACTGTAAGGGGAGAAAGTAGCTAAGCCACAGCCCCACCTTGTTGGTGGTCTGAGCCTGAACCCCACCTTGATGGTCAGTTTGTGGCAAAATTCAGCCCAGTCCGAATCCATTCCTCCTTAATGGCGGGCTTTGGTCCTTTGTGTTAGGGGCTTAACATCTCATAGTTGGTGGTCTGTCACAGCCCCAGGTTGCTGGTGGTCTGAGATCTGCACATTTAGTAGGCAGCCTGAAGCCACCTCCTTGGCGGACCTCTGGCCCGCTCTGTTTTGGTGTGACTGGTGCGCGCCCCCACTTGTGAAGGGGAGTTTTGGAGCCGCAGCCCCCCTAATGATAGGTGATTATCTTGAGGCCCCTGGACCTGCTCTGAAATATCTGAGGGCCGAGCAGAAACAGAAAACAGACGAGCGCCCTGAGCCTTGGAGCGCCGGCCATCTTTAATTACAGCGTCCCGGCGGCAGGTGTTTGGAGGAGACACCATGCCAGGCGCGGGCCGATCATCGGTTGTGCTTTAACTTGTACAAAAATGTCGCCGATTCTGCCTCGTGTGTCAGCGGTGGGGGGTTTTGCAGCTGCCGCCTCCTTTTGCCCTCGCCGTGTTGCGCTCCATTTGACTGCTGCAGGTCAACTTGTCAAACGTTTGGACTTTATGGTGGAGACACAAAGCAGAAGGTGGCGCCTGAGTATGCCCACCACACCGGGACGTTCCGTCTTGTGTAACTTGTAGGGCTGGGACAGGTGGGCGGCCAGTCGGGTGTACAAATACACCAAAAGCTGTTAAGTCCTGCTTAGAGGTTGAAAAGGCTTTGGGTGGGCTTTTAAATGGGACCCCCATTTTGTTATTTTGACCTGCCCATGTCCTCCCAAGCCCCCCTTTGAGGCTGAGTCCCTCAGCTCCTTCTCTTTGTGACCCATGGGATGTTTTTGGTGTGACACCCCTCTTGTGACACTTTTTTCTAGTGAGGTCTCCTTTGGGACATTCTGTGTGTCTTTCTGGGATTATCTCTTCGTGTCCTTTGGGTGAACCCCTTTAATAAGTTCTCAGTCGCCAAACCCCGTTGGGGACTTTGGGTGGGTTGTCAAGTGGGACGCCTCTTCGTGACCGGTGCCCGGTGGCCTGACCCCTTCCTAATTCCCCCCAACAACATCCTGAGTGTTCATTTGTGGGTCACCCCATTTGTGACGTGTTCTCCTTGTCTTCTGCTGGGACCCCTTAGTCTAATCATTTTACCCACAGTCCTCGGCGAATGCCTTTGTGGTCCCCCCCCGTGAACTCTTTTGTGGGACCCCCTTTATAATGGGCCCCCCCGCTGTAGTTCTTTCTCCGTATTCTTCAGAGTGTTAAGGTGTCCCCCTGTAATTGTCTTCTGTGCTCCCTGAAATGTCCTTTGTGTGGCCACTTGGGTGACATTTGATTGCATTTGTTGTCCCCACCCTTATCGTTGGTGTTTTGCTGATCAACTTCAGCAACTTCTAGAAGAGTCTGAATCCTCCAGTCCCAAACAGGGACTCATGTGGGGCTCGTGTATACAAAAGCTCTTAATTATTTAACGAGACGGCTCACTTTAAACAATGAAACTTTACAAAAAATACAAAATCTCAATTTTAAGCGACGGAAACCAAATAAAACAAAAATACAAAAGAAAAGAAGAAAAAGACAAAACAAAGCTGATAACCAGAAGGTGAAACTGAAAAATGGGAGTGAATGGGAAAGAAGACAGAAAGATCCGAAATAAAATGGCCAGAAGATCCAAGTGGAGAAGAGCTGGACAACAGAAGCAGGAAGACTGAGGGGACATCGGCCAGCGGAAAATGACAAAAGACGTAAACGGTGGGAATGGCACAAAATCTGCAAAAGTCAAGAGATCTAATGCAAAAAACAAAGAGATGCCCACTTCTCCGTTCCTCCTCACATTTTTATTTGGCTGTTCACCCATCCGGGACGTGGTGTCCTTGTCCCATGGTGGGCCCTCTTCCTCTAATCACTCCCGGGTCTCTTTCATTGTCCCTTTGTTTGTGACCTTTTCTGTGAGTTCCTGGGAGGTACCCTCTGTCAAGGATGAATCCCATGTTCACCGGACATCAGGAGCCCCTAAAAAAAACAGTTGGCAGACCTTCCAGAAGCTTCTCTCTCATCCAAAAACACATCCTTCAGGGGCCCACCACACCAGGGTTCAACTTCCAAGACTTGCTTTTCCCAAGGGCCCCACTTGACACCCCTTGAGATCCATGATTGTGGCCCATTTAGATCACCTGGTGGGACGTCCTTATTCAGCTGTGTGACACCAGAGGTCACGGCTTGAGCTGCTAATTCGACACGAGCCGCTGACGCCGTTCACACTGCAAGTCGACAGCTTTAAGGTGACGCTGATGAAGCTGTGCCAGCGGTGGCCACCGAGGTCACTGTGCTTGGTCACCCTCCACTTTTGAACACCTCCCGGATATTCGGCGGGGTCTTTTCCAGGCTTACACGTTGTTTCTGACATTGTAGCGGCTGACTGTGGACCTGCCGACTCTTAGATGGCCGTTGGCTGCCACCCAGCAAGACACTTGATCCCAGAGAACGTGAGCCACCCTTGTTCTTGTTAGTTTTGGAGTCCCTTTCATGCCCTACAACTTAATTCATCCCAGGAAATGTCAGCTTCAAAGGGTAGGCACCCTCATGGGGGACTGAAAGCTGGCGTGACCCGCGGCTCACCCCTACCAACAAAGCATCTCCACAGGCCTCTAAATCTTTGTGTATGTAAATCTGACATCCGTGGAGAAGGCCCTGATGAGCCCCCCTCAGCAGCCCCACGCCGCCTCTCCGTCTGGGGACCTTTTGTTTGTCCGCCAGCCCACCCCCCCACTTCACACTGCTTGCCATTGAGCCCCGGGCCTTGTTTGAGCTGTCATTGCTGTCAGATTATGGTGGCATCCTGGCGGGGCGGCCCATTTGTGATCCTCATAACTGCCATCATCACCCCCTTCATTAGACAGGGACATTGAGTGACACCCGTGTTTGATCGTCGTTGGGGTCAACATGCAGCTGGAGCACATCAGAGGGGGACCTGAATACCAAATAAGTATCCCTTTAGGACTTGTGGACCTCTGAAGGGATGTGAGGAGGGTGGTGGTCCGCTGTGCTACCTTGAGTTTCACTTGGCGTACCTTAATGATAACTCAGCCCAACAATCACCCCATCAAATCCTTAGTACATTATTCATAGAAATCATCAAACAACACGGTCTGAATACTCGACAGTGGGCACACAGGGCACCCTCCATACATAAGGGGCACTGCCCAGGTGGCACACTCTTATTGTCCAGCCCTTCGAAAGTACCTTTAACAGAGAGTATGGTGGCCAGAAGGACAAAGGCACAGAGAAAGGAGATGGCAAATTGTGAGAAAGGAAAGGAAGACCCGTTTAGAGGATGTGCTAGGCTGGGCGCTGATGCCAGGAGGGGCATCAAAACAAGATAAGAACTGAAGAGCCCCTACTGGAAGTGTAACCCGCTTCACCAAGAACAGTGTGGAAAAGGCTTGGCAGTGCATGCCGCCATCTTAAATAGTGTTGCAGTGAAGACTTCAGAAGCAGCCTGGCAACCATAAACCAAATGGCCGTGACTGTGAGTGTTGTCATTGGAGGAAATGGCCCAGTGTGGACCAGGAAATGAAGGCGTCAGAAGAGGGCACAGCAAAGAAGAGTCGGGTCAACGGGCTCAGGTGAGAAACGATTGATAAGAGAAGAATCAAAGATTCCAACCTGCCTCGAAATCCTTTTCTGATGTCAGCAAGTTGTTTGCGTACTTTCGATTGTTTTATAAGTACACAGACATTGGGGGGCCGAAGTTACCGACCTTATAGTGAAATTTGTTGTACCGTGTGTTACCGATTTGTCGTCATGGCGACCTCTTAGACAGCCACAACAAATAGGACGGCACGTGCAGTGCGGCTGTCGGTCACGTGACGAACAACAGGAAACGGTGGTGGCCTGATAATGGCGCCCAGATGATGTCATCAGCAAGACATGGAAACCAATTAAAAGATCAAAGAATAAGGTGCCAGGAATCGTTCCGCATGCAATTAAGGCAGGAAGACGGATCTAAAATGAAAGCGCGCTGACGTCACATAAGAAACGCTGAGGTGGAGTTGGGGGCAATGGGGTCCAAGGTAACGTTAGTCTGAATTCTTGTAGTCGCGTTAACGGCTTAACTAGAGTTTCGTTACTTGTGTTACGTCTAAAATAACTTGAGCCGAGAGGAGGACGGGGGTGTGGCGGAGGTGTGGGAGGCCCGTCGCGCACGTGCTGTCCCGGGTCCTGAAACAGGGTGGCTCACCTAAATGGGGCAGGGGGTGGGGGTGGTGGGGGCTGCTTGGTTTGTTTGTACCCACCCACCCATAACAGAGGGGCTTCTGTTCATTCATCCTCTTTTGGGTGGGGCGCGCAGGTCTTCAGAATGCGACTTGTTGCTTAATCTGGAACCTCCTGTCTTGATTTATTGCCTGCGTTTGAAGGTCGCTCTTTACTTGTGTGCAACTTTTGCCCGCCACCGCCACCGCCGTGCCTATCTCGACAGAGACCCTCTTGGAAAGCCGGCTTTGTGCTTCACCACATGATTAAGGGCTGCCCGGTTTGTTGCTTGGGCTCATTGTGGCTTGCGTGCATTTTGAAGGTTGTTCTGATTTCTTTTTTTAGGTGGCCAAAGTGGAATATGTGAGGAGGAAAGCTAAATTAAAAGAAGTCCTGGTGCGATTAGAGGAGCATTTGGAATGCGTCTGCACTTCTCAGACTTTCCACACAGAGCACAGAGAATCAGAAACAGGTACGTCATGGCGGGGGGGGGGCAACGCCTGGGGACGGTGGGGATGGCCACTGTAAACCCCCTGAATCAAAAGTACGAGGGCACTTCTCCACGGAAATGGCGTCACCCCAGGGTAGTGAGGGTCCCAGATAGGGGGTCTTCCATGTTTAGTTCACCTTTTATCCCCATATGGGCCCTGCAGCTTGTGGTGCTGCCACCTCATGGCATTTTAGTGGTCTAATTGGGTACCTTCCAGGTAGGGGGTTTGATTGCACTCTGATTGCTCAGCAGTAAATGGTGCCACCTTATGAAATTTAAAATCCCTTTTAGGGGGTCTACCTTATCTATTGCAATTTTTCTCTGTGTGCTTGCATTGACCCTGCAGGGCAGAGTGACCCCTCATGCCATCTTACTTTCCTAATATGACACGTTTCATTTGGAGTGTCACAAGGTTACGTGGGTCCTGTCATAAATGGCATTTAGGATCCCTGATAGGGTGCCCTCCATATTTAGTGAACTTTTCTCCATCATAGGCCCCTCAGTAAATGGTGCCACCTCATGGCGTTTAGATTCTCTGATTTTCAATACACTTTTCTCCATTGTGTTCCTGTGGCTCCTGCATTAAATGGCCCCTCCCCAAAGTATAAAGACCACCTTACAAGGTCTCCATTTCTCCATGGGGTTCCTACAGATGGTGATGTGGCTTTGTTGCATTTTGTTTGCCTGATAGGATGCCTTCCACATGGAGTGCCCCCTTCCCAGAGTGCTGTTGTGGATCCTGCTGTAAATGTTGCCACCTCATAGTGTTTAGGTTCCCTAAAAGGGTGCCCTCCATGTTTAGGGTAATTTTTCTCTATGTGGTCCATGCAGTAGATGGTGCCACCTTATGGCATTTAGGTTCATTTTGGGGGTGGTTAGGAAATCTCTATATTGTCACGTGGGACTTGCAGATGGCAATGCCAACTTCACCTTGCCTCTTCCCAGGCACAAGTCTGTAAAGGAGGCTCAAGATGTCCCCTGTGCCCACAGGCCATTGTGGCAATTCCCTCTGGCCAAGAGCAGTAGCAAGTGGGAGGCACCAAAGGATGGCAGTGCAGTCCGTGATGTCACTCGTGCCAGTCTCTCCATATTCTTCAACTTTCCCTTTCTGTAGTTTGTATTGATGGCCGCAGAGCAACCAACAAGTGCCCAGGTGCTCTGTTAGTGGGGATGCCACAAACAAAAGAGATTTGTGCAGCTGTTACTCGCCCTGAGTGGGCTGCAGTGATGGCCAGGACATTTTCAATCTCATGTCTTTATGGAGATCCCAAATTCCTGATACAGTGGGATTGAATAAGTAGGAATGACAGCAAAACACCCATGAAAAGCTCTAAGAAGACTCAAGTCGGACGATCCAAACGACGGGCGTCGAGCTGCCCGCTCACAATGTCCTAAATGTAATATTGAGATTTAGACCACATCTGCAAAATCGCAAACCCGCCTCCCCCTCATTCATTGGTTGCAGTGCACTCATTGGCTACCAGTGTGTGTGTGTGCGGGTCAGGCAGTGGAGGCCTCTAGTGGCTGGTAAGCAGGACTGCAGGGCCTGAGGCTGAGGTTCAAATCTTTAGAGGAGCTTCACCTCCCATTGGAAATGTCGTGTGTGGCATGAAGTGGGGCACAAGGCTGCTTTCTGCACCTTCACCACTGACTAACCACAGGACAGGGTCAATGCCACAGTGTGACACCAAGGGAGTCACCAGAACTCGGCCAATATACATCCATTATGTTACCCAGCAATCCGGTCCAGGGTCCGACACCACACTCTAGAAATACAGAAGCAAATGTATGAGATTTGTCCACTAAGGGAAGGCGCTATATAAGTCACCTTGCCTGCCCAGTATAATGGCATAAACCATTTGTCAGGATGGCGCTATGTAAAGCAGCAGTGTTACAGTATTTCTGTAGGACCCTGTCACTTGGTGGACACTCCATGTATGGGGATGTCCTCGTCACACAGCTTGGTGTCACGTGAAGCCAAGTTTGTTTTTGCTAATTAAGGTGATCAGGATGTATAAAATTAGAAATTATTACTAACTGTTGGCACCGATGCTTTTTCTTTTTTTGATAAGCGGGTTTCCTTCAGTGACTCACTGGAAAAACACGGCGGTGCGGCCCGCCAGCTGTACATTGTGTGTGTGTGTGTGTGTGTGTGTGTGTCTGGGTTCATCTGGGAAGAATGGGATGCCAATCCAAAGCTAAATGGCTTTCACAGGAGATGTTTCATTAATGACTAAGCTCTGCACAGAAGCACTGAGTGGGACGGCGCTTCTGGATCTGCTGTTTCCCACACTTGTTTTTGTCTTGATTTGATATTAAGGTATTTAAATCAAACATCTGCTATGGAGGGGGGGCAGGGTGGGCTTAAAACTTGGATTTTGTTTTTGAGATTTGAGAGAATACTTTAGTATGAGTGCCTTAGAGCTCCACTGTCTTCTGGTTGACCCGTCCATGCCTTGTGCCCCCCAGCCTAATCCAATCGCCCCATTTTTGAAGGCAGTTGGTTCAGCCTCTCTGCCGCCCCCTGCAGTCCATCCTGTGAATGACACAGCCGGCTGCTGTACCTCTGAGCCACAAATCCGCCATAGCGGCCCAATCTGGAAATTGAAGCCCCCTCACGTCTGATCTTTGGGACTGGAGATCACGAGGACATCTGCCCACTTTGAACTTCTCCATGCAGCGCCCCATCTTTGATCCCCGAAGCATTCACCGCTAAATCGACCCCGAATATTTGTAAACCATTTTATTCGGGTTTATATAGCGCCTTTCCAAGCGCTAGCTTAGTCATTAACCCCCTGATCCCCATGTACGGACTTGTCACCTCCGTGTCGCCTCTAAACCCCCTCCCCCACCCTCCTCACTTCGGGCTCCTGTCCAGTCCGCGCCCCGCCTGCTGTTCGCCGAGCGTCCAAAGGCTGCGTGCGCTGCAGATAACGAGCGCCTGGTAGTCACAACACGGCCGCTCGGAGGAGATAAGGAGCCGAGCCGAGCAATGTCAGGTATTTATGGCGGCCCAGGAGCTTCACCTTGGCACGTTTAACCAGCCCTACCTCTGTGTTGACAGGAAGGACAAGGGCGACAGGTAAAAAAGGGAAGCGCAAAAAAGTAAAGCCACACAAGGATCTGCTGCTGACCTAAAGTCGGGTGGCCTTGCCGACGGCGCAGGTAGGAGTGACAGGGGGACTTGCTGAAAAATCACAAGCTGGCACCGACGATGGCAAATCAAGAGAATCACGGGGAGGCCATGATCGGCACACTGCTGCAATGCTGCCCACGCTTTCTTTCTTTCTTTCTTTCTTTCTTTCTTTCTTTCTTTCTTTCTTTCTCTGATGTGCGACAGTGTCACCCGAGGTCACTGCTAGCACCTGCGCTGATGCACGGACTCTGATTGGCTTGCCCTGATTTGAACGATTGATGGTAATCAAACTTAAAATGGGACAAATGCACTTTACTGCACGCCATCATCTCCACCACCTGGCGAATGGACGAGACGACACGCGTGACGCTGGCCAGCCTTGGGTACGCGCACACGGCGAGCCTGTCCTAGTTGGGCACGTGCGCAGCAGGCATGTGCGCGGGCACACGCTCTGGGTGAGCACAGCCGGCACGAAAACACATAGCTGCTGAAATCCAACGGGGTCGCCGTACTGTGTGTGCCGTGAAGGTTGTGCCTCTGCGTGCAGCCACCATTGTGCGAGCCTTGACGTCTGTGACTATTAACTTTAGACCCGCCGAAGTGAAATGGAAGCCCAGTACACCTGCATGCAATTCGCGTGCCTATTCATGGAAGAGAGAGACACAGGGAGCTCCGCACTGCATACACACACCTGACGAAGTTACCAACAACTCGAATCGGCGCGCGCATGGGCCGAATTATAATATCCGGCCAGTCTATCAATGTCAGTCGAATGTTAATCACATTGTTAATATTAATCAAATAAAATTTCCAGGTCAGAGTTTCAGGGAGCAGGAGCCACCCCAAGGCAGGAATCCACCCTAGACGGGGCGCCAGTCCATCACATGGCAGCCAGTTAATCCAGCCTGCACGTATTGAAATATACAGAAGGAAAACCTACGAACATCCGGGCACAAATGCGCAGCCCTAATAAAAGAGAAAATGGGGCGGGGGGATCCTCATTTATCATTGCAGCCATAGAAGTCAATTGAACTGCACAGTAAAATGGAGGTTCAAATGGCTATAAACGTCATGCCTTAGCTATGAGGAAGCCAAACGGCGCTGATCCTCTGAAGCGCCCACCTCGTGTGTCTCACTTGATAGGCGACAGAAGCTCAGCGCACACATACCACCTGTAGACGCGCGCGCGCGCACGCGCACGCAGAGTTATTCACGCCACTGACGTCAGTCAGCGATTCGCAACCCGTGACATGTCCGCGGTACACCTGCGCTCTAACAGGCGTGCCAGTCGCACTCTGGTCACACTCCCTATGCGAGGACAGGGACATTTCGGGGACACTGCAGATGTGATTCTGTTTGTTGATTGTCGCTTTTCGTCTTTTTTTTTCTGCAGATGTGAGGTGAAATGAGCTGCCGGCTCCACTCCTTGGGGTTTCCAAAGCACTGCGAACCGCTCGGACCCTGAGCTCATCTGCCAAAGGTGCTGTTTTACAACGACGTGCTTTCCAAACATCCTAGGAAAACTTTTTTATTTCTTTTTTATTTGTGAGGAAGCGCTTTAAAACCCGAAGGACAAAAGGATTCCTGTAATTTGTTTTATTCTGACTTAAAAGACATAAAGCGTGAAAGACAATGGAGGAGAGCGCCACACGCCCGGACGGACTTCGGCCACAGGACTGGCGACCCCCGATTGCACAAACCGACGAGCCTGGTGGTCGTCGACGAGTCGCCCTCTTGCTTTACTCGAACCTTCGATTGGCACAGGCAGTGGACCGAAGCCTCGATATTTAACTGTCTGCGGACCCCCCTGGCAGCGCTTAGCTACACCCCGGGGGGGCTTTTGGTGATTCTGAGGGCTTTTGTATGGAAATAAAAACAAGGACTGGCGGCGTAAAAAGTCGTCACAGGTGCACGTTGGAGCGGAAAAGGTAACGTGCTGCAAATATTTGAAAGGAAAGAAAAGAAGAATTCTTTATTTTTGGTAAAATATTATACCTACCTATACACAGACTGGATTATGTTTTTCATTTTGTTGTAAAATGTTTGTATTTTTATCAAAAATAAGAACTGCAACAAAGAGTTTTTTAACGATTCTAAGAAAGTTTGTGATCTGAAGCCTGGTGGCCATCTGTGTGTGTCATAAAATGAAGGTGCAGTTTGTATAAAGTGGGAATATCGGGAGGCTCTGGACAAGGGGACTCAGGGGGTCTTTAAATTGAAAGGTGCCATAGTGTTTCTTCTTGCAGGGCGATGCCATAGGGGGACCATCCACACGAAGATGCTAAACAAAGCCTTTTATTTAAATCCGAAACGGGCGCCATTAACAGTTTGTGACGCGGCTTCCTGATTTTCAAAGGACTTTCACTGCAACTCTCGGTGCTCCGTCTGTCCACATTTTAGGAATTCGTTTCAAAGTCCAAACACCCCACTTCGTGTGTTAAGAAGCCTTCACCGAATGAAATGGCTCTCCGTCTAGCAATGGAGCTGCAAGGACCATTCTATCCGGTGACAGGCCGGCATGGGGGCTTCATTGTAAAGGCTTTGCTCAGGAACGGGACCCCCACTGTTTGTAAAGGAGCCCAGACCCCCGAAACTGCGCCCCTAAATGTGCACACCACTAAATACATGGCCAATGTAGGGAAATAAAACGCTCGGCTGTTCTGTTATGGCCGTATCGTGACAGGAACAGAAAAACGGAGGGGGGGGCATGGCCAGGTGTGTTTAGTTCACAGCCGCCCCGAGTGGCTCCTCTTGCCCTGAAGGGACGCGTTGGGATGGCGTTCTGTGAATAGAACGAGTCCTTGTAAGCCCCCCCCCCCTACTCGGGGGCCTTTAGCTGCAGCCCCTGCCACTGTCACCCCTGCTCCTGCTCGACTCATTCTTAAGCAGATGACGACGAGTAAACGTTTAATTCGGAGACGTGTCTCGGCTCGCAGCCGTCATGCCATGAATACCGCACTGCGGGTGGACGACCTCCAGGCAGCTTTTCTTTCTTTCTTTCTTTCTTTCTTTCTTTCTTTCTTTCTTTCTTTCTTTCTTAAGTGATGCATCGGGTGGCTGTGAGTTAGCAGGGTCTCCATACCCGTCTACCTTCTTCAGCTTCTTCGGTTGTGAACTCATGAGAGTGTGTGCCAGTGAGTGTGTGCCCACCGAAGGAGCGACGCCCCGTCCAGGGTTGGTTTCTGCCTTGGCTGAGCAGACATCCTTTGTATTTGCATTGCGCCCCATTTCCTGCCATGGTGCCCATCAATTCTAAATAAAATGTCGCGTTTTAAACTGGCAAAACTCCAATAGGGACCATCGCCCCCCAGCCCAGTCTTCGAACGCGCGCGGAACTCACGGGGTGGTTAAAGAAATATTTTTTAACGCGGACAGATCTCTGTGGCGGATCCTATTTTGGGAGAATGAAAATCTCGCCAATCCCCCCCCCCCCATTTCTGCCATGACCCAGATGCTGATAGACCCACGAAAGCGGACCTTCTGAAGAGAAATCAACGCGATGGCTGAAGGAGGTCTCCTGTTCGTCTGTTCCTACTCATCCTCGACTCTCTTTCCGTGTGTAATTCACTTTATTCTTTATGGAGGAATACTTCGGACAAAATACAATAAGTAAAAGTTCAGTGAAAGTGACAATCAATAAATAAACAAATAAATAATTTAAAGTACTGTGAAATGTGGCAGTAAATGACAGCAACATGAAATCTCAGCATCAATAATTAAATGAGTTGCACAATATATTTTTATTGCTTATTTCTTTCTGCATTTCTTCATTTATTTATTTAAGTGACACGCTCACGACCCCAAACGTAATCTGTCACTTTCACACGTCAAGGTCGAGAGGGCGGGTTCAAGCGAGTCCTCTATTTTTTTTTGATTGGTGTTTTCGTAGGTAGCACAGACCTTCACCTTCAAGGGCCACCAAGTGCCATATTTACAGCAGACACTTCAGAGGCAGATGGTGACCCCCTAAAGATGAATTCGGAGTTTCTCGGTTTAAAGGAATTCTGCGCCGCCTTTTCCTGCATTGGCATCTGATGCGCGCAGTCACCACGTGGAGCATGCGCAGGAGTCACAGGATGCCGACGACAAGCGAAGTGCACGACTGACCAATCAAAAAAAAACAGCATTCGCTAGAGCCCGCCCACTCAGCCTTGACGAGTGAAAGTGACAGTTTTCATTTCAGGTTGCGTGTGTTGTCATGGAAATGAAGATATAATGATATAAATAAAAAGACATTGGCGGCAAAATATATCTCGTGACACGTTTCACGATGTTATTATCTATTTGTTGTCACATTTCACAGGACTTTTATTTAGTTGTATATAAATATCCAACCCGCTATAGCCTAACTACAGGGTCACGGGGGTCCGCTGGAGCCAATCCCAACCAACACAGGGTGCAAGGCAGGAAACAAACCCCAGGCAGGGTGCCAGCCCACTGCAGGGCACACACACACACCCGCACACCAAGCACACACTAGGGACAATTTAGGATCGCCAATGCACCTCACCTACATGTCTTTGAACTGTGGGAGGACACGGGGAGAACGGGGAGGACCCGGGAAGTGCTACCCACTGCGCCACCGTGCCGCCCTGTGTATAAATAGTCCCCCATAATTCTGTCTAGCATTTATTTGGAGTGTAGAAAAAAGAAAATGGGAGAAAATTAGAGGCAGTGGGGGCTCGCTGGGCTTGGGGGGCCCATGATGACTGCATGGCTTTTGTGAATTACTAACTTGACATCAGCGTGAAAAGCTTTAATGGTGTTGTTATCTGTCCATCTGTCCATTTTGTTAAGTTCAGGGGAGTGTCACAGGGCATCTGGCACCTGTCCCAGCAGTCATCGGGCACTGGCAGGAATAACCCCTGGATGGGGGGCACACACACACACACACAATCCACCAGACCGAGTGAGGACACAGACACAGGGAGAACATGAACTGCATTCGCCTTACTGTGAGGCAGCTGCACTACCGCCATGCTGCTCGTGTCATTTATTGTTTTATATAGCGCCTTTAAATGACTGCAGCGTGTAACGAGTTCACAGGTCAAATTCACTTTTCAAGCGACTGGCTCGTTGTTTGTAATTCTGCTCCACAAAGATGAGTTTATACAAAGTCATCCCAGTTCTCAAGCCGCCCGTGTGATATGAACCCTCCAGGGTGTCCTGAGTCTGCCACAGGGTCTCTGCTCAGTGGGACCCCCCTGGAGGGCATCCTTGCGATGTGCCCAAACCACCTCAACCGGCTCCCCTCGACCCAATGGAGAAGTGACTCTACTCTGGGGGTCTCTGAAATCTCTGAGCTTCTCACCCCATCATGAAGCTCCAGGCCAGCCACCCTGTGAAGAAGCCTCATGTCTGCCCCTTGCGCTTGCCGTCCCATTCTGCCGTTCATTTTTCCAAAAAGGTGAAGACTGGAATGGAGGAGGACCACTAGACTGTAGAAGAGCTGCCACGGCTCCAATCCACTCGTCGAGCTCAAGTTTCTATTATCCGTCTCTCATTAACAAGACCCCAAGATTCTTAAACTCCTCCACCTCACCACCTGGAGGGAGCGATCCACACTTTTTCCGAGAGACCACCATGAGCTCAGACCTGCAGGTTCTCATCCACATCCCTGCCACAGCAACTCACTCAAGTCAGCTGAGGCAAAGAGGACATCATCATCATCTCCGTACAGCTGCAATGCCACCCCAGCCGGACCCCCACCTTGACATGCTGTCCACAAAGAGGAGTAGTGAGAAGTCAGAGCCTGATAAGACTTTGGACTCAGACCGCCGTCACCTCGCATAACGAATGAGCGGCACGCAGGAGAGACCCCCGTGTTCCTGCAGCACGTGGTGGGACACAGTCGATGCCTACTAGCACAGATTTTAAAATAAGAGAAGACAAATGAAGCAATTAGATCATTTAGAAGTAAGTCGGAGACATTTCTTTGTGAAAGTGGTTGGAATGCAAACCCACGGCTACAGTTGTACCCCAGGACTGAACTCGGGGGGCTCCTTGGCTTCACATGAATGGCACCTGCTAAACTCCGTCCACTGGCCAGCTGACAATGGAGGAGAGAAAACCATGGACAGGGAAAACAAACCCCTGGGGAGTCCACGGTGAGTTAGAACAGAGAAAGTCAGACACACTTGTTGTGACCTTGAGAGCTTCCAAGCATGAAGGACCCGATAATCACTCCAAATACGCCCACTCGTCCAGGGGTCTTACCATCAAACCCCACCTAGTTACTAGGGCAACAACAGAGGATCTTTATGAATAAAAAAGATTTATTCTTTCAAAAAGCTCTGAAGAAACAATAAGCTCTGTGGAGCACAAAAGGCAAAATGGAGTCGGTTGAAATCACAAGGCAATCCACGCAAACAAATCCTAAAACGGAAAAACAACGTGAATCGGTCAAAAAAAGTCCAGGAAGCAACAAAAAGGCCAAATCACTCAGCAGCTCCCAGGCATATTCACAATGAACCGCAAGGGACTGTGGGTTGTCCCCGCACCCCTTGAGGGACCACCCACAATGCACAACAGAAACTAAATAATCAATCACAAAACTGACGAGAAACAGCATCTGAAACACACAACAGCCCTGCAGATCGGACCCCCAAATGCTGTTCCACAGTTCAATATACTGTGGGCTTCGGGGATCTTATCGGAAGACCCCATTTATTTTTTCTGTTAGGGCCCCTCAAACTCATGTGGTCCAATAGCTGGGAGCTTGTAAGACTGACGAGAAAGCCCCACATTTTGTCAGCGCTGTTCAGACTCGTTTCTCACCTTCCATGTGCCCCCCCTCCGCCCCCCCAATTAAAGCTGATGTCCTGTCATGTGACTTCTCAAGCTTGACGACTTCTGGTTTGCTGATCTCATCGCCTGGGAACGTCCAATCAGACTCCATGACGGCTGTCCTGCACAGTTTCACGCCTTTAACACGCAGTCGAGTCCTTTGGTCCTCTGAAGCTGGTGGCACGTCACATGACCTCTCATCGGACTTGATGACTGCTGGTCGCTGTGGATGTCAGTCTACACGACTGTCAAATTCACTTTACAGCTCGGGGTCACACATTTTCAAAGTCTCACGCGTTCACCCTTATTTTTGACAGCCAGTGATGTGCTGCCTGGCGGGGCTGGTGGCCATGCGATTGGCTGACAGGTGCAGTGCCTGGCAGAGCTGGTGGCCATGCGATTGGCTGACAGGTGCAGTGCCTGGCAGAGCTGGTGGCCATGCGATTGGCTGACAGGTGCAGTGCCTGGCAGAGCTGGTGGCCATGCGATTGGCTGACAGGTGTAGTGTGTTCATCTGTAGGTTTGTCACTTTTTTCAACTCTAGCGTTAGACAGATGAGCATCTCTTCAGTTTGTGAGGTCTTTAACACCCAAACACCTGGCTGAGTGTTCATTGGCTGTCTCCGCTCACATGCACACAGACTCCACCCCTAAGACTTGAGACAAAATCAAAGGTGTGAGTGGCAGACTTGTTGGGCTGAGTGGCCGGGGATGTCAGACTACACGACTGTAGACCACAGGAGCACAAAGCGACAGCCTAAGGTTACTAAATAAAAAGTCGTGTAATGTGACATGGCCTTAATTTGGGTTTATTTCAGTGCCAGTTTTAAGTCATCAACAATGCTAATGGGGTGGATTTAAAAGACAAAGAGAAACACACATGAACAGGAGAGAACATGCAAACCTAACACCAAAGAAGCCCCAGCTGGCCATCGAACCGGAGATAAAATTATTGTGACCAGCTGTGCCCTTGTGCTGCCAGTCAAAAGCAGGAAGTGGCCACCCACTGGCACACTGATTAGAATGAAAACCAAGGACCACAACCAGCACTAAACCCTGCAGGTTTAGAAGAAGACCTGTGCCAAGGGCAGACCCTGGGATGTCAAGTGAAGTCCGGGGGGCAGCACAGTGGGACTTGTATTGTTTAGTCTACAGAGTATTTGTGTCTCAATTCCATCCATCCATCCTCTTCCGCTTATCCGAGGTCGGGTCGCGGGGGCAGCAGCTTGAGCAGAGATGCCCAGACTTCCCTCTCCCCGGCCACTTCTTCTAGCTCTTCCGGGAGAATCCCAAGGCGTTCCCAGGCCAGCAGAGAGTAGTCCCTCCAGTGTGTCCTGGGACTTCCCCGGGGCCTCCTCCCGGTTAGACGTGCCCAGAACACCTCACCAGGGAGACATCCTGATCAGATGCCCGAGCCACCTCATCTGACTCCTCTCGATGCGGAGGAGCAGCGGCTCTACTCTGAGCTCCTCACCTTATCTTTAAGGGAAAGCCCAGACACCTGCGGAGGAAGCTCATTTCGGCCGCTTGTACTCGTGATCTCGTTCTTTCGGCTCTACCCATAGCTCATGACCATTGGTGAGGGTAGGAACGGAGATAGACTGGTAAATTGAGAGTTTTGCCTTACGGCTCAGCTCCTTTTTCACCACGACAGACCGATGCAGAGCCCACATCACTGCAGACGCCGCACCGATCCGCCTGTCGATCTCTCGCTCCATTCTTCCCTCACTCATGAACAAGACCCCGAGATACTTGAACTCCTCCACTTGGGGCAGGATCTCGAGAGGGCGCTCCACCCTTTTCCGGCTGAGGACCATGAGGATCACAACCTGATGAAGCAAACGGGACAACATCATCTGCAAAAAGCAGTGACCCAATCCTGAGCCCACCAAACCGGACCCCCTCAACACCCTGGCTGCGCCTAGAAATTCTGTCCATAAAAGTTATGAACAGCCCTGGCGGAGTCCAACTCTCACCGGAAACGGGTTCAACTTACTGCCGGCAATGCGGACCAAGCTCTGACACCTTATCAGGGGGTCCGGTACCCCATACTTCCGGAGCTCCCCCCACAGGATTCTCCAAGGGACACAGTCGAACACCTTTTCCAAGTCCACAAAACACATGTGGACTGGCCGGGCAAACTCCCATGCACCCTCCAGGACCCTGCCAAGGGTGTAGAGCTGGTCCACTGTTCCGCGACCAGGACGAAAACCACACTGTTCCTCCTGAATCCGAGGTTCGACTATCTGACAGACCCTCCTCTCCAGGACCCCCAAATAGACTTTTCCAGGGAGGCTGAGGAGTGTGATCCCTCTGTAGTTGGAACACACCCTCCGGTCCCCCTTTTTAAAGAGGGGGACCATCACCCCGGTCTGCCAATGCAGAGGCACTGTCCCCAATGTCTATGTGATGTTGCAGAGACGTGTCAACCAAGACAGGGGCCCTGCCACCAAGGAGTTTTTTGACCACTTCGGTGACCTCAGTCCCAGAGATGGGAGAGCCCACCTCCGAGTCCCCAGGCTCTGCTTCCTCATTGGAAGGCATGTTAGTGGGATTGAGGAGGTCTTCGAAGTACTCCCCCCCCCACCGACTCACAACGTCCCGAGTCGAGGTCAGCAGCGCACCATCCCCACCATATACGGTGTTGACGCTGCACTGCTTCCCCCTCCTGAGACGCCAGATGGTGGACCAGAATCTCCTCGAAGCCGTCTGAAAGTCGTTCTCCATGGCCTCCCCAAACTCCTCCCATGTCCAAGTTTTTGCCTCAGCAACCACCGAAGCCGCATTCCGCTTGGCCTGCCGGTACCTATCAGCTGCATCCAGGGTCCCACAGGACAAAAGGGTCCCGTAGGACTCCTTCTTCAGCTTGACGGTATCCCTCACCGCCAACGGGTTCGGGGATTGCCGCCACGACAGGCGCCGACCACCTTACGGCCACAGCTCTGGTCAGCCGCCTCAATAACAGAGGCACAGAACATGGCCCACTCGGTCTCAATGTCCCCCACCTCACTCGGGACGAGAGGTGGGAGTTGAAGCTACTTCTGTGTCTCAAGTTTTTTTTTATCTTGTTTCTTTTTATTTGATTTTTAAATTGAAGCAAAAGTTTGTCTTATTAATAACAAGCGTCGCAATAAAAATTAAAATGTGCCAGTCGTGCCAGGCTTTTATTCAAACCTTCGTTGTGCCACACTTGTTGGAGAGCTTCTCGTCCCCTGCTTTACACTCATCGGCCCTTTCTAGAGAATCACTGCTTCAGAATATGTCGGCGTAATGACGTCTTCCGTCCAGATTTATTTATAATAACACAACCTAAATCCTGTTCGATGGATTAACGGATGAACGAATGTCCTTCGGAACGCCTTGTAATCCCAAAGAAACAGACAATTTGTATACAAATGCAATGGGTTTTTTTTCTTTTTTAGATTTGTTCAGTTAAAATAAATGTGTGAAACTTCATTCTGCTGCTTTGCAGGCACTTTGGCAATGTAGGTGGCAACATCAGTTACTGCCCATCTGTCACAAAGTGCCTGCCTATCGAGTAGCGCCTGCGCCTGCGCACTCGCGGATTTGGGATTCGGGTGTCGCGTGCGCGGCTCTTTTTGGCATCGACGTTTCACAGCCACTTTACAATGACAAGAAAGTGGAGACAGAAAAAGTCTCGTCTAGTCTGTGGATTGAGCAGGGGGCTTCGGTCACGTCGATCGTAAGGTGAGGGTGACATTTTATTAACAAAGGCGTTGAAAAAGGCCGTGTCCGGTCACCGCTCTCACTGTCGTGTGGGGCTTCCTCAGGGCTCTTCAAATTGAACATTCGAGAGACGGTACGGTAATCGGTCAGCACACGAAATGTCCACGAACAGACCTGCAGTGTCCATGGAGGAGGAGAAACGGCTGAAAATGAACTAAACGCGTCAAAGCACAAAGACACGCGACAAGTCTTCAGAAAACAAAGACAGGCTTACAGCTGGACACTCCACTTCCAAGTCACAGAGGGTGGGTGAATCCTGACAGCATCGGGCATAAGGCAGGAATCAGCTCAGGACAGCCTAACACAGAGAGCTCATTCAGGCACACGCAAACACACACGCAGGAAAGACGAAAATGGGCATAAAGGGAAGACTAGACATGCAAGGTGCTATATAATAAATGAATACATAAAAATGAACACTATAATATATATATATATACTGTAAGATAAGCGCTATATAGCGCCTGACCTAACACAGATTGGACACGGGAGGCACGTGTAAAATAAAAAGACTTTTATTTCTCTTCAGCTGGAGGGCACGTCTTCCCCATAATCCCCCCAGCCACAACACAGTCCTAAACACCAGTAACCACCAGTACAGCACAAGCACTTTTCTCTTCCTTGGCACCACCACTCCTCCCTAGCAACCTTGTCCTCCTCCACCCGACTCTGGCCGATGAGTGGTGGTCGCTGGCTCCTTTTATACGTCACCTGGAAGTACTCCAGGTGTTTGATCACCAAGTTCCAGCGGCACTTCCAGGTGTGATGAATCTGTTGCCCCCATGGGCTCAGGAGTCCCAAACACAGCACCCCCTGGCGGTTCCTGCGGTACCCAACAGGGCTGCCCCCAACTCTAATTCCCAGGGAGCCCAGTGGGAAACCGAGGCACTACTCCAGCCCAGGGGGGCGGCCATCTAGAGTCCAGGGGGAGGTATTGCACTGACCAGGGCTGCTCCCCCTGAATATAGTGTGCAGGGGCGTCCCAGCTGGGCATGGACGCCAGGCGCCTGCCACTATATATATATACTAGGCTGACCCGCCTTTTAAGGCGACCGACTTTTAAGTTGACCACTTCTTAAGGCAATTCAATATGTAGATCAATTTGATATTTTATACAAACTCATTCATTTGGTTATATTGCATTTGAGCGGTATTACTTTAATACTCGTAGTTTCTGTTATTTTTGTGATGAAATGTAAACTTTTTTTCTATATTGAGGTCGCCCTTTTGAACCCCTCTGATATTTACTACGCGGTGAGGCATTTGTACTCCATCAACATGAATTATTTCCAGAGACATCATTTTGTCTATTTTTCCAGCGCATCGCGTACAAAAGCAAGGGAACGATGGGAGCACCAGAACTCTGCTCACGTCATGTCGCTTCGTACCGCAAGCTTCAAGTAGTAAGGTTGTGATAAGCGGAATACCGCTACGCTTTCCACTCACGGGACGGAAGGACAATCCTGACCACTTTTATATAGAAGGATATATATATATATATATATACACAGTGGGTACGGAAAGTATCCAGACCCCCTTCAATTTTTCACTCTTTGTTATATTGCAGCCATTTGCTAAAATCATTTACATTAATTTTTTCCCTCATTAATGTACACACAGCACCCCATATTGACAGACAAAAAAAAGAATTTTTGAAATTGTTGCAGATTTATTAAAAAAGAAAAACTGAAATCTCACCTGGTCCTAAGTATTCAGACCCTTTGCTCAGTATTTAGTAGAAGCCCCCTTTTGAGCCAATACAGCCATGAGTCTTCTTGGGAAAGATGCAACAAGTTTTTCACACCTGGATTTGGGGATCCTCTGCCATTCCTCCTTGCAGATCCTCTCCAGTTCTGTCAGGTTGGATGGTAAACGTTGGTGGACAGCCATTTGTAGGTCTCTCCAGAGATGCTCAATTGGCTGGGCCATTCAAGAACAGTCACAGAGTTGTTGTGAAGCCACTCCTTCGTTATTTTAGCTGTGTGCTGAGGGTCATTGTCTTGTTGGACGGTAAACCTTCGGCCCAGTCTGAGGTCCTTAGCACTCTGGAGAAGGTTTTTGTCCAGGATATCCCTGTACTTGGCCGCATTCATCTTTCCCTCAATTGCAACCAGTCGTCCTGTCCCTGCAGCTGAAAAACACCCCCACAGCATGATGCTGCCACCGCCATACTTCACTGTGGGGACTGTATTGGACAAGTGATGAGCAGTGCCTGGTTGTCTCCACACATACCGCTTAGAATTAAGGCCGAAAAGTTCTATCTTGGTCTCATCAGACACCTGAAGGACTCTGAGATGGTGAGAAATAAGATTCTCTGGGCTGATGAGACCAAGTGAAAAATTAAAGGGGGTCTGAATACTTTCCGTACCCACTGTATATATACTTACATAAAAGGCACTATAAAATTGATAGCTAGGTGTGAAAGGCACTATATAAGAAACAGATCTGACAATGCCTTTCACATATCT
>JANRMT010062861.1:1360231-1370882 GCA_026402145.1 Polypterus bichir lapradei | reverse complement strand
ATCTATCTATCTATCTATCTATCTATCTATCTATCTATCTATCTATCTATCATATAGTGCCTTCTATGTCTAACTATCCACCTGTCTCTCTATTATATAGCACCTTACGGGTCTGTCCTTTCCTTTATGTCCCCTCTTGTATCTTTGCGTGTGGCCATGTGCCCCTGTGGTCTCTTCGTGTTGGACTGGCATTGTCCTGTTCAGGGCTGATTCCTGCCTTGTGCCCGAAGCTGTCAGGGTTCACCCCGGCCTCTGTGGCCTGGAATGTGAGTGCACGCTGTTGTGGCTGTGACGTTGTGACTGGAGGTGACAGGTGCGCCATTTGTTCATCTAAGTGTTTGGGTGACTACATGAGTGTCTTTGTATTTTATTTCTCCCCACGTCTTTCTTCTTTATTCTCAGGTCTTTTCTCCCCTCCATGGACACTGCTGGATTTTTCCGAATTTCCCAGCCTTTACATTCCTGGATGTTTCCTTTCCTTGGATGTCTTCTTCCTAATTGTGTGCCTGCATTTATTCCTCCCTGTTGCTCCTCTCTGCATGGGACGCCCCCTGGCGGTGTAGGGTGGGGGTGCAGTTGTCCACTCTGGTCCCCCTTCACACAGAAGCCCCCCTTTGGCTTAGGGTGTCCTCTTTGGTGAGACCTTCGATGTTTTCCTGCAAGGTTTTCTTCGGCCTCATGGAGCTTAGTGGACGGACAGCTGAGCGGGTGCCCAAGGTGTCAGTTTCTAATTTATTCTGGTGGGGGAACCAAAAACCCACTGCTGGGACCACTTGGTCCAAATGTTCAGTCGGCATGAAGACACAACAAACAGGAAACTGAAGCCCGAGAGACATTGCTGGTGTTACAAAGTTGATTTTCCGCACATATTTACTGGGGTGGGTGGACTCGGCCCCCTGACAGCTGCAGTTAAAATTACCAGGAGACGGGCAAACAGGCAGTGGCCGGCTGGCTCTCGACGCCTCGCTGTCACGCATCTGTTGCTGGCATAGCTGACAGGAGACATTTTGCTGTGGCTGCAGAACGCATGCCGGGCCCAGCCTTGTGCTGCTGACCCGTGGCTGACCCTCGTCCATCCATCAGCCGGGCACAGGGGTTCAAGGGGGACATACCAGGGAGCAGAGGAGCTGTGAAAGAAAATGGCAGGGTGAATTTTAGCTTCCTACTGGCTCTGGCATTTGCCCCTCATTTAAGGGGGTCAGCAGCAAACCCAGTAGCCCATCATTCCAGAGAATATAATCTGAGATCCCTGTAATTCACAACAAGTGGAAATGGCATTCATCCCACATGCCCATCCTCAGGTGCCCCTTCTGTTTGAATGGTGGTTGGCAGCTCAGATGAAGGGCATTATGAATGACCAGATGCCCTCTCAACCAGCCTGAACTGCCCGATGATGGAGGGAAAGGCACCTGAAAGAGAGTGACATCAGCTACAGTGACATCAGTGCCATCAGTGCTTGGGCTCAGTGGGGGGGTGGAGCCTCTCCCAGTGTATGCAAATTAATGGTGACAAATAAAAAGAGGCGGTCCCTCAGAGTATGCAAACTAGCAGACAGAAGCACTGGCCAGAGATTCTCAGATTGTTTCAGTTTAGATTGTGAGGACTGGCGCCTAACCTGGCAGCACTGGCACTTTTCTATTATGAACAATGTCCCAAGGTGACGCATTGGCAGCCCAGTGGTTGTCACAAATCTGCACTGGCAGCTGAAAGGACAAGGCAGCACTGAGAGCCGATTTTACAGCCTTTACAGTGCCCATTATGCCACTCTGCCTGCCACCTGCCCCCTTTAGCTGGGTTAAGCGTGTGTCCCAGTGACGGCTCCCTTGATCAAACACAGAGAGAGCGTCCCCTTCAGTGACTCCAGTTCCAGTCCCCCGCCTTTGTCTTGACAGCTCCCCACCCCCACCACACACCAGACAGAGCTCAAATGTCACCGGCCCCGGAAATTCCTCCGAGTGACACACAAATGGCCACTTCACTTTCAAGTCAGCACTTAAGGTCCGTCGTGGAACAAGACAAGCCGAGCATGAAGAGAAAGGCCGCGTTGTGAAGGGCGAGCGCCTGCCTGCAGGGAGCCTTCATGGGAATTTGGGAGAAATAAAGCAGTCCGCTCACCATGGGGGCTCGGGTGGCACTCGACATGCCCATCGAGGGTTAAGTGATGACGCTTCATGAGTTGGGAACACGCTGGCGTCTGAATAGGGAGATGTTGGGAACTGCAAATTCTTTACAAGAAATCCTTCTGGGAATCACGTGGCCAGTGCTGCTTGTAACATTCACAGGCAAAATGGTGGGGGCATCGACATGGGGGGGGCACTACATTCTGGTTATTTATGGAAGCCCATTACAGTAGCACGGAACTGGAGTTCAGAGTTTGGTAAATTATTAATCAGAGGAGCACCGCAGGGGAAGGGGACACGGAAACAAGTGTGACAGTGAGCAGGCTGCAGGAGGCAGGAGTGAGCAGGTGCACCCAAAGCCACTGAGGGGGCACTGGTGGGCACAAGGCCAGACTCAGCCCTGGAGGGGGTGCCAGCTCACCACTGGACATCTTAAGTGCCAGGCAATCTTACCAGACTCTGGAGACATGGGGACAATTTGACCATTTGAACCCATGTCTCTGGAGGCCACAGTGTTGCTCCCGCAGGAAGGCCCACAATGAGCAGAATGAAGTTCTGTTGTCCTGGCAGTTGGGGATCGACTTAGGCTGCCTGACATCAGTTCCTCCCAAAGATCTCAAGAACTTTAATCCTGGTGAGGACTGTGGTGCCGCCTACTTCAAGAAACAGATCATGTAAAATTCGAGGGGGTATCCTTGGGGATTGATGGGCAGCACAGGAACTCTGATTCAGTCTCTGGATGCCATCCTGCATTGCCTAACGTGTGGAGTTTGCATCTTCTCCCCGTGCCTTTCAACTGACTGAGGCTGATTGCTGCCCTTTGGTTTTAGAAAGTAGCCTGGCATGTATTGGGACCCCCCCATCTTGGTCACACAAGAGGATGGAAATGGGGACATACTGTTCAAAAATGACTTCACCACTAGGGGGTCACACTCACCACCTCTGAAATGTTGAGCTTGATGTGAACCCGATGTGAACACGATGCCAAGGCTCAATACAATTTCTGCCACCCCAGCAGGTGCAGGGACTGCTTAAATGTGGCACAGCGGATCGAAGCGGAGGTTGATCTGATTGTAGTGCATGCCATCTTGAACTGCTACATAGGCATAGTGCCATTCTTTGTATATTTATGTAGTCGGACCTGTGGCGGGTGAAGGAACACACTCAGGGTCACACTGGGGGTCAGTGGAGGAGCTTATATAGCACCATCCCATAATAAACATCACATTGAAATGCTGCTCAGCCGGACCCTGAAAGGTGATGTCACAAATGGTCAGCAGAGGAGTGCCCGTCCATAGTAAGACACGTCTGATATTATATAAGGGAGTCAATAGTGTAGAGTGATGGTGCTAATTTTACATGGCGCCTTCCCTTTGTGAGCCGCACCTCCACCAAGGTGGCACAGCATGGCTGGAGCTCCGCTATCTGAAGTGCCCGACTCAGGGCCACAATCAGCATCAGTGCTGCACACTTTCTGTCTTATTGTCCACCCTCGACACCCTGCCCTCAGATGCCAGCCTGAATGTCAATCCCTTGTCATATTTTCTGAAATCTGTCGTGTCCCTGTTTCTGTGAAGGACAGTTGTGACATTCACAGAGCAAGCCCAGCAGACATGGCACTGCCACTGGATCTCATGACTGCCAGGCTGCATTATCTCGAGGGTGGCCCTCCGCTGTTTTCGTGGTCGTCGCCATGTCTGCGACCCCCTCTCGTAATCCTCCTGCTGCAGTTTTTCTCCTTGCGCTCCAGTTTTTCATGTCGCCAATCACCATTTCTGTATTTCTTTTCTTTTCTTTTCTTTTCTTTTCTTTTCTTTTCTCGTTATCAGCCCACTTTTGTCCTCTGTTTCCCACCCGCTTTTTGTCTTTCAGCTCATTGCCGTCAGACACGGCTTCTTGTTGCTCCATCTCTACGGTTCGCCCATTTAAAGGCGTTGCCGGTGCCAGTGTGAAGCCAGCGCCGGGCACTTTGATCGCTCCCCCGTGCCAGCTGTGCCGCGCTGGTACCTTTTAATCGTCTTGACAGAAGATGACATTAATAACTCGAAATTACAAAGGGCCGCGGCCAGCTGGGACTCAGCGATTCGTTTGAATTCCTGGCATGCGCTTGACAGACGAGCGCCCCCCCACCCCCCCCCCACACCCTCCCCTGCCCGTCTTTTTCCATATTCTTTATTTAGTAAAGGCAGGTCGTAATCTCCGACCAGGAGGACCTTAAAATACTTTTTAACAGCACATGCCAGGCGCTTGGCGAGGTGTGTCTGGAGCTGGGAAAAGCTCCCAGTGTGGCTATGTGGGGGCAGCGCGTCTGCTTCTGGGATCTGCGCCCCCGCGCGTCGGGCACCCTGGGTCAGAGCGGAGGGTGATGGGCAGGGAGTCCTAAAAAATGCCAAGGAGAAGGTGGTGGAGAGTGTGCGTGTGAGTGTGTGTAAGAAGATGAGAAGATGCTTGCCAGGGCGTCCTCCGTTCAGCCCGCTTGCGAGGGGGTTGCGTTCGGCCTTCTTGTTTGGGCCCCCCAAAGTGCTGTGGCTCGGGCTAACTGGTTAGGCTGCTGGTGTGTGCCACGCGGGACTGGCCATTCATATTCCAATTCAAGGTCCCAGGGGGGCTGTTGGCGCATAACTGGTCTAGAGGCAGGAACCAACCCTGGAGGGAATGCCAGTCCACTGCAGCTTTTGAGAATGTGCCAGTTTAGAAAAGTTGCACAGACATGAGGGTCCAGGTACTGTAGTATGCCACCTGTGCAGACTGACTCTCCTCCGTTCCTTCCCGGTGAGTCCCCCCCGTCATTTGCTGCTGGCCTGGAGTTGGGGGTTTGCAGACTGGGCACCTCACTGTCCACCCTACACACCCAATATAAGACGCCCTCCTCAGGTACCCCATTGCAATGACAACTTATTTAAAAATGTGTGGAGGTGCCACTGAACAGCTCTACCACACTGAGAAGGGGGCCAACAGTCGGTTGGCACAGGGGATGACAGCCTTCATCTTCAGGTGTTTATTTCTAGCTGGTGCTGCAATAAAAATACCCAAGTAACCCCACACCAACACCCAACCCCCCCGATTCACCAGAAAAGAAAAATCCGGCGGCTTTTGTCTGCTTGAGGACCACCGCTTACCCACACAGCCCTGCGGCCGCCAGCGGCGTTTAAAATAGAGCGCCCTGTGTTACTGAGCCCATTATGGCGGACCACAGGGGTAAACATTTACTCAGGGGCTTTCAAAGCAGAACGTTTTCTTTCCAGTGAACCGCCTAGCGCTGGGTAAATGTGCCACCTGCAGACCCCGGAGGACGTCCGTCCTCAAAGAGGGCTTTTAATTCACATTTCCTCGGCGCTCTGAGGATCAAAATGGGAACAAGTGCTGGCAGCGTCTCCTGACGACCGCCTTATTAATATCTGTGACCTCAAATAGGGAGCCGACGTCCCCGGAGATGTTTTATTTTTATTCATTTATTATTCTTCTGATGGTGGGCTCTCCTCAAGCCCCCGCCTCGTTTGAACACTGGGCCCATTGTGATGACCTTTGGGACTCAGGATGGCCACCTCACTGCGCAGGGGCTTTGATTGGATGGCTTTTAATTTGAAGCATTATTATAGCGCCACCTGCTGTCTGCAGCCATTGCTCCAGGCTATTTACAGGTGCGGATGCTCTTTTTATAGCGCCATGCTGATTGTTGTCTCCCGAGCCCCAGGGTCATGCTGCATTGGCCAAAAGTGGCTGAAAAAAACTCATCTTGTCACCGGGTGGGGTTACATTTACTGTGTCATATGGCTTGGTGACGGGCATGGTGGCACAGTGCTTAGCATTGCTACCTCACAGGTCCTGAGTCTTTGGCTCAAGCCCTGGTCTGGACACCATCAGAGTGGAGTTTGCATGTCCTTCCCTTCATCAACTCCAACCTGATGTACTTTGAGTTAACTGGAGATTCTAAGCTGGCACCATGTTGGTGTGGGCATCAGTGGCACCCTGTCCACAGTTGATTTTTGATTTGTGCCCCAAACGTCCATTTAGACCCTGCCCCCTGTGACCCTGGATTGGATTAGAATGTGCAGTCATGTGAGGTAATGTCCTGTTATGTTGTGTGACGTCACGTTATGTCATGTCAACTTATGTTATGTGATGTGACACCCTGTTACGTCATGTCCTGTTATGTCATGTTTTGTGACGTCATCTACTGTGCCATATTAACTGATGTGACATCATCTCATGCCGTGCCATGTTATGTGATATGATTTCTTGTTTTATTATGTAGTGTGACATCATGTCATGTCATGATGTATTGTGATGTGATGCCATCTTATTGTCATGACTGGGGGTCACTGAGGTCCAGGATTCTGATCCTTTTATTATTTTCTTCTATTTCGTAATGATACAGATGTTGTGTTTTGTTTTTCAGCATCTGGGATGCCATCTTAGGTCCTCAGTGCAATCCTGTCGTTAGGTCCACATCTCTGCGTTTATAGGCGTGTGGCATCTGAGGTCGTGACCTGTGCTTAATTGACACGAGGAGATGAAAGGACAAACAGAAAGACATTCCCTTATCTGATCTGCGGATACTGAAATCCGAAAAAGTCTTGTGCTCCTTAATGTTCTCCTATGGGCACATCCCAGTCATGCTCAAAAAGTTTAGCTGCCAGTGTGCTGACTGGATACGTATGATGGTAGCAATAGTACTCATCTGCTGGGCATTGCTCTGCCTGTGCCACCCTTCCCTGGCATGTTGCCCCTTTAATTTCAGGAACATCTCAGAAAGGCTGATTCTTTGATGGTTTTTTCTTTTGGAAGGATCTTGGAAGGATCTTGGATGCCTCCAAGCTTTTACTATTTATTATCTATCTATCTATCTATCTATCTATCTATCTATCTATCTATCTATCTGTTATATAGTGCCTTTCCTATCTATCTATCTATCTATCTATCTATCTATCTATCTATCTATCTATCTATCTATCTATCTATCTATCTGTTATATAGTGCCTTTCACACACACTGTCAATCTGTGGGTCCCTTTCAGCCTGAATTTATTTCTCTTCAGACTGCTAGGAGAAGTTTGGTGGCATCGCCTCCCCTTATCCAATCTGGGGTCCCATGAGGTGGGACGATCCTCACTGTCTCTGAGAGAACAGTTGCTGGTTTCCAGTGTTCCCACCAAGCCTTTCCCTGTCAGACATTACATGAATGGTCACTTGTGACAACTTTTGTAATGTCAAAGTTATGCCAAGGCTAGAATTGGCACAAAGTTTTGAGAGGTGGACAAGAAGAATAACCCTGTTTGAGGTCAATGTGTTGCCAGTTGACCATTTATATGTTGTGAGTGCCAGGGGGGTACAGGACTTGCCCACAGGTGTCATTGGGGGAGTCCTGGAGGAAGAATGCCAGAGGCAGCTTTAAATGCAGGGACCTTTAAATAAAGAGCCACAGCTCAGGATGTAGTGAGACAACAGGCCACTAGAGGGCACTGTGCTCAGATGCCCCCAGAGTTTTATCATGGTGCCTGTGACCACAGACATATTGCCAGGGTTACCCTGGGATAAAATGGAAGTAGGTGCCCGGGGTTAGTGCAGGCAAAGTGTGACTGGTGTGGTGGGCGTGTGGCCACAGAATTAGGGACAGGGCATGGCAGGCAGGACAGCACAATGCACTCAGGTGGGTCCAAAGGGGCAGACAGAGCCTTTACGTGAGCTTTTCATACACCCTGTCATCTTTCCCTAATAAAGTTTAATTTTGAATTTCAATCAGGATGGTCCACCAGCATATATAAGAATGAGTGCAGAGGGCTCGGATGGGGTCAAAGAAATGAACAGATGCAGATTTAAAATGGAAGAAGGGATGGGGCAGGTGTGTGTGTGTGTGTGTGTGCCAGCTGATGAGTTGGCACTGAGTAGTGCCACCATGTGGTTTGTAAGAAAACACGTCCAGTCCTCTTGTCCTGGTGATGCTTGTGGTAATCGTTGCCCCAAAACACCATTCACTCTAAACATCGTAGGAACGTAAGAGTAGGAAGTACGCACTGGAAGGGGGGCTCTGGGGGTCAGTGGGCCTCGCAAGGTCCAAAATGAGGCGAGGGAGGAGGGACAAAGGCGTGAATCAATCCCAAACCTCTAAGAGGGACACGGCGATCAGTTGGCACTCGCGTGCACCCCTAGGCCATCCCATTGTTAGCGGGGAGCCGAAGAGCATCAGGAACTGCGCTGAGGGCCTCGTCCAGGACAAATGAGTCACAATCGGCATTTCTTCCCAGCTAAGCCGGGTTTTATCGTGCAATTGTGCTTCGACAGAATGGATCGAGCGCAGCTTCATTCATTAACCGTCGCCCGAGGGGGAGCTGCCCAGGCCCGGCCTCGGCCCGCTTTAATTAAAGGCTGCGGATTAAGCGGCGGACAGTGGGCCTTGGCACGGCTGTCAGGAGCGCAAGCGTGTGAAGTCACCCCTCACCATAGCAGCACACAAGAAGCCCACCCGGGACCTCCCCTCGGAGACAGGCAGGAACAGACAGTGGCTACCAGGGGTCTGCACAGCCCCCTTGAGTGCATGGCTTTGAATGAGGGGGTGTAGAGCCGTGGGGGCCTAAATATCTTGGAGGAGGTCAGGGCTGGAATGAAAGAAAAGAGATGAAAGGTGGGGGGGGGGGGCAGTGGGGGGCTTGATATTGATATCAAAATGACAAAAAAAAAGAGACATATGAGGAATACGAGCCGATGAAATATCACCCAGAAATGACCCCCTCGGTCACAAGGGTCACCCGGGCAGGGAGCCAATCCACCGTCGGGCCCACCTACAGGCAAGTGAGGGTTATGTGGGGAAAACCCACTGAGACGCAGGGAGAACGTGCAGACTCAACACGGGTAATAAACGGGCGTGGGCCTTGAACCCGGGACTCAAGGCACTGTCACACGCGTGTGCCCAGGGGGCAGCTGTACTGCCTGTAATTACACTGCAGCACCAGGAGATGGCGCCGTCTCCTGCTGCAGACCGGATGATTGACGGCGAGCACACCTCTGACATCACTTCTGGTGTCCGCCCACTTGGACCCTCCTCTTCCTGCTGGGAGGACTGAAAGCTGGAGGCTCTGCCCTCTTTGCCAGTTCAGTCCAGTTAGCATGTAATTATAAGAGGTAACTGGCCTGGCTGGTACCCCAAACTCTTCATCGCCATCCTCTTGTTTCTCTTCCAGCATGAAGCAGGCAGGTGCAGGGCTTGAACGTGGGACATGGGCAGAACGTGCCAACTTGAGACGGGCAACACACAGGCACAAACTCGACACAGACAACCGACGGGTGTGGGCATCGAACCCGGGACACACTATCTGAGGGGCTGAGGTGCCAACTGCTGGGCCAGCCAGCACAGGGCAGCTGAGAATTCAGTTTTAAGATTTCTTAAATGTGGTGGGTCAGCGCCATGACGTGACGAGGGACCGCAATGCAAATCCAATGACACGTCTGGAAAATGACAGCACAGCCATAAACAGCACCTGGGCGGTGTGGGCTGGAAGACGACGGTGACAGACGAGTGACACGCAAAGGCATTGAAGGTTTCATGTCACAGCAACACAAACCCACTGCAGAGTGACAGGAAATGACAACTCACGTCAAGGGGGGGTGTGGCTTAGTCTGCTCTGATTGGTCCGCGTCGACCTCAATAAACAGGAAGTCAGACGCAACAAACAGAATGCGGAAATGAACATTAATGCACTTCATTTGCATAATGGCATCAGTGCCTTTAAATACGACAAACAAACGCAGACTCCACTAAGTAAACTCCATGCTAATGCAGCAGGAATATCGTGAAATAATTAGGGAATGACCGAATTAAATAATTCAATGTGACATTAATGCATTGCCACTCTGTAGTCACACGCGGCCATCTCATTCTGTGACAATACAAAGGTGTTGACAGTGACTTCAATTAAACTACAATGACAGACGTTACGTAATTTGAACAGCGAGCACCGTGAGGAGATCACGTCTGAAATTTGAAACTCCATGTTAGTGTACTGAACGTCTGACGGACGAGAAAACACAGACGAGGCCAAGTGGCAGGCGTGAGAGTGCGTGACTGTGACCCGCGGTGCTGACACCGAATTACCAGTGAAAACAGCGGCGCTCAAATCAGAATGGTGCACCTGGGCACTGACGTCACACTCTACGCAGAGCGCTTGCTGCCTTTTATTAATCGCACACCTTGGATGTTTAGTAATCCAACTAACTTCTTCTATTTGAGGAATAAATTCAATAAAAGTGACGTTCGCCAATCCCAGTATCGGATTAAACCTTGTGGCACATGTGAGCTTGGGGGGCAGTCGAAGGGTTCAAATCAGGGGGTTGGCGCCGAGCACTAATGCCACTCCCTCTCTACCCACAGACATGCAGAAGAAAAAAGCAAACTAAATGTCTCATGCCCGCTTGACCTCATTACCAATGATCTCACTTCCACCCACCTGATGACCTCAGGTGCTCACCAACTAAACACCTCATGTCCACTTGACCTCACTACCGCCCCCCCGGTGACCTCACTTTCAGCCCCCCCGG
>JANRMT010062861.1:1337111-1360221 GCA_026402145.1 Polypterus bichir lapradei | reverse complement strand
ACCGCCCCCCCGGTGACCTCACTTTCAGCCCCCCCGGTGACCTCACTTTCGGCCCCCCCCGGTGACCTCACTTTCAGCCCCCTCCCCAATGACCTCACTCCCGGCCCCCTTTGATGACCTCACATGACTTCCTGCCCTTTGACACGATTCCTTACATTAACCCATTCAGTTCACTCCCTCAAGCCGTCCCTTAAGACCACTGGATTTCAATATCCAGGGTGGATCCCCAAAACTTCCTCTCGTTTTTGTGCTTCATTTACAACGTGAGCCACAAACGACGCTTACATCGATAAACGCAGCGGCAGTGTGAGGTCTGCATAGAGAAATGAATAAAAACGAAAGCAAATCCTCGTCCACTTGCATTAAATGTGCAGCAAAGCTGATCTGTAACTCAAATCCCCCCTTAATACAACTGCATCCATTATTAATCAGAAGTAATGGAAAAACGGAATTGTGCGTTTGTGTCGTGCCTTTGTATTAAAGATAAATGAAGTGAAATCCCATCAATTATGAATGCAGTTCTGTACTGCGTGGGGGTCGGACGTTAAACCAAACGCACAGGCCGCCGCATTCTGATAAAAATCAGACAAGGAACCCCTGGCAGCGGTCGGTGTGCCCCCAAGTCTCTCACTCCCATGGGGTCCGATTGGAAGGACTTGAGGGCTGGGCCTGTCACTGCCCAGTCTGGTGACACTTGTGACACTGAGCCAAGAAGAAGCTGACCAATCAGAGGGCCCGTGATGTCATCCCTAGCCCCGCCCCACCTCTGCAGCTCCTCCTGGACATGTGACTGTCACCACAACCTCAGCGTCCCTTCCGTCATTAAATGGGGGGGCTGTGGTGCACCAAACCTTTTTGATGTTCATCTTTGATTTCTTTACCTTATTGAGTTACACAGAATATCAAACCTTGTAAGCTTTCATAATATTAAAGTCCGCACTATTAATACTACGTTACAGCGTCTTTCAGTATTTGTTTCCATGCAAACCAACGTTCGTCATCATTCCATTACACTAAACAACAGCATGACGTTCTCAAGCCCACCAAATCGAGCCCCTCCATCATGGTAACATGGAGATAAACTTCAGTAGCGCTGTGTGTGTGTGCGGGCGTGGGGACGGGCAGCTGCTTTGTGCCCGATGCCCCCCAGGATTCGCTCACTGAGGCCTCTGAGGACTTGAGGATCAGTCCAGTATTGCTGACCACCATCGTAATACTTGGTACTATCGTAACATCTGAGGCACAATTGGTTACATTTTGGGTTTTCCCATTTGAATAGTGGCAGTCAGGTGACGTGACTTGCTCAGGGTCACATGGTGTCAGTAGTGGGATTTGAAGCCACACCCTCAGGGTTTCTAAGCCCAAAGCCTTTCCTTTCACATTTCACTTGTAATGCTGACACTCCGGTCAACCACAGTTGATGACGTTTATTACAGCTTTTAGAACGTCACACACTCAAGACATTTATGGTATAAGAAGGCGATGACTTGAGGACTCGAATGAATGATCAAATGTAACCAGCGTGTAGAAGTTTGAACCAATTGAATTAGTGCGACACCAATGACTAACTCGGACTTGTTCATCCTGTAGGCCAACTCACACCCCATTGCTAAGCAACAGCACCTCCCTTTGGCCTGCTCTGGCTAAACCACGCCCATATGCTGCCACACCCCTTTGCTACGCCCTTTGGTCCTCCCCCTTTACCCTCCTGTTGCCATGCCGCACCCTCTCTGCTGCCACACCCCTTTTGCGCTCATGTTGCTGGTCACGCCTACCCCTACTCTTCTTGCTAAGCCACGCCCCTCCCGCTCTCTCATTGGTTCGCATTTCCTTTATAAGTGGCCTGAGAGTCTCCTTGGAAATGGCGGGCTGGATGCACAGACGGACGTCGCCATTTTACCCGAAGCCACATGTCTTTATATTCGCATGCAGCGGCACTGCAGCTCCAACGCTCTCCCATCATCAAAGACTCCCATTAAAGCAGGACACGGCTAATGAGCTCCGGGTTTTGTTTCTTCAGAAAACAGCCCTGATTGTGAAGGAACCGCGCGTTGGAAATGTGCTGCTGCGCCACAGTAGGTGCCGTTAGAAAGTCTGAACTGAGCCGTTAAGATGAAAAAAAAGAAACGAGGCAAAGAAATACGCCCAGCAATTTACGTTGGCCGGCCACCAGTGATTGTCAGCAGCCATCAAGACGCTCCTGGACAAAGTCCAGCAGATGCCCTTCAAGGGACACTCACATCGCTCTTGGCAGGCTGGACAGGCCTATTATTAGGCAGACCTCGGACTGGTGGAGCTGAGCAGCAAAAGAGTTCAAGGGAGAAGACTCGAGAGAGGCCAACATCTGTGGCTGTGCTTAATGGTGGGGAAGCAGAGACGACTGAGAAAAACAAGAAGAAATAAACGAAGGGAGACCTTTGTGGGGGCCAATTAAATACCAGAGAAACAGGGCGAGCGCACTGTGAAAGGCACTATATACAGTATAAAGTATAGGCAATAGCTACCACCTGGATACGCGCGAGGGCACATTCAAAATTCAACGCTGCGCAGTCCAACACGTTCGCAAAGGCTTGTGGGTAATGTGAACACGCACATCGCGGCGCTCTGCTGTCAGTCCAGTTCAAGCAAGGTCAGGTGAACGTGGCCACCCTGCCGCCGTGGGATCGCACCATCGTAGGAAGACATCAGAAATGTCGTCTTGGATAAAGAGAAGCGGTGCCAGGAAAGGCGCTATATAAAGTAGAAATGCTGCCAGTCAGATGGGCAGCTCTAGGTGATATTAGGAAGATCGAAACGGGAAAGGTGGTATATAAAAAAAAAAAGCAGTCAATACGTACGTGGACAACTCAGATAATCAGATAAACGGCACTGCACAATGTCAGGAAAGGCGCTATATAATATGCAAAGTGATTAAACTGCAAATCAGGTAGAAAGAGAAAAACAGCCGGTGTACGACACGGGGGCCTCACAGGAAGCGAGTCGATCAGTTGCTACCTGACTAAACGCTAAGGATGATTCAAAATATAAACTACAAGAAAGTGCAGCAAGGCGCTATATAAAATCTAAAGTGATCAACAGCTATATAGAATAAGTAAATCTGATAAAAAGGGATTCATTAGTTAATTAAGTAGGTGCCATTTAAAAGCCTGATTATGTATAAAACAGCAGAAATCAGAAGAGTGTCTCTTTGAAAGGCACTATATACTGTAAAATGACTGACTGCTGAGCACAATTAGTAAATCTGATATAAAAAGTGGCTCATTAACCAAACAAAAGAGTATGAATTGTGAAACAGCAGAAATCAGAAAAGTGGGGCGACAAAAGGCGCTATATAAAATCTGAAGTGGTTGATGGTTGCAGTGCTGCAAAGGGCACTATACGGGGGGGGTGGGGGGGGCTTTGGGCCGGGCATCCTGACTCGTATTTGGCTCGCCGACAGATGGATGAGTTCAGATGCGCACCACTCGCCGGGTACCGCAGGTCGCACAGCATACCTTTGGGGGCACATCAAAGGCTCGGGCCCCAGTTACGCTGACCCCGTCAATTAATTTTACTTCAAAGGCTTTACAGGAAGGCAGTTTGGGAACGCCGAGTGAGTGAGTGATATCTTATAGAGGCTGATAAAAAAAGAGATTCTTCAACGTCTCACGACGGCTTCTTTTCTTTTCTTTTCCCTCGTTCACTTCAAAGCCCTGATTTATGGGCCATCTTTAGACGCGCGTGTATTTGTTCTCCAGCAGGTGAGCGGCTCGAGCTTCTCCTTGCTTTCTTCTTCTTGGATCGACCGCTTCAGTTGCTTTTACTCAATTCCTCAAACAGATGGATGATTAAACAAACCCGGCCTGGGGGCGTGACCTGAAATAAGTGGGCGGGTCTCCAGCCAGAATGATGGCAAACACCCAAGGGGCCTTTTGGGGGGGGGGGGGGGAGGTTTCGCACGAGTCCTTTGTGTACCTTTAAGACCTGGCCTGGCACCTTAATTACTGTACTTGAGGGCACCAGGGTGTCCCCACAATGATACTGGACAGACTTCCGGATCAGAGACATTTTACATGAGGGCTGCAGATCGGGGTGCTGCCAGAGGGCGCTGTGACCTGCTGTCCCCATTAAGCACTAAGTGAACGGCCTGGCACTATGATGACTCCAGAGCTGCCCTGA
Source organism: Polypterus bichir lapradei (assembly GCA_026402145.1). Taxonomy (NCBI): domain Eukaryota; kingdom Metazoa; phylum Chordata; class Cladistia; order Polypteriformes; family Polypteridae; genus Polypterus; species Polypterus bichir. The sequence continues at coordinate 1,356,063 of JANRMT010062861.1, read as the reverse complement.
AGGTAAACCCGAGGATGGGGAACTGGGTTAGTTTAGAGATGGGAGAAAGTGGTACTATGGCAATGGAAGAGTCTGAATGCCCCAATAATTACTGGGGGACCTGATTAGGCTGGTGCAGGACACAAAGGAACTATATGACTCTGCCACATTTCACAGTCCAAACAGCCCTTTGAAAGGCCACGAATTCTTGCACCCTGGCACTTCTAAAGCATTGGAGCCAACTTTAGATGGGATGCCACTTATATACAGAATATTCACCACAGCTACAGGCAGGCTGTCAGGTGCCCAGGTGGCACTTTCACCTGCAGTTGAAACAAGACCACCAACGGGGTGCTAGACCCCCAGTATAATGGATGGCATCCAAGGGTTAAGAGCCCAGAGCCCCCCCGACCCCCCCCCCCACCCCCTCCCAAGAGGTGGCTCCCCAAATTACTTGATAACAGGCCCTTCAACGGTGCACCTAGGGCTGATAGGATGAGCTCTGGAAAGATGGCACCTGCGCTATGGCCATTCAAGGGTACAATTGGGGCTGGGTGGGCACACACAGGAGGCCCAGGGAAGCCTTTCAGGTTTTTGTTGTTTTCCTTGCCTTTTCCTTTCAGCTGTTATTATCCTTTTTTTCTTTTCCTTTCTTTTTTTTTGCTTCCTTGGCATTATTTGGGCTTGTGGTGTGCCCACATGCACCCTCTACCGGCCACCTTATACATTGTCAAAACATTACATGATATCTCCAGCCGCGTTAACTAACCTGCACATCTTTGGGTCTTTGGGTATGGGCAGACGCCAGTCGGACAATGATGGGTGCTGCCTTTGAACCCAGGCTGCAGGAGACACGAGGTCGTAGTGGTACCCACTGCTGTACCAATACCACCGGATATATTTCATAAGTAATAATATAATTAAACGGGTGCTCAGCTCTGGGTAGCATGCTTGTGCCCTTCCTGGAGTTTCAGAGTCTTTCCTATGGCATCCCCTTTGCCCATTTAGAGACCTCCAGAAGGAGCCGTGACCATTGTGCCAACTGGAGAGGGAAGATGGCCATAGTTTGGTGAGAAGTGTGTCAGCCCTCCTGGTCTGGACAATGAACCCCAGCTGGGTGCCATATCAGCTTCTATGGCAGCAATGGCCATGGGATTAGAAGGTGTGAAGTTCTTCATGATAGAAGACAGCAGTCCTAGTAAACTGAGGAGGCCTTGAAAAATCAACCAGCAGCGCCAAGGCCATCACCACAGAGCACAAAACATGGAACCACATCCCGAGCAGCATACACGCTCTGGAGACTCTTTGCCATCTAGGGATCAAAAGAAAAAGAAAGTCCTGTAGGTGGCAGAAACCTGAGACCACCAGCTGACATTTAACCTCATGTGGAAGTCACAAAGTTGTCCTGTAAATGAATTGGAGTGAAGGTCAGTCCCCCCAAGCGCTGAATGTCCTGCTTCTCTTTCTTCTCCAGTGGTCCTGTTAAGCTTTGCAGCCAGTTGTAGACCCACTTTTGAGATGGGGGTCACCCATAAGTTTGTGGGTCTGGTGGTAGTAGTGCTGCTAGGGAGCCACCTAGAGGGTCTCCACTGAAAAGGAGCTCTTGGGCAGAGCACTCTGAATGTGGACCTTCTCTATACTGAGGTGTGGGTTCAGTGAAAGGCGCTATATGACACCTCGTCCCCGCCTCTCATCCGGGTTGATATCGTGGATGCCGAAAGTTCTCCACACTGGGCTTGGAGGCCTGCCCACCCACCACACTGTTAGAAGGACACAATGAGGTGGCAGAGATGTACCTGACACATGGCAGTTGGACCCTCATGCGTGGTCCTTGCTCTTTTGAGGGACTCCAGCGCGCTTGTTTCTCTTTCCAAGCCAATAGGGGCCTGAAGCAGTCTGTTGTCTTTTCCACGCCACTCGACTTCTCCTCGGAATTGCATGTGTTTGAAGACGCTTTGGCAAACGCAGCGTGCAGACCATGGAGCGCTTTGGTAATTAATGGTGCCTTCAAGTGTCCATCTGCTCGGCAAGATGGATGAGCCTGGGATTTAGAGGACGAGTCCGGCCGAGAATGCTCTGTGACCCGATACTCTGGGAGGCTGCCACTGAAAAATGGCTGCCAGGGTGGTGCCAATGGACCTTGGACAGTCAGAGGAGACTCGACCAAAATAATGACTCGGGTTTACAAAGGTCAGCCAAAGGTGCTGATGGACGCTGTGACGACGGAAGTTTGATGCGGAAATTCAAGCAGCATCACCCTGACCTTTGTTTTACTTTTAAGGGGCTCGTCCACCTCGGCGATTCTCAGGGTCACATTTCAGGGTTGGTGGGTTGGCGCCCTGCCCAGGGTTTGTTTCCTGCCTTGCACCCTGTGTTGGTTATCATTGGCTCCAGCAGACCCCCGTGACCCTGTAGTTAGGATATAGTGGGTTGGATAATGGATGGATGGATGACATTTCAGGGTCCAATGTGACTTTTTGTAGACTGGCTGGGCTGACAAATGTACATCTGACAAGAACTGGAGAGCATCTGGAGCGAGAGCCTCCACGAGGAAATGCATCTTTAAAGTGCTTGTGGAAAGGCGCTATATAGCATCATAAAGCATCTGGGGAAAGTAACAAATTGCGTACCGGCTGTGACGCGGCATGCCAACCAAACAAATGATGTAAAAGTCACAAAGGGTGCAGGGCAGGAACCCACCCTGGATGGGAGACCACAGTTTCATCATGTTGTAAGGCGCTATATAACATCACAGAGTCTCTAGGGAAAGTGCCAACTGTATAGGGACAGTGACCCAGGCAGATCCCCCAGGCGGGCGTGCCAACCACTGCCCCATCTCAGTGCCAATGAAACAAATGAATAAGAGTCCTAAAGGGGCCGAAGCATTGGGTTAAGAACCCCACCCCGGATGGGAGGCCACAGTTCAGTCATCCCAGGGTTGTAATCATGTTGGAAAGGCACTATATAACATCAGAGAGCATCGCCCTGGCAGGAGTTGAACCCAAATCTCTGGCAGTAGCATTAGCAGTGCCAGTGTGAGTGGCAGACGAGAGTAAGAACAGGTGCAGGGCCGGACCCCTCCCCGGGTGGGAGGCCTCAGTGTGCGCACCCCAGGCTGGTGGGCATCTAAACATGCATTCGCTTTTATCAAGCCGTCTATTTCAAGGGCACTTTATTGGGGCAGCAAAAGCGCTTCTGTTCTCGGAGCGCAGCTCACTTGCTCTTTTTACGGTGAGACAAATTCCATGATGCCTTTCAGAGGGGAACTTAATGGCGTCTAATAAAAAATAAAATAAGACGCACACAGGAACCGAGTTACATTTTCCGTGCCTTGAGGTCATAAATTATGTTTGAATGGCTTTAAAGGATTTCTCTTTTTTCCAAGGCGTTTTATTCGCTTGGTTAATTCCATTGGTGGCAGGATAAGAAAAAACAAGCTACCGGCAAGTGGGCTCCTGTGTTTAAAAAAGGAACAAGCTGAGTGCCCACTGTGCCACCAGGAAACTGGGCAGAGAGACCATAAGGATACAACATCTTGTAATGAGCCTGAGGTCCTCATTATAATGGTGCCATGCATGCCAGCTGAGGTGCCACCCATGGCTACAGCAGAAAAATGGGGAAAACTGGGCAAAAGTCTTTAAGATACAATAACATGAAATGTGCCCAAGGCCCTCATTTTAATGGTGTCATGCATGACAGCTGAGATGCCACCCATGTCTATAGCAGAAAAATGGGGAAAATAGCAAACCGGGCAAATGTCTTTAAGATAAAATAACACGAAATGTGCCCGAGGCCATCATTTTAATATTGCCATGCATGTCAATTGAGGTGCCACTCATGTCTACAGCAGAAAAATGGGGAAATGGAAAACTGGGCAAAAGTCTTTAACATACAATAACATGAAATGTGCCTGAGGCCATCATTTTAATGGTGCCATGCATACCAGCTGAGGTGCCACTCATGTATACAGTAGAAAACCATGACAAATGGATAATGGGGCCAAAGTCTTTAAAATCATGCAATGTGCCAGAAGTCCCCACTTTATTGGTGCCATGTATGCCAGCTATGGTGTCACTCGTGCCCACAAATCTGTCTTAAGCTCCCTGATTCCACTTTTCTTCTCCTGTGGTCCTGCAGGTGGGAGAGAGTCAGCTGTAACGTGGCACCTTGATAACATTCTTAGAGCGTCACACCTTGTGTAGAAATTTATTGAAATACGCCTTTGTGTTTTCTGTTGCTTTTATTTCTTTTAAAGTCCTTGTATGATGTTTTGCATTTTTAATAAGTGATATGAACTTTACATTTTACAAATTATACTTCAGTGCAGTTTGAGTCCTTTTTAGGGCAGCTTGCTAGTGTGGCAGGGGACACCACTGTGTGCCAGCACAGAGAGTTCAGCTGAGGTGCCATCTCTGGGGGGTTTCCGTGTTCATCAGTCCTAATCCCATAGAGTGCCCTTCGCAGGACACACCACTACAAGGTACTTTACAAAGCAAACAGGAGATTGGGTCCTCCAAGAGCTTCATTTTATATAGCGCCTTTCACACACTATTCTTCATCCTCCTCACTCCAATGTAACAAGATGAAGGGACAAGGAAGAACAAATTTGAAAGTCAATAAGAGCTGACAGGCAGAGTTGGCAGTCGGGTCAACATCAGGGCAGAGGGCTCAAAGCAGAGGACTGGAATTGGAGGAGACGGCAGGCAAAGGGGACGTGAACGGAAGCCCATGACGTGCGGACCCCGTGTCTGACAGCCCAGATGCCTGCTCTTAGATTGGCTGGCAATTCTAAAATCTTCTAAAAAGTTTGGGTGGCATCCACCCATTCACTTCCTGCGCCCACCTATGCCATTTCAGGGTCACAGAACGCTGTTGTGGAACCCCAGTCCGCGGAGGAGGAAGAAAACCACACAGACAGGGCTGAGAATCGAACCCAAGTCCCTGGCATCAGGGCACCTGGCCGCCCGTTATTAAGCTACAATAAAACATAAGTGAGTGTCAAGTATCATAAAAGAACGGAATTCCCCCTCGTCATCGCCGGGGGGCGCACAGGCGGCCGCCCTTGTAGATTTCCTTGTGATTTTTTTTTTTTGCCGCTCTTTTAGACGCTGCCATTAGCCCCCCAGTGGCTTTTGATGACTTGTTTTGGGTCGTTGTGACTATAAACTCAGTAATTGCAGGTTTCAGTTTTCTGGAATCCCCACCGAAGGCCCACCAGTCATGAAGTTACAGAGGGGTGCCCCTGTCACTCTTGTCACAAAGATGAGACTAGCATCCCTGGCACAGCCACCGACAGGTGAGAAAAAGAACACGAACGAGGTCTTCTTTCTTTGACGTTTCTTTACCTTGTACCCTTCTTCTCTCTCGTGCCCCCTTCTCGGTACCACCACCTCAAGTGCCAACAGCTGACAATTAGCTTCTTGATACACTTTACATGAACTCAACACGAGAGGTCAAGGGCCAGGAAGGTTGGCAGGCAGTGGGGCTTAGGAGGGGGGCATTGTGAGCCAGGCATTGGGCACCACTCCTAAAGCTGCTCTGCTCTCTTCTCCATGTTCAATACAAATCTTTCTTGGCAAAGTGACGTCAAAGACCCCCTTACTCACTAAAGTCTTGACCACCTAACTGGGACTGGAGAGCGTCTTTATGAAACGCAGGCCTTTGTTTGAGTTTTCTGAGCCTGGCAGCTACAACTGACTGGGACCCCAAGGAAAGCAGGGGCTCTGATTGGAAAAGCGGGTGTACGGTGATGTGGAAAATGGAGGGGGCTTGAGAGACCAGCAGGGGATTTACACCCACAGATGGGATTTGTAAATGTGAACATCCCGGATCAGGTAAGTGGGTGCGCCACCTTTTGGTCTAACGGCAACATGGCTGACTGCTAACACCACCATATTGTTCTGGCATTAAACAGAAGAGTGGCACCCACAGGGGCAAGGAGGGGAGGATCAGGAGAGGAGAGCCCAAGATGGGCTTCAAAGGCCCCTAATGTCAAATGTTGATGTTCATTTCATTTCTTTATGTCAAAGTATCTTCTTCCACCCACCATGTGTTTTGTGGGAATTAACCCTGTAAAAGCTGAGGAAAGCCCACAGTCCCTTGCGGTTCATTGAATGTGCCAGCATTGGATTTGCGATATTCTTGTTGTTTTCTAATTCCTGGCTTTGTGACACCTTTAGCTCTATTTTTTTTTTCTCAGCCATTCTTTGACTTGTGCTTTAGGTCTTTGTTTGCTCTTAGGTTGGCTTTGGTGCTCTCTGTGCCTATCTGGGCTGGTCTGATGATATCCAGTGGGCATGTTTGGTATTTTTTGGGACTTCATACTCTTTAGTTTTATAACACTGTGAGAGTTAAGGAGATTAAATGTCAAAGCCAAAATGGGGTCAGGAAACTACGAAAGCAAAAAGAAGAACAACAGGCATTGTGTTCACGGTGAATCCAGCATCTTGGACGCGGCCATCTCCACAGCACTGACCTTTACAGGGCCATGTGTGACACCTGTGCCCACTCTCCATAGCAACAACAAAACGGTGACACCAAGTATACACAACATCGCAGAAATAAAACATAATCCTGCTTCAAACCAATTAGATTCTGACTCTTCATCTTTTAAAACCCACAGAAAACCAACTCTGAAAATAAAATGGTGGCAAGAAAAAATCAATTCTAGAGTGTGCCACTTCAGAACACATCGGTCACGTTACCTCACCTGGTGAGCCTCGTTCTGCCAGGTAGACACAGCAGGCCACGAGTTTGCCAGTTTTTTAAACGAGACAAGTCACAAAAAAAAAAAAAACCAAACGGGCCACCAAAGTCCAGGAAGACTAGAATACCAGCTGGCCGTGCCAGTGTCAATTTTGTAAAATAATATTAATATCAGCCAAAACAAAGAAGGACAAACAGTTGAGCCAGGAGACAAACGTACAGAACAACGGAATTCAGGGGACAGTCGACATGCAGAAAAAGATTTAAAAAAAAAGATTATCAAAACCATAAATATCATAAATCAAAAACTGAACCAAATGTCCAGCAGGCAGAGGAAAAATCAAATAGTAGGAAACCACTTGAAACGGAGCTGGCAGTCAAGAGAAACAGCCTGAAACAAGGAAACCATCTTAAATCTAGGAAAGGCCAGTAGCCTGACAAACCTCCCCGACGCACTAAATGTCAGAATACAGTTGGCATCCTGATGACCACCAACACACTGACTCCATAAACCTATCAGGCTGTAGCAGCGCTGAATGGACTCCATCTCCCATCAGGCCGTGGGATCACCTGATTGCGCAATGGCTGCTGGGAGGACACCTGCAAAAGCGCAAAAATCAAATGGATGGCAGGCTAAACGGAGAAGAAGTCCGGGTTTGTGTTTGTTTTGTCAAAGCGGCAGCGCCGCCACCTTGGACTTCACATCATCCGCGTACGAACAGAATTTCTGAAGCGTTCGTTGGGATTGTCTGTTTCAAGTCGTCGTCGTCGTCGTCGTCGCACGGGGCGCTTCCTCCACTTCAGATCTACGTCGGACACCCACGTTATCAGGTAGGACACGTTTATCGTTTTTGGTTTTTTTTTTCCCAGAACGTTCCTTTGGACGTTTTTTTCCCATAATTCCCTGTCAGTTGTCAAACTTAAAGCAGTACTGTACTGTACTGTGGACTGTTTGTGTGTAGGTTTAAATGATAATTATCTAAATGTTCATTTGGTTTTCCATACTTCGTCGTTGGCTTATTAGGTGTTTTGTTGCAGTGCCGTAGTGTACATCGTTTATTTATTACATATTTTTAGTCTGCGAGCGCCAGGCTTGCTGGTGGCTCATGAACGTCTCGTGACGTCACGAACCCGCTTCGATTTCAAGGAGCCGCGAGGCCGGAGTTGTGGTGACTGAGGGGCGCCGCGCAGCCGCAGAGACGAGCGCGGGACGGGACGGGACCTCCCGCTGCACTCTGGGACGGTGATGAAGACCTTGACAACGTTATAACTAGCGTATGTGAATCAATCCAGAATGTCATTATTACGGAACTGGACAAAGCAATACATGCAGTCGTCACCTTCGAATACGTTGTGGGTCCATGACTGCTGTATCTTGTGAATTTAAATATGATGTAAGAAGGATCACTGCGCAAGCAAATCACGTGTGTGAGGCTGGCTGTCGAGACAAAGATGAGCGGCGTTAAGCAGTTAATGTGTTATAATGAAGTGGTGTGGCTCTGTTTAGGGTAGTGAGTGACAAAAATGATTAAGGTTACCGTTATGAAAGAAATGCACAAAACGATACACACTGACGACATGGCCCAGTTTTACAGGTGTTATGAAATGGAATCGCACACCAAGGGCCTCTTGAAAGTCAGGTAAAGTTTTGTCCTACTGTCATGGCGGTGTAAGTGAAGACTTGTAGAACCTGGCAGGAGATTTTAAATTCTGTAAAATCACACATACAAGTGGGCACTGGACAACAAGACAAATCAAGAGAAAACTGTAATCTGATGGGTGTGAAGCATTGAAACAAGAAGACACCAACAATCGTGTGGCTCATTATTAAAACTAGTGTCCTCATCTTGTTTTACACAGCCACCCTCATGGCAACCGGTGAAGCTGCCCAATGGTGCAGTACTCCCAGGACTACTGGGACTTGTGGTCCATTTAAGTGGTGCTGCTACTTTTCCTCAGTAGGTCACTAAACTCGCAAAGCAGTTTCCATTTAATTATTGATGACAAATCTACAAACTGGTGGATCCACAAATCGTAAACCCGTGAATTGCAAGGTACCTTCCTTAGATGGTCCTAGCCCTCGAGCTGTGCCCACATCTGTCTCTACTCAGGCTTGTGGTATCCTGTTGTCCCCAAGTGTAAGTCTCTGGTAATTCAGTCTGAGTCTTGGCACCCCAGGACCACCACAAAGCAACCAGCGTATGTGCTCTGCATGACTGAGATTTGTGTTTGAGTGGTCAGAGCTGAACTTCAACAAGGGGGGATGCGGGTTCATGACGAGATTATTGAAGCTCATCCATTTTTAACTGATACGGCACCTACTGTGGTAGCCATGTCTGTCTACATGAAAGTGTTCTTTTCTTAAAAGATTCTCTTAAAATTCGGCACACTCCTTCATCCGGGACATTTGTCAGGAAAGTTTTGGTTAAGATGTCTGTATTAGCGGAGCCGTAGCCTGGCAAAATGACGCCTGTTGCCAAAAAGGGAAAATAAGTACCCTCCTTCAGTCAAAATGGATAAAACAAATTTATTGTATTCACAAAGAAAACAAAAAAATATTATTTACTAATTGTATTTATTTACATAAAACAATTACAAAATTTTATCAAAAGTAAACACACCATATAAAAAAAAATAAAGATTCAGGACTGAACAGAACTCGGCCTTGTGCAACACTCGAACGCTTTTGCCCTGTCAGGCGTAATCAAAATCTAATTAGCTTCAAAGTGGCGTATTTGGAACTCGGATATCAAGTTTCATCAAAACCCGTCAATAAATACACGGGGTTAGTTATATGTGTTGTGGTGTGGTGGGGGACGCGGCGCAAAGCAAAATTGTTTATCTCTCTATTATAAAAGAAAATCCTGAGAAGAGATGAGATTTCTTCAAGTCCTGCCCTCCTCTCCATCATGTTCAGCCACGCCCTCCTGCGGTCCTCTCTCCTCTCATTGGTGTGAATGCTCTTGTCAGACTCACTTCCTGCTCTCTCAGCTCTTAAAAATGTTTACGTTCCCAATTAAAGAAGACGTATTCTGTCCAAATCTTATTGAAGAATTTCATCACGATGGGTTATCAACAGAAGAAATGAGTACACAGGTGAGAAACGATGAAGTCAAATGAAGTAACGTGAAAATTGTCGATCAGTTACACGACAAATTGGTGAAATGCGTATCAATAGACTCTGCTGACACAGTTGGTGGTGATGATGAGGAAGATGAAAACATCGACATACAATATCACAAAGAATATCTACAACCGTTAACACCGTCTGGTCTTCCAACGGGCGAATTACTGTGTATAGAAGGACGTATCGTAATGTAATTGCGTAATTGATGTCTGAGTGATGGGCTATGCAATAGGATAAGAGGAGTCGTATTGAAAATTGGGCGAACAATTCTGACGTGTAAAATATTAACAGGTGACAAGAAAGGTAATAGAGTCCATCTAACACGAGACACCAAAGGAGATCTCGATATGCCATTTGTATTAAAACGTTTACAGCTTCCTGTTAGAATCGCTTTGTCAAAGACGATTAACAAATCACAGGGACAAACATTTAAAAAAGTCGGTTTATTTATTAGAGAGAAAGAAATGATATTCACTCACAGCAGTTATACATCACGATGAAAGTCCAAACCCAGAATCAAAATTCAGTGTTATTTTGACGAAAAGTTAATTCAAAAAAATGTTTTTACTGATGTTTTACAGTAAAAGATGGATAGATACATTTTATTAATCCCAAGGTGAACTTCACAAACTCCAGCTAAAAGTGTAACTTTAAAAAGTATTTGTGTGTTAATTTCAAAGCCAAACAGAACGAAAACGAATACCTCAAACGCAACATGAAACATAATTTACTTTCAATTTATTATGTTTTACTATTTTAAAATTTTATTGATTTTTATTGTAATCATTCCATACAAATAGATCAATTTTTACAAAAAAAAAAAATAGGACTGAAAAACAATCAACCCCCACCCCTAAAAATAGTAAAAATGAATAAATTGATGAGTTTATTAGGCGGATACAGATAAATGGAGAAGAAAAAGAATAGGGAGACACTCTGTTTCCTCAGTGCTTTAAACGCTTATTCTAAAAATGTTACTGATGAGATCCTGCCAGGTTTTGAAAGATTTCTGCACAGATCCTCTAAGTGGGAATTTGATTTTTTCCAATTTCAAATCGTATATAACATCATTTACCCACTGACTTCAAAGAGGAGAGTTAGGATTCTTCCAGTTGAGCGAGAGAAGTCTGTGTGCCAGTAGTGTAGTAAAGGCCATTACAGTTTGTTTGTCCTTCTCCACTTGAAGCCCCTCTGTGAGCCCACCAAACACAGCTGTTAGTGGATTAGGAGGGATTGGCACACCAAGGCTGTCTGAAAGGCATTTAAAGATTTTGGTCCAGAATGATGTTAATTTGGTGCACGCAGCCCAAAACATGTGACCCAGTGAGGCTGGAACTTGATTGCAGCGTTCACAGGTTGGATCTCGCCTTGGAAACATTTTGGACAATTTTAAGCGAGACAGATGTGCTCGATATATCATTCTGAGTTGAATAATTGTATGCTTTGCGCATATGGAGCCCGAGTGAATTCTCTTCATTGCTACCTTCCACTCCTTTTGCGATATTTTAAGTGAGAGATCCTTTTCCCATTGTCCTCTTGAATCTTTGAAAGGGAGGGACTGTAAAATAGTTTTATATATTACAGAGATGCTGTCCGAGTCCTCAGCGTTTGACTATTTTCTACTCTGGTTAATTATTCGCTGTAATGTAAAATAGTTTGCTCTACTATGCATATGTAACAATTCACATGAAAATAACAATCTGTTTAAATTGTACATCTGCATCCCCCCCCATACGCGAGTGGCAGAGCTGTGAAGTGACTAGTGTGTAGCGCCCGCCCCCTAGTTAACTAACATAAAAATAACATGACAGAATTTTCAAAAAATTGAACAAAATATGTCAAAATGCAAACACGCCGCTCAGTTGTGCGTTTCCATATTCATTCCAAGCAGTGCGTCATTCTTGTCATTATTTTACGTTGAGCTGCACTTTTATTTCCAGTAATTCGGCTGTGCTTGTAAAAGACAATAGAAATCCGTTTCACTGTTTAAGTTGTTTACAAAATCCTAAACAGTAAAGGGGAACATCGATAAGAGGTTTAGTAGTTCTGCGGTGGGTTGGCACCCTGCCGGGGGTTTGTTTCCTGCCTTGCGCCCTGTGTTGGCTGGGATTGGCTCCAGCAGACCCCCGTGACCCTGTAGTTAGGATATTGCGGGTTGGATGGATGAATGGGTTTACTAATTTTCAGTGATGTTAATGTTTTTATTAATTTTTTTTTCTTCTTTTTAACCCGAAACAACCACGTTGTCGATTGGCGCCCTTTGAAGATCTGCGTCTGCTCAGTTCGCACCACCCACGCCACAGCTTTGTCTACCAGCGGGCACTGCAAACATCTTTTACATCTCAGAATCTCCCTTTGGTGATGTTGTGACCTTCTGTGCCAATCAGTTGACCTTGGCAGCGGCCACTTCACCGTGTTTGCGGATGTATTTTATTTGTGTCTTTTACTCTTTCAGTAGCAGAAGAATAAAACGCTTGCAGTTGTGTAGACTGAAGCAGGACTCGGGATGGGGCGGGGTCAGATGTGGGTGGGGCCGGATGATTGATTGATTGATGGGTTGGTTGTGACGTTAGATGTGTCTTTCACATTCCTTGTGTGTTCGGCCCGTAGTAATGATGCTGTTTGTTCATCGCTGTCCCTCACTTTCCCAGAATGCAGAGGCTGTCCTCGTTAACAGACCAAGTGCCGTCTCAGTCTAACGTGGCACTCTCCTCCGCAGCAGTTTGGCGTCAACCTGCCAGTCACAGCGACTCCCTTCTGCTGCTCCCTGAAGTCAACGAGGGTAAGTGACAAGATGAAGAACAGCATCAAACACACAAGAATCCAGTCTGACACGTAACAGTCGTCATGTGTTGTTTCTGTTTATGCAGAATTGACCTGTCATCGCCATTTTTTGACTATTTTCCCATCTTGTAGTGATGCCATATTGGGTGCCGTCATTCTGCCTCGGGTTGCTGCAGGTGCTGTCATCATTGTGACCACTTAAAGGCCGTAGCGGCCATTACTTCATGGAGACAAAGCAGGTATCTGGGCATCTGAATCTTGACTGTCTTTGTTGGTGGCGTGGTGAGTGTAGTGGCGCGTGATCAGGGCATGCTGCCCCCAGACCTTTCTGGCCAAAGATTCCATTCTTGCTTTTTTATGACTTGATGTTTCGGCTTTGGTCAGAGATCTTTTCTGTTAATGAATTTGGCACAAAGAGGACTGCGTCATTTCTTCTGGTCCTTTCTCATTAAAATGACATCGAGATTGCCACACAGAAGCCACCTAACATGTTCTGCTGGTGTGAAAAACACTGAAATGCTGGCACCATACTGTTTGAAAAATGTGGTTTTGAGTATTTCACTCAACTCTCCAGGACGTGCAAGATGGCAGTTTGAGGCTCCAGGGTGAATCTTCTTCTTCTTTTCTTTTGCTCTCCTGGGATTTTGGAGGCAGTTCTGCTTTCCAACTTTTCTGTCTTGTTTTTGGATTGTGGGCTCTGCCTGCTTGTGCTGTTTTATTTTTTGGTGTTTCCTTTTCTGTTGTTAACTCCTTTTGTCTTTTGAAGCCTTCTGTCTTGTGCTGTGCCTGTGCAGGATGAAAGCCTGCTACTCAGGTTTGGGCCTAAGGCTTTTTGTCCAGCAGGCCTCATGTGAGTTTGGAGGCCAGGCCTGCTTATGAACTGGAGAGCCAGGCAGGGTCATAACAGAAAACGAAACCAAAAAATGATGTCGGAAATTTAAAAAAAAAACAAAAACAAAAAAAAACTAAAACACCCGCTTGGAAAAGTCAACACTCCAGTAGGAAGAACGAGGAACTCCAAACATTTTAAAAAGCTACCTGTGCTAACATTGACAGGCGCTGGTGTGTGGCTGAGAGACTCCCTGGCCAGGCTTATTTCGGTTTGGGTGATGAGATTATTTCAGTCCTTCTGATGGTGTTCATCTCCCGCTCCGCTTCCCTTTGCCCTCGTGGTCTGCCGTGCTTCCTTTCTCTGATGCCTCGTCTTCTGCTTGTGCCCAACTGATGACCCGTGTGACTCCTGCCAGTCGTGTTAAAGGCAAGCGGAGGTGTCAGTTGCTGATCTTCATCCAGGTCAGTGGCTTTGGAACAAAAGATGAAGTGGCAGCAGACAAATCTGGGAGATTCCAGAAACTTCTCCTGTAGTTCCCTTTGGTGGGTCCCTCAAGCGCTTGACCAAAAATAGCAACAACATTGGTGACAATGCTAAAAACCACAAAATCACAGTAATAACAAGCGTACACGTCACGCACAGTAATGGCCTTGTGCGGTTGGGGTCTGAGAGCGTGTCACCGGTCATGGTGGCAGTAGCTGAGCGTGTCACCTGTCATGGTGGCAGTAGCTGAGCGTGTCACCTGTCATGGTGGCAGTAGCTGAGCGTGTCACCTGTCATGGTGGCAGTAGCTGGTCTCTGCCATTTTAGTCTGATTTGTCACTGCACTTTTGTCACTTTTAGGGTTTTGACGTGGGAAGAATCCATTTTTGTTTATTATGGTCACCGTCGAGCTTTTCTTGGTGTACGAGGTGCCTGGTCAGTTGATCATGTGACTGTAGTTGATGTCACAGGAAGTGACCGTCTTAACTATGGCGGTGCTGGCACACTGCCTCAGATGGCACTAAACCCTTCATGTTGAACACGTAGGCCCAGGCAGAGGGATTTGGTGTCTCCTGCGTTGGACTTTCAGCTTTGTCTCGTTTCTTGGTATTCTAACCCTTGGCTTATTCCCACTTTCATCATCTTCTGGTTTAATTTTTGCACTGCCAGTAATCCTTGGGCACCTTTTATGTGCCCACAAGAGTCTTGTTGCCTTTAGGATGTCGGATTAGAAGATGTTTTTAGTTCCAAACTACCAAAGTGTCTCAAGCCTGCTGTGTTTTCACAGCCGGTTGCAGTGTCACCTGACCGCACTGCTGGCCGTGTTAATGTCTTCCTGGTGTTTTAATAAATAACGTATGCGTACATTTGAAGGCTTTTTGACGCATGGATTTGTTTTCTGGTATCGTTTTTTTATTCAGATTCTGTGTTTGATGTTTACCATCGTTCCCCCCCCAGTTTTTCTCAACGTCTTATTGTTTTTTTTCCGTGCACTGCTATGTCACGGAAATCTTTCTCACAATGCACCAGGTTTGCAAGACTGTGACATAACTGGCACAAGCGCTTACAAGTCGCCTTGTGCTGTCTCTCTTTTATCTGAGCTTAGATTCAGTCTTTAAACTCTACTTGCTTCATTTTAAGAATTTGTTTTGGATTGACTTTGGCTCTGCACTTCGGCGTTGGTTTTTTGGGTTAGTGTGACTGGTGTTGTCATTTCTACTGTGGAGCTCCGGTTTTGAGCGTTTGCTTTGTTTCTGGCCTCATAAACCACTTGTTGAAGTCAGTCCTTCTGGTATGATTAATAAGGCTGTGGTCTCGGCCCATCATTTTCCATTCTTTTGTGGCACAGCAAGCATCTGATTCTGGACAGACGAGCCTGTCTTCCATTTACGCTTTCAAATCCCCTGCTTTCCTTCGTTCCTTGTGGCTTCATTGTATGCCTTGCAGTGGTCGTTGGCATTGGACTTTCTCTCTTTCACACCCACACAGACACACTCCTATCAGTAATCAGTAAATGGAAAAATGTCTGTGTGTGCCCATCCCGTGGCTATGTCTCTGTCATTTCAACAGATGGCACATCACAAATATTAACCCTGCTTTTACAAATCCCATACTAAAGGGGACATAACAGAGACCTATGAGTAGTGTTTGTTATTTCAACCGATGGCACATCACAAACCTGTGTGGTAATAAGTTGTATTATTATAAATGTTTGTGATGTGTGCCATCTGTTGGAATGACAAATGCAGTGCCCTGCCCTATAGACATTGATTGCTTAGGTTTGAGCCCACCTTAGACGGGTAGCACAGCTAGTTTTAAAAGTAACGCCGACCATACGATGTTCTTTTTCTTCGCTGCTCCCCCACCCAGAATGAAGTGGACGGTTTGCCAGGTGAGGGATTTCCGCTTGGTTGACCACCTTTATTTTGCTTTTCGTCAGCTCTTTCATGCCAGTTAAACCTCACTATCTGGCACACCATTTTGAGCTCTCAGGTGTGTATGTGAAAAGCCTTTGCCCCCCTATCAAACCCCCCATTGGCACTGTAAGCCAAGTGAATGCAAAGTGCACTCTGAAAGATCTGGACGGCCCGCACAAAGGAGATTAGGGACGCTCCACCGGTGTTGTGTTCTCACTCGAGTGAAAACAAAGCCGAGCAGGTTACAGGCAACAAAGGAGCCATTGTTATGGGATGGCAAAGGGTAGCGGAGCAGGTAGGTCTCCTCCCACGGGGGCTTTGTGAGTGCAGCTTTTAAGAAGACGTACGCTGAATAGCGAGGCTCTTGGCGTGCCTGGTCAGAAACCCCTTCACGGACAGGACATGCCTTTGGCCGTAGCTTGGTGGAGGATCAACAGTGGGCTGAAACCGTGCCTAGGTGGTCTCGTCTCATATGGCATCTATGGCCCTAAAAACTGACCGGTAGAAGGTGCCTGCCTGCCTGCAAAGCCCAGAGGTAGGAAGAAAGTTCAACTGGCAGGCGGGTAGAAAAGGAAAGGATAGCGGAAGGGTGGAGCTGGTGACGTGAGACCCACTGGCACAGCAGACCTCTGTCCTGTCAGAGCTGTCCTTCAGTCGGCTTTAATGAAGCCCCCCAAGTCAGGAGGCTTTTGGTGAGTAGAAGCAGCAAAGCCTGAGGCTGGCTTGAAGTGTGACATCGGCAGACCTTAGAATTTCTGGTCAGTGGGTCAGGTAATGGGTGCTACAAACACGGTACCGCCAACTAATTGGTGTCCCGATGTCTGTGACTCACATGGGCGGCCCAGTGACAAGGTGACCTCACTGAAACACAAATCCAGCTTGTCCTGTCACTCCAATAGCCTTCATCCCACAGATGACAGATGTACCACAAGCTGACATTTTATTTAGTCCAGTGCCCAAAATCTTGAAAGCACTGCCAGCACATGCCAAGCGGCCATGACCCATTTACTGTACGTGTACTCATTTAACTGAGGCCTTTATCCAATGTGACTTTTATGATACGTACAGTTGGTTCCATTTCTTGTGGTTTTCCATGTGGAGCCCAGGCAGGTCAAGTGACTAGCTCAGGGTCACACAGTGGTGTCAGTAGCGGGTTCTGAACTCACGACCTCAGGGTTTGAAGTCCAAAGCCTTAACCACTGCACCACCCTGCCTGCCTCAAACTCAATCGAAAGAGGCTGCCCAGCTGACCGCGGCCCACTCGTCGGCCCATCCTGAGCCGTCCTGGCTTCTGTTTTTTCCACAACCTGGAGGCCTAAAAAGGCAAGCTAAATATTGACCAGTGTGTCATTGCCAAGCCAAACGATATTTTCGCTCATTTGCCCCTTAATCGTTCATCAAAACAAGCGCCCGCTGTGGCGGCTTTGCCAAAAGAACTGCCTGAATGCGCTCATTCAAGCAAGCGGGCCTTTGAAGGTGGCCAGAATCGCTGCTTTATGTCTGTCAGGAAATCTGCAGGACTGAGCCGAGCAGAGAAAGTGCTCATTGTTTGGGCTTTCTGTCCTGGGCCTTGTGTCCTGTGGGTGGAGCCCCAAGAGGCGGGGCCATTATGATGTCATGGTGGAGGGACCCCCGGCCCACCTTCACATTCTGCTGCATGTGACAGCTGCTCTCGGGTTGTCACACTTTTGATTCTTCTGCTTTCTTGATGTTTCTGGATTACGGATTGCGACTTCACCCCGGGTTTCAAGTAAATCTTATTTTGCTTTGACTACTTTTTATGTTTTTTTTTTTTACTTTCATTTAAATAAATTCTTGATTTATAAAGATTCTTTGCAGGACTTGCCTGGCCTGGCTAGAGTTTTTATGGATCCTCTCTCTTGTAAAGCATTTCTGTGCATTTTGAGCGCCCTGTTTTTGGGCCTGTGTAGGCCGCAGCCTGCCTGTGGTAGATGGGGGCTGGCTGCCTGGTGTGAGGCCATTTCCAGGCAGGCCAGAGACGGTCCTGACAGGCTGTGTAGGTCTTTTGGGAGGTCTTACGCCTTACATCATGTTCTAGTGTCCATGGTACAACTGTGTGTGTATGAGTGTGTGCAATTAAAGGTCCTCTTTGTCAGTGAAACAATCAACTCGCCTGGAAGAAAACCGGCTGCTGATTAGAAGACCACTGAGCTGACATGACACTACACAGGCATCTCCCACTCCAGGGCACTATGTCAATGCTGCAGGCGGGCAGACCACCTTCCCTGGCGGTATACACTTGTGCTCAGATGCGGGGTCAGCCTCCCTTTATTAATTTTCATAGGGCGAGGCCCAGGTACCCTTTTGGGTACCCCAAGCCCATTTTTATTCATCTTGACTGCCTGTTAAGTTTCTCCTTGCAGAGTCCCACCCAGTAGTGCTGCGTGGTGCCCACCTGGGGCTCAGCCCTAAGACTCCATCATAATCGGCAGGGAAGATGACCTGTAGGGGGCCTTGCGGGATGACCCCCATGGGAAGAAACCCCACTGCTGAAAGGTGATTGCAGTTTGGGCATGGGGGGGGGGGGCCCTTAGGGTAAGAGGATGAGGTCAATAAGGCATGAAGCTCACTCCACCAATGCATGCCTGTTTTTTTTTATATAGCGCCCTTAAAGGTGCTAATCAATATGAACTGATCACTTAGGGCGCAATATGGAACGATCCAGCGATCAACGCCAGCAGAAAGTGCTGAACAAGGTGCCCAAAAGGTCAAGGTGTGTCAATCAATCATACGTCTTAATATCACACTTTTTGTGATCACTACTAACTTTAAAAAAGCAATAAGAAAAGCCAACAGCTTGCTAAAATATTCCGGTTTTTTTCCTTTTATACCCTTGATTTATTATATTGGGAATGCCCTATGATATGTTATCTCATTATCTATGGGAATGGATTCACATCATTCCCAAGGTTTATTGTATTTGGACCGCATTGTCATAAGAGAGCTCAGTTTGGACCTTTTCTACAGTACACCACTGCTCGGGGGTTTGTTTAGTTCTGGACGTGCTCTGCCTCTTGGCGTGTCAGAGGACTGTGTGGTCTAGGCGCACTTGGGTGGGCTTGGAAGAGAGCAATACGTAGGGTGGGCATGGAAGAGAGCAGTGAG
>JANRMT010062861.1:1311491-1337101 GCA_026402145.1 Polypterus bichir lapradei | reverse complement strand
GTAGGGTGGGCATGGAAGAGAGCAGTGAGTAGGGTGGACTTGGAAGAGAGCAGTGCTATTTGTTATTTATCCTTTTTACCCCAATAACTGTAAATCCCAACGTAACAGTAGGCTCCATAGCCATAACACCTGGCAGTAATATGGTATCTACGTCAAAGTGAACATAGCTGTATGTAATCGTGTACTACCTTAAATTAAGACTACAAAAGAAATTCAGAGACAATGTCTCTACGACCAAACAGTGAACTTTGTGAGCTGGAATGTCAAAGGTCTTAATCATGAATTAAAGAGAAAAAAAGAATTCTGTCAAATCTCCATTGGTAGTATCGGATGTAATATCTGATCCTGAAGGACGATATGTTATGGTGATGGGCAGTTTGTTTAATAGTAAACTGATTTTGATAAATATCTATGCACCTAATGTGGACGCTAGAGATTTCACCAAGAATGTATTTTCATCAGTCCCTAATGTGTTTTAAATCTAGACCTGGAGAGGTCCTCCCTTAAAGTGGCAATAACATCTAATAATGCAAAAGGAATTACACAGTTTGTAATGGATCATAACTTATCAGGCGCACAGAGATTTGTAGATCCAAACTTACAAGTCTACTCCTTCTTCTCAGCAGTTCACCACTGTTACTCAAGAACTGAATATTTCTTTATAGATAACAATTTTTTGTCGATGGTCAAATCTTGTGAGTGCGACGCTCTTGTTATCTCTGACCATCACGGTGCCCCACATACTCGTCCTGCTACTGGTGTCTTAACTCCCTGTTATTAGATGACGAGAACTGCACAGAATTCATATCCAAGCAAATTAATTATTTTTTTGAGACAAATGCATCCTCCGAGGTCTGGGCAGGTATACTCTGGGAATCTCGGAAGGCATTTTTAAGAGGACAGGTTACTTATCTGTCTCACAAGAATAAACTGGAAACCAAGAAGGCATCAGAGTTAATCAGCGAAATTACCAACATGGATCGAGAATGCACCAGGTTTAGGAACAAACAATCAGAATTGAACCTCTTTGACATCTAAAGAAACTGAACAGCTCATCTTCAAATCATGACATCGTTATTATGGACATGGAGGGAAGGCCAATGAGATTTTAGCTCAACAAATCCACAAGCAGGAAGTCCGCAATGCAATAACAGTAATTACCAACACAGACGGAGATGAAATCATTGACCATAAATAAATATAAGCCACACATTTAGAGAGTTCTCAAAGTCCTTAGATTCTACTCCGTTTAAAGAAGATACGACACAATCAAATGAATTTTTGATCCGTTTACAGATATCACAGCCAGATACTCTTAGTACAGTGGAACTGGATGAAGCGCTGACACTCTCAGAATTGCTAGATACTCTAACCTCACTTCAGAGTGGGAAAGCAACTGGTCCTGATGGCTACCCAGTGGAATTTATGAAAAAACAAATTCAAATAAGCGAGCTCCACTATTATTATTATTAAGCAGTGTTTATAGAAGCGAGACACGACACAATTCTACCTCAAACTTTTCACCAAGCATTGATTTCCATCTTTTCTAAGCAAAATGAGGACGTACTGCAATGTGCATCATACAGACCAATCTCACTCCTGAATAATGATGTTAAAATGCCCTCCAGAGGTGTAGCCAGAAGGACTGTGAAAGTGCTTCCTTCTGTAATATCACAAGGCCAAACCAAATTTATTAAAGGCAGACACTTGGCTTCTAATTTTTGACATTTCTTTAATGTAATATATTCATCCTTTAAATCTAACACCCCAGAGATCTTAATATCTTTGGATGCAGTAAAAGCATTTGACTTGGTTGAATGGAACTACGTCTCCACCACATTGCACACATTTGTGTTTGGCCCAGACATACGTGTGTGGATCAGACTACTCTGTACCAGTCCAGAAGCCTCTGTTCGCATTAACAACATTATTTCAGACTACATCAAACTAGAACGTGGCACTCGATGAGGATTGCCCCCTGCCACCACTGCTCTTTGCACTCGCCATTGAACCATTGGCTGTTTACTTTTGAAATGCATCAACAACAACAACAACAATATTAACTTCTAGAGCACATTTTCATAAAATGATGGAGCTCAAAGTGCTTTACAAGATGAAGAAAGAAAAAATATAAAAACAAGTTTGGGCAATGCTATTGTAAGTAACAAAGAATAAAATAAGGACCTCCAGAGGGCTGGAGGAAAAAAAACCAAAACAAAATCTGCAGGGGTTCTGAGGCCACCCAACGCCCACTGGGCATTCTACTTAACATCAATGAGCTCAATCAGTCCTCAGGGTTTTCAGGCTTCACGTGGAAGAGTTAGATGATGGTGGTCCTGTGGACCTCTGGCCTTCAATCCATCAATGGACTGCGTGGTGCCCACATCAGGTTGTGGTGCTGCAGATCAACACCACAGAAAACCATAAAGAACAGCAGAGGAAGTCGGGGTGAGTGTGGAGCCATGATAACAATGATAATTCAATGCATACACAGAATATCGGGGTAACACTAAAATGAAGCTCTGAGTAAGCCATGTTATAATAACGGGCTGTTAGCAGTTTCTTAAAGTGCCTGTCGAGTTTCTATCGGTAAACTCGTATTCAAGGTTTGAGTTGCATCACAGCAGAAGGCCGCCCGCCTCACCACTTGGAATTCTAAGCAGACCCTCATTTGAAGATCTAAGGTTACGATTTGGAGATATTGGACAGAGCGAGATCATCTAAGGCTTTATAAACCATCAGCAGGATTTTAAAGTCAGTTCTAAATGGCACAGGTAACCAGTGTAGTGACGCTAGGACTGGCGTGATGTGCTCGGCTTTTCTTTAAGATTCTGGCAGCTGCATTCTTCATCAGAGATAAAGGGGACTCTCAGAGAAGGATTTGAACAGTAAATATCCCCCTGTATGCTGCTGATATGGCGCTGTGTAGATCAGACCCACTAAATTCTGTGCCGGCAGTCCTAAAAGGCACTAGCAGATTTTTCCGAAGATATCGGGACTCAAACTCAATTTGAACAAAAGTGTGGCTTTATCAGTGAACTCTCCAGCACACAATATGTGACTGGACCCCTTCCAATTTATCTTAGCAAACCAGTTTAAATATCTCATTAAACAAGACGTGAATCGACGGTCCACCCTCCACCTCACATCAGCAGGGAGGATCAACATTGTTTAGGTGACCATCCTGACGGAGCTTCTTAAGCATCCTGTATACATCAACAACTCTGTTTTTTTTTTAAGAAATTAGACTCGATTTTAACCTCATTTATTTGGAGGCGACCTAAAGCAGAAGGTGGCATGGCACTACCTAACTTTTAGTTTGATTACTGGGTGGTGAATATTCAGGCCATAAAGTCGTGGACATCGACACAAATCTGGTCTTGCATTTCTTCTTTATATTCCCTTCTTTGTGTCCCAGTTAATAGACTAATAATGATGGTGGTTGCTTCATTCAGCTCTGTACCGAGCCCCCCTCATTATGGGCTATCGTTAGGGTACATGGCACCTAGTGAACTCCATCTCTTGATGTCCATCCTGCACCTGCTTTGCCATTCACCTTTTCAAAGGAAGCCAAGGGGCCGAGGGGCTGGCTGTGCCAAGGTAAACAACTCGTCGGATCTTCTCTTTAATGTCCTGCATTAGTGAGGCGCGAAGCAGCCCGAGTCCTTCAGGTGGTACAGAAAGTCCGTCCGTCTGGTGCCCTCCTTGATGATGCGGTTCTGACTGGAAGCTGTTTGCTCGGAGCTGCCGGTTGGTTCGTTAATTTTTTTCACAAAGTACCAAAGCCCGACTCCAGTGGGTCATTTAGCAGGGCTAAGCCCCCCAAGTTTTGTGTCTCAAATCCCCCCCCCCGCTCCCCTGTGCTGTCAAGGTGTACTGTTACTTCTTGAATTTTAGGGACTTTATCATTCCATGGCCCACCTAGTATTTCAGACACACCTCCCCTTACTATTTTGGTGTGGAGGTGGTCCTGCAGAGCACTTCACCATGTTAATCAGTGCTTACTGTATATAGTGCCTTTCACACCACGCCTTAGGACCAGGTGCTTCTCACTATGAAGGAGGGGGCCAGTGGGCCGATGTCCTCTTTGCTCCTCACCCGCGTGCCCACTAATTACAGGACGTGCCTTTCTGCACTGCTGCTGAGTGATTTGGTTTGATGAAAGGGTTGAGGACCAAAGCCGTGTTTATCACATTCTCCGTGCGGCCAAAATGGAAACTCTGAGGCGAACAAAATGCGCTTTATAGACTCCCACCATTGCACATGTCAGCGGATTAGTCGGGTCACCAGGCTGCAAGTCCTCAAGTGCTGGATTTGGTGACTTCACACGGCTGTCCACAGGTATACAATACAATTTTATTTTTGTATAGCCCAAAATCACACAAGAAGTGCCGCAATGGGCTTTAACAGGCCCTGCCTCTTGACAGCCCCCCAGCCTCGATTCTCTCAGACAACAAAGAAAAACTCCCAAAAAAACCTTTGTAGGGAAAAAAATGGAAGAAACCAGGTAGGTATGGCCGAGACCACTTCTGTTCTCTAAGGGCAGACCACAAGCTTTATGTTGTATAGCGCCTTTCTACAGAGAACATGTGCAGTGGCGCATTACAGGGAAATCCTCCTTGCAAACTGTATATAGCGCCTTTCCTAATGAACGTCAAACCCAAAGCCCTTCAGAGGTGCACTTTAGGTATTTCCAGGTTTATTGTGAAGGAGTCCTGGCAGTCTGAGACCCTCTCAGTGCCACACAAGGAGTTCACCCGTGTGACTTTCTGTCCATATAGCGCCTTTCTATAGTGGCCGTGCACTGCAGCCTGACTCTGGTGCTGCTGCTCCACGCCACTGTTTCTAAGTGGAGGGCGCTGGCGTCTTTAGTGAATTGCAGATGGATGCAGTCAATAGCAGAAGTCACTTCTGGTGAGTTTATATAGTGATGAGGAGGACGAGTTTGGGGATTTCCATATTTGTTCAGCAGGGGTCCTGGTGGGCTAAGTGACACTGTGGGGGCCATGCAGTGGAAATTCATTTTTGTCATTTCATAAAGCTCGAGCGCTGCACACTTTCATTTCAGCTGGTGGAGGTTAGTGGTGGGCTGCACTGCACTGCACTACATTAATATTCATTCATTTTTATTATTATTATTATGGTCTGTACATGCGAGTTCATATCGAGATATTCCATATAGCTTTAGTCAGTACAGCCTATGAGAATTGACACATACAGCAACTCGCTCAGCGTTACGCACTTTATTGGCGGAGGACACAGTGGCCTTTGTGAATGTATATAGCGCCTTTTACCGTGAGCCCTTTACACGCTTTGTTCACTTATTTCATGGTGTGTGTGTGAGTGGAGTCCGGTAACGTGAGTGATTTATGGTCACACACGTTGTCGGTGGTGAAAACCCGTCCCTGTGAACTTGTATAGCGCCTTTCAGCCCACAGCACTTCACACGTATTGTCCCTTCACTTCTGTCACGTCAGTCTTGGTGGGCTGACAGACACACTGAAGGTGACCCAGAAACTTGATGTGCTGCCTCATCCTGGTGAGTCTTTTAGTGCCTTTGTGGGGGGTTAAGTGGCTTACTCCCTTTTTTGCTGATGGACTTTGTGACTTTGTATATAGTGCCTTTCCTAATGAAACCTTCTCTGTTTACTTCTGCATCTCAAACAAAGGAATCCTGTGGTCCATCCTGTCATTTATATAGCGCCTTTCACCATGTTGACTGTATATAGTTCAGCTGCTTTCATAAGGAGGCACTAGAGAGGGTAGTGCCAAGCCTGAGCCTCTAGGGGGCCACACTGCCATCTGTTTGATTTCTGCCCCTTTGTTTCCATCTGAGCCAGCAGCACTCGTACAGTGTGCCACTGTCAGCTTTGGCTTTTGAAACTGATATGCCCGGTGGAATTCTGGGTCACCGGTGTTGCACTGCCCACTTTGCCTTGCAGTGTGCTCTCTTCCTTGTCCAGCGGGCACTTGCTCTGAGAGGTGACTGTTGGTTTTCTCCCAGCCCATTTTCTGTAGTGGACAACTCCCATCTCCTCAAAATGATAAATGGCTAATTCTTTCCAAGTGTCGTCTTGTTTTGTGCCAAGGATGTGAGCAGAGTGACCCCCTCAAGTGCACTTCTCGTCATCAGTGGCAGCAAGTGTTCAGATCGGTGGGACGCACAGTTCCATCCTGCCCAGTGGTTTGCATCAGGATCATGACAACGTATCTAATTACCAGGTTCTTTGGTTTGCCAAGTGCCAATTAACGTTCGCATCGTTTCAAAAATAGGTTGGCATCCTGGAAGTGGCATTCCAGGAATGAACTGCAAACGTGTAATTTCTGAGCTCTCATCTGACTTCCCCAACCGCCCCCCCCCCTCCATTCAGGCCCACCCGCTATGCTCACAGCCTTGTTCCTAATGGGCTGATCCTGGCATTCTCTGCCAGTTCCCAGTAGTCTCAGTTTTCAACGTGTGTCTCCGTCAGGGCTGCCCTGCCTTGCTTACTTTCCAGCCTCAAACACTGAGCTCCATATCGCCATTTGGCTCACAGCAATGTAAAAAGATATGGGCACAGTCTTGGCTGCCCCCTTGGCACACTTCCCATTTGTAGAGAAGAATTGTGCTTCTTGGGTCACTGCCATGCCAGTCCACTTTGACTGGGTGGCCTCTCTTACTGAGTTGCCCTGCCTTCCTACCTGGGTTTGCTCATTGCTGCCTACTGTAATGTTCAATAAGCTCATGCCAGTTAGCCCTTTGTTCCTAATCATGCCCAGTGTTGCCACCCCAATGAACGCCATGTATTTCATGCATGTCCAATTCTGAACACATCACTCTTTGCTTTGTGGCGATGCCCATTCTCTATTGATCTTCAGGTCATGGTCATCTCCTGCTCTTCATGCATGTGCTTATCTCAGCTGACCCAGTGTTTGCCCGGTGTTGTCCCTTAATGTAGTAGGAGTAGCTTGACCCCTTTGCCCGGTCTGGTCCTGCCATTGTGTAAAAAAGAACTTCTCACCATGCCAGTCCACACTGGACAGCTGCCATTCACACCTTCCTTCACTGGTCTGTTTGGTTGTGGCAGACAGCCCCCTTTTTCTTATTCACCTGTGCCAGTCAGTGACCACTGGTACTGCAGTCTCACCCCTTGGTTCATCACCATATTGTTGCCAGGCCTCCTCCATGGCCAATATGGCTGACAGCCCAATGGCATTTGGTGACTGAGTCATGTGAGCTGAACTGCCAAAGGAGACCTGGTGGTACAACAAAACGTTAGTGTGCCAGTCGAGCAAAGGCACAGACTAAAGGGACAAACCCAGGAACGTTAAGGAGGGACAATCCCCAAGTGCAAATGACAATGTAATGCTATAATGGTCCTAATAGGTGGCTGGAGGGTGGAGTCGAGGGCGGAGCCTGCCAAATGAGGCCATCGTGTCCACTCATTGCTCTTCAGATCACAGCACCCAAACCATCGTCTGGTCCGGTCTGGTCACTGTGGTCGAGGCAGGGGGGCACACACTCACGTCACATTCTGCTTAATCCAGTCCAGAGTCACGGGGGGTGGAGGTGGAGTGTAGCCTCGGGCGGCGTGCCAGTCTGTCTCAGGACCCGCTCATGCTCAGTCAAGTCACGGGCACCTGGAGGACTCAGGAAGGCCAAGCACAGATAGTGGCGGGAGTCATGAGGAGATGGCACAGGCCACCGTGCCACCCTGTGCCCATTCTCTGCCATTGCAGTTCATTATAATTGGCACATCGCCATGCCAGACTCCATCTTCCTGTTTTTTAGGAATGGCTGGGAATTCCTCAGGAAGAATTGAAGAAGGGGCAGCTGCCAGGCCAGCACAGTGGAATCCACTCTGGAAATGACCTAAAGGACCAGGCACTGGTCACTCTGGATGGCATCCCTCACGGAAGACCCTGACCTGAATGACCAGTAACAGCCTAACTGCAGGTGGCCTAAATAACCAGGCATGAGTTATGATGTCTGAGTGCACCCCTCTGCTGAGTACCTTGTGGATGACCCTCTTGACTGGACCCCTCATCCCTGAGGGTATCCTTGAGCTGACCTCACTGTAGATGACCTCGGTGACCAAGAGTTTTATTCTTAATTGCAAGCTGACCGTATTAGAGATGCCCCTGGATGACCGGGCCCCCTCATTCATTGAGGTGGTCCTTGCGCTGACCTCCTTGAAGACCCTGACCAGAGTGACCATGATCCTTGAGCTGGAGATGACCTGAATGACCAGATATTTCATTTCTGAATGCACCCACCATGTTTATGACTCTGGATGGCTGGACCCCCTCTTTCTTAAGGGTGTCTCTGTGCTGACCTCCTTGAAGACCCTAACCAGAGTGACCAGACCCCCGAGGGTGTCCCTCCACAGACGGGGTCTCGCCCCTGTGGCTGCTATTTTAGTTTCTTAACGCCTATCTTGGCGGCCAATCAGAATGTCCGGCTATTAGCCACGAAGGTGATGTGGTCCTGCCAAGAATCCCCCCGCATCCCCAGGGGCTCTTTAAATATTTCCCCTGGTCTGGGCGAGGAGCTGCTCCTGAGTGTTGTGATGGAGGTCACTGGCTGTCCTCCCTTTCATCCTTTCACTTTTTTCCATCCTGTTCTAATTTTAACAGACCCCGAAGGCCCCCTGGTTTAACTCAGGACATGAGAAATATCTGTGGGATGGGCCAAAAAAAAAAAGATTTGTTTTTGGAGCGTCCTGGAAGTTTGGGATACAAACTTAGAAAAATAGACAGCCCACAGGGTCACCGGTGAACACAGAGGGGTCTCTGTCCCAGGGTGGTCTGCCTTGGGAGAGAAAAAACAGAGCCTTACAATGCCCCCGGTGCCCAAGTGCCTCTTGACAGACGCGAGTTGTACCAGGCAGTGGCAGGCAGGCATGACGTCATCGACGAGCCCCTCACAGATTTGAGAAGGCCAAACACCTCCAAGCAGATGCTGGTGGGCCGCGCCAGGAATGCTTCAGCTAAAAATTCTTCAGGCCGCAGGAGCTGGCAGAACATGGAGGTGTCCTGCAGGGCTCGGGTGGGCACCGGGGGGGGGGACCCCTCATCATGGACTGAGACAGGGATCTTAGCCTGGCAGAATCTACTGGAAAGGGGGA
The DNA here is from genome assembly GCA_026402145.1 of Polypterus bichir lapradei. NCBI lineage: Eukaryota > Metazoa > Chordata > Cladistia > Polypteriformes > Polypteridae > Polypterus > Polypterus bichir. The sequence continues at coordinate 1,327,994 of JANRMT010062861.1, read as the reverse complement.
GGGCTTGTTGTGGGCACCTCATGGACCTTGGGCTTTAATGAGAGTAAGGGGGGGGTGACCAGTAGGAGGGCCTGTATTGTAATAATAGATATGAAAGGCACTATATAATAACAGAGCGACTGGTACACAGATGTGATATTAACAAAGTGTCTGTATAGCGCCTTTCACATCTCTCTACCCGCCCTTCAGTGCACACGGGAGGACATTGACCCTATCGGATAGTAATAAATGGTAAAGGAATTAGTGGATCAATACACGTATACAGATGGATGTGAAAGGCACCATATAGTCGTCATAATCAGAAGTGCTAGATGGTGAAAGGCACTATATAAAGATGATAATAATAATAGACATCAAAGGCACGATATCATGTAGATAACAGACAGCTTTAACAATAACAATATATTTATAGCCATCATAAGAATGACATGTATGAGAGGTGCTGTATAATAATAATGATGATGTGTATGAAAATCCCAAAAAGAAGGGCAGATGTAAAAGTGTAATAGTAATAATCATAAGACAGATGGATGTGAAAGGTGACATACACCAATAATAGTAATAAAGATGGATAGAAAAGGGGCTCTGTGCCCAACTGTGTGATGCTGGCATACTCTGCCCACCTCCAGTCTTTCTTGCAGACCCGCTGTCAGTTTGTGCCCAGGTCCACACTGTTTGGTTTAGTGCCAATGATCTGGCAGTACCCAGGGATCCTGAAGGTCTAAAGCAGTGCCTTTGAGACCAGGCAGCGGGTAGGGTGCTGCCCGCCACTCACCCCCTCGAAGGTGAGCCGTATTATCTTATATGATTTTGAGCCGAGAGCTGCTAGCCGTTTGGGCGGTAAACGGCACTCCCCGCCAGGGCCCGCGGGGCACTTCTTTAATACCAGTGGAATGTGTCAAGTGTTCGGCGGGCCGCCTGAGTGCAGAATGGGCTTTTGTTGCTCCTGACAATTTTTTTTTTTTAAAACCACGCTGGGACTTGCGGTTTCGGAGTGGTAGCTGCTGCAGATAATGGTAATTGACGGGTAATGTAACTCGAGCCTGGGCTTTTGAACATTTCTCTTCAGACACGATGATTATTACCAAATCTTTCACTCGCCCTTCTCCCATCACCAGCGTCCGCCACTCTGGATGCTCTCTGACCACGACTTTCTTTTCAGGTTGTTTGCACGGCTCGCTGAGGTTTGTATTGATGCCGGTTAAGCCGTTCAGGGCAGAGACTGGAGCCGCTCACTTGTTGGCTGCTAGTAAGGGTCTGGCTTTGAGGTGGACACGTGACGCGGTAGGCCATTTCATTTAACTGAAGAAGCTAATAATTCCTGTCTAACCAGGAAGAGCATTTGGGCAAAGCCACAGTATGGTAGCCCCCAGTGAACTGCACCTCAACATTTAATCGGTCCAGCCTCCAGGTATTTTATCATCTAGGACGGTGGCACTTTAGAATTCTAGCACTTCTTCATGTGTTGGGTTTGCTCATTCATTGCACGTGCTTTGTTCATCTTTTATTTGCTCATCCAGGTCCTCATTTTCTCCCAATCAATTTTAGAGCCTAAAGAGAAATGCCGGGCGGGCCCGCCGATAAAAAGGACGACAAGCAGCCCTGAAATAGACGTCTGTGGACACTGGGTAGGTAGACATGTCACCTTTGTTGGGAGCCGCGCTTCAGCCGAACTGCTCCAAAAGCCCGATTCATCCCACCGGAGCCCACCTGGCTCTGTGAGCCCCTCCAGGACAAAGTGTGACAAGCTGAAATGCCACCCCGACTGTCCTCAGCTGCTGGCTGGCTGGCCAGTTACTGACCACTTGGCCACTGCTAGCTGTTCTTGTTTCTAGTGTTTGTAGAGTAAAAAGAAAGTGAAGGAATGAATGAATGAAAGAATGAAAGAGAATCGGCCTTCAGCTTTAAAATGATCAGAAGATGACAGACGAGCAGAAGTCGTATCCTCATGTACTGAATATGAGGACCCGGGCAGATGTGACTGCCAAGTAATGCTTTATCACTCTCGTGGGAAAGGCGCTATATAAATAAGATTACTATTATTATTATTTTTATAATTATTATTATTTATGCCATAATAAACAAAATTTCCATGGTATAAGATAACTAGACGTGAAAGGCATAATACTAATAACAGATGGATAGATGGACACTATATAACAGATGTGACAGGACGTACAGTATATCATAGAAGAATCATAAGTGACATATAGAGATGTGAAGAAATAATATAATGAGAGGCTCTGTACTGTAGATGAATGGATAGAGTGATGTGAAAGGCACTATATAATAGATAGATATATAGGTATACATGGGCTGTATATAACTGATGTGTGGGGTGAAAGGAGCTATATAATGGAGAGACAGATTTTAAAAGCTCTGTATAATAATAATAATTATTATTATAGTATTCATAATAAGATTGACCTTCATTGATGTGTAAGGTGCCATATAATAATAGACAATAGAGAGACCAGCAATGCACCCAATAATAGATCAGTAGTGAAAGGCACTATACTGTAGATGGATACCTAGATAGACAGACATTAGAGCACTCGAGACGAGGACAGGCCATTCAGCCCAACAAGGCTTGCCAGTCCTCTCCACTTATTTCCTCCAAGAAAACATCAAGTCGAGTTTTGAAAGTTCCTGATGTCTTACTGTCCGCCACACTACTTGGTCGCTTATTCCAAGTGTTTATCGTTCTTTGTGTAAAGAAAAACTTCCTAATGTTTGTGCAAATTTTCCCCTTAACAAGTTTTCAACTGTGTCCCCGTGTTCTTGATGAACTCATTTTAAAGTCACCGTCTCGATCCACTGGACTAATTCCCTTCATAATTTTAAACACTTTAATCAGGTCACCTCTTAATCTTCTTTTGCTTAAACTGTAAAGGCTCAGCTCTTTTAATTTTTCCTCATAACTCATCCCCTGTAGCCCTGAATCAGCCTAGTCACTCTTCTCTGGACCTTCTCTTGTGCTGCTATGTCCTTTTTGTAGCCTGGAGACCAAAACTGGACCCAGGACTCCAGATGAGGCCTCACCAGTGTGTTATAAAGCCTGAGCAGAACCTCCTGTGACTTGTACTCCACACGTCAAGGCGCTATATGACCGGACATTCTGTTAGCCTTCTTAATGGCTTCTGAACACTGTCGCATGGGCATTGTGGATGGATGGATGGACGGACAGACAGACAGACGGATGTAAAATGAACTATATAATAGTGAGACGTGGGGTCGGAGTGTCACTTGCTACTTCTTCCCCAGAGACCCTGGGCTTGAACCCCCTGTCTGTTGCTGGGGTCCTCACACTCCCAAGTCATCAGTTGCTTTCTTGAGGACTGGCTTTTTGAGTCATAGACAGATAGAGAGGGGGGTCTTACATGATAAGCAGACATGACAGACAGAAGTGAGGATGATATAACGGATGCCATGGTAATCATCCTAATAACCGACATATAGACAGACGTTTACGGTGCTCACTGTACGGCAGATGGCTATAGAGATAGACAAGGGCGCTATATTGTAGAACAGACAGAGAGAGAAGGGTAAAATGAACTATATAAGGGATAGACGGGAAGATATGACAGGCTCTTTATAATAATTATCATCATAAGAAGAATTGCATAGATTGATGGATGTGAAAGGTGCTATATAAGAATATTGATAGACAAAAGGCCCCATAGTATAGACTGATACAGATAGACAGACACGAAAGGCACTATATAATACACAGATAGATAAGACGTCAGAGTGTCACCTGTTACTTCTCCTCCAGTGCCTTGTAGCGGTCAGAAGCCGCTAAGATTCACACCGTCGAGCGTGACGGTGATTTATTTATTTTATATGAGGATTACCAGGGACAACCCCAGCCTTGGCACGACACACACACACACACTACAGAGACAAAGAAAACGTGCTGGGAACTTAAATGATAAAAAGTATAATTAAATTAAATAAATGAAAACAATAATACCACCCCTGATCCCTTCGACGGTATTACAATTAACAAATAAACACGACAAACACGCAGTAAAGTCCATGTATGAAATGATCAGCGGTGAAGTTATGTCCAGTGATTTGAATGATGCGAGGGAAATGGAAAAAACACAGTCCTACCGGTAGTTGCTGAAGTAGGTTGACAGATGAATGGTTCAGGAGCGCTCCTTCTTCCGTGAAAGCCAATGAATCCAGACAACGACCTCAGTAACAGTAAACAGGTAGACAAATGATATCCAGACCCCAACAAACAATACAATCCAGGACACGAAGATGTATAGCAGAAAAACGGCAGACAGTTCAACAGATATGTAAAAGCACGAAACAAACAAAACAAACTTTTTTTTTCTCTTCGACACCTACCCTCCTTTTAAACCCCTCTGGCCCCTTTGACCCCAACAGCCCCTGCAGGGACTGCTGGGAGATGCAGTTCTAACTAATGGTAGCACCGCTACAGCCTTTAGGCTCGAACCTCAGCAGCTGCCCCAGGGTCCCCACATTCCCAAGTTCTCGGTTGACTTCGTGTAACATGTCGCCACTGTCTGGTGCCATGACAGAGTCTCATTTGAAGGAGTTGGAATGGCTGATTTAAAATGCACACATCCACCAAAGCAGTCGGTCATCCCATGGGGCTTCATGTGCCCTCTTTGTGTAGTGACAAGTGAACACATGAAGTTTGAGGAGACCACTCAGTCTGTGGACCCTCTCTGGTCCCTCCCATCTGAGCCTCATCCCTCCCTTTTTTTTTTTTTTTTGGAAAGAGTCGACCTCAGATGGACTCCCCTTAGTCTCCACTAGGTGTCCTCAGATCTGTGATTCCCAAAGCAGTTGGCTCACTTCTGGCAGATCATCTTCATCAGCGCCTTGGAGGATTCTAAAGAAACTCCATTCTTTGGACATGGCCTCTGCCAGTCCAGTTATGAAGGTAGAGATGAGGTGGACTCCAGTGATGTGGCCAGTAGGCACCACCATCTTGGCTTCATTGGTTGTAAGTAGAGGGGAACATCTCCAGAAAGTGTGGATATACAGGAATCAAGGGTGGCACAGGCAGCTAGGATGTCCCTTTCCTGTCCTGGATTTTGGGTGGGTGTCTCACAGTCGCACATCAACACTCCCCAATACCCCCTCTTCTATAGCATTTGTCTCTCCACCTGCGCCCATTAAATGGTCTTAAACTGCTGGATGGGCTCATTTGTGGGCTGAAATGGAGAGCCATGTCGAGAGCCCCATTGGCCGGTCTACTGTATGTGTCTTTAGCTTGTTCTCTGATTGGCTGGTATGGCCAGACGGGTCCTCTTGGGTCTCTTTGGCCACTACAAGCTTTAGTGAAGTGACAAGACCGGGTGGGCAGTTTTGCCCATTTCACTGCACCACATATCTACATGCGGCTGATACCTGGCAAGCTGACCAGACCTCGATGGACCCGTGGAGCGTAATGTGCCAACTCCACACAGACAGGACTTGAGCCCAGCGCTGGGAACTGCCACCGTGCTGCCTGTTCAGAAATTTAAAAGTTGGCACCAAGCCACGTTTCAAGGTGGGTTGAAGGGCACTCTAAATGTGTGCCCATAAGGCCTGTGACACCCACCCAGAGGGTCGCACTTTCTTCTTCTTCGCTTTTCTTCACAGGCCCGTGTGAGTTGAGGGGTCTTTTTGTGCTCCATTAGACGTGTTTGCTATTTCATTATCTTCTTTTTTTTTTTTCTAATTATACTTTGAAAGAGTCTGTCTGCCCCGAGCAGCATTTTTGCTGAAGTGAGTGTTTATAGTCGGAAAGCCAATAAATTCTAATCGAGCAGAATGAGGCGAGGCCCTCTGTGACACCACGGTAATAAATGGCGTGCCGACGCGGACTTCAAACATGCCGTGGGCAGGCCTTGCCACTTGAAAGTGAAGGGTCCGCCGCTAATCCGGCCGATACAAGTGGCGCATTGTTCCAGCGCACGGCAGTCGCGTTAATGCTGTGGAACACGAGTCGCGATCAAAACGAGAACTTAACCACAAGAAAAGAGAAACGCGGTGACACCGAAGACGATCCGCGCACTTTCATCTCCGGCCTGCCTGCCTGCCCTGTCAGTGCACTGAAGGGGGGAGAGACACGCCGCCTTTTGGAAGCCGTTTGGATACGGCGGATGGGCCGGGGGGCTCATCAAAGTATTTTTGGGCGGTCGTTAGTCCTAAAAATGCATTCCATTGCTGTGATGCCTTTGATCTTCCCTACTCGCGATGACAGACCTGAAGAAAGTGCAAGTAACAGGGAACTGAATGCAGTTTGTAGTGGGACGAGGCGGCTGAGAAGCCAGCGGTCCCCTCCTTAGGGATGCTGGCGTCACCCCGCATAGCCATCACAACCATCACAGGTGACATCTGAGGAGCAGAGGAAAAGGTAGAGAGAAAAACAAAGGAGATGAGAGAGAAGGCGGGGAACAAAAAAAAATATCACGTAAACCGAAATCGGAGACAAAATAAATCCTCTGTAAAGTCCAGACCCCGACAAGGACTTTCAAATAACCAGCATCTTAAAGTTTGTTTGTGGACATTGAGAGTGGAGGGCCACCATCTTATAGAGTTGGGCAGCCATGACATAATAGTCACGTGAACCCCCCCAGAGCAAGGGGTATAGCAGCTGTGAACAACATGCAAACGCACACGTGCAGGGGTTTGGTGTTTGCCTCTTTATTCTTTTGTAGAAGTTAGTTGTGTTTGTTCTTTATGATGTCACACGTGCCAGCTCTGTCGAGGTAAGCAGTGCCACCCCAGGACAAGATGGGGTGCTGCTGCTAACATCGCCTTCCTTTTCATGCCCAGTTCAGAGAGTCAGCCTGAGGAAGAAGCCAAGCCCCGCCTTCAGCCTGAGCAGGCTCCACCCATTCCAGTCCAGACGCAATAAAAACTGGTGGTCCCCCAGGAGGCCAACCACTAATGGAGGTGGAGGTCCTGCTGGCGGATTCCTTTTGCCCTGCTCTTCTTAAATTACCTTGGTGTTTGAATTTACACCCGAGTCTCGTGCTTGAAGCACTCAGTGACCTCCCTTTTGTTTGTTTATTCGGCTCGATGCCAGCAATTAAACAGGGCAGCCCAACTGCAGCGCCACATCTCTTATTGGCTCCTTTGCTGTCTGTCCGCCAGTCACAGTCAATGCATAGTGTGCTCAGGGGGTGGGGCCACAGGGGGTGGGGCCTCTGGCATCACAGCCAAAGCACCGCCCTCAGCCTGTATTGGTGGGGCTGAGTGTTTGTGTCCCTGGTAGGGTCACCGATGTTCTGGCTTTCGTATGAATTGGTCGTAGTTCATTTTATGATTATGGTAGGGAAGTAGGGGGTGAGGGACCAGGAGAAGAAACATAGTTTAGAAACACAAGCAAATGAAAGGACGCAACCAGGAAGAAACCGAAACTGAATCACTGGATCCAAACCGTACTCTGAATTGAATGCCGAGAGTCACCTAAGCAGAATTTTCAAAATGACAGAGCAAGTGCTTGAGGGTGTGAGTGTATCCACCATCTTGGACAAAGAATACACCAGCTTACATACTCTGGTCGGGGAGTCCCTAAAGTCCTGCTGGCCACCACACTACTCGGTCACTTACCGTATGTCACATGTCTGTGGTTCTCTGTGTAAAGAAAAACTTCATAATGTGCAGAATTTACCCGTGACAAGTTTCCAACGGCGTCCCTGCACACACTCCTGCAGAGGTGGGGGTCTGCTGCTGTGTAACATGAGACCCTCACAGTTGCAGCCTGCTTGATCACACAAGGCAAGACTCCTCGAGATCAACCAGGTAAGCAGGCACTCTCTGACTTGGAGACCCCAAGTTCACAGCCAGCCTTTCCAATTGAGGAAATGAAACAGAGAGGGACGGGGCCTTAAGTGGTGGCCCACCAGTGACATTTGATGACTCATCTAGGATCACCTAGAGGTCGGGCGAAGAGCAGTGAGAGAGCCTGCCACTGTGTAACATGAGACCCTCTGCCTTCTTGGTCACACAAGGGAGTCCCCTCGAGCTGAACTGGGTAAGCCAGAGACCCCAAAGTTCATAGCCAAGTGAAAGGGAGAGGGGTGGGGCCTTGAGTGATGGCCCACTGGTGACATTTGATGACTCTTCCAGAATCACCTAGAAGAGGGTGAGGGAGCCTACCACTGTGTAACATGAGACCCTCTGCCTGCTTGATCACACAAGGGAGTCCCCTCGAGCTCGACTGGGTAAGCCGGCGACCCCAAGAGGACAGGGGCGGGGCCTTGAGCACTGATGTTCTCGTGATGATTGAACCTTGAGCCAGAGGCGTAGGATTGAGCAGACACCAGCAGCACTCACCCTCAGGACTGGCGTGGACATCGGCTGTGTGAGTCAGCGGCTCCTCGTGACCACCTGCCCTTCTGAGTCCTCTTGGCTGGGATTTTGACAGCATATCGAGCAGACCGGCACCTGTTAGAATTTAAATCCTGGATCTTTTCCATGGAATTCTCACGCTAACTTTTAAGTCTGGTGGGTGGGAGGGGGAAGGCGAGGGGGTTTCCCCAATTGTGTGTCCCCCCCCCCCCCCCCATTCCTTCAGTTCATCAAGAAGGAAAAGGGAGTCCCAATCAGGAGTAAAGGTGGCATCTGAGCCCATGACTGGAACACCAGCACTGTGCCCAGCACTGAAATCAGAAATTCCATAATTATGTCTCATATGAGCATTGTGGGTAGGAGAAAGATGTGGATGGTCTTTGTTGAGTAAAGCAGAACCACTTCAGGTGTGGGGTCACCGTTCTTAGCAGTGACTTGGGAAGTCCAATTACAGGACCCTTGTCTGCTGTGGAGCAGCTCGGGGGGCTTTAAACCATTTTCTGTAAAGATAACTCTCCTGGTCCCAGCATCAGCTCTCTGGCAATCCCCTTCTCCTCTGTGGGTCACAAAGACAAATTTACGTGAAGTCTGGGACATCAGGGCTGGGTCTGGGGGTCTCCTCTGCTCCTCCTATCACATGACTATAATCTAGTTGTCAGAGGAGTTAATGGAGAGAGTGGGCAAAAATTAGTGGGAAGAGAATAAGGAATGGGTTGGAGGGGCTTGAATGACTGGAGGGGCGAATGAAGAAACTGAGAAATATTGGGGGGGGTAAACAGAGATGTGAGGGATTTGAATTGAAGTGTCAGGTAATGAGCCAGATGGGACTGATTGGGCGCAGCAGATTGGGGCCTTGAATGAGGGGTTGGGAGGCGGAGACCGAGGAACAAGTGTAAGGGAGTGGGAGGGGCTTCAATAAGGGGTGGGAGGGGGAGACCGAGGAACAAGTGTAAGGGAGTGGGAGGGGCTTGAATGAGGAGGTGGGAGGTGGAGACAGGAACAAGTGTAAAGGGAGTGGGAGGGGCTTGATTGACAGAAGTTTGGGTGAATAATGGAAGGGCAGGTGGGGGGTAAACAAAGAGGTAAGAGATGTGAGCCCCATCAGGGACTTTTTGTGATTTGACATTTAATGTGTTCTTCATTCATTTCCGTCCCTCAAAAAATACTTCAGCTATCGTTATGAGGGGGTTTGGAAGCCAAAGAATTGGGTGGTCTCCTTTCTTTTTTTTTGTTTGGTCACATTTCTAATAACGCCATCTCTCTTTTTTTTATCGTGTCTGGTTGACTTGCAGTCCAAGTGATATGCGATGTCATCACAGCGAGGGTTTCACGATTCACGTCCTTCGATTCGGCTTCAGTTGTTGTGTTAAATGATTTTGATTTCTGGCTCCCGTCCTTGGCTTGTTTTTTGGTGAACTGTCCATCTTCTGATTCTGCATTGAAAATGTAAAGGCAGCTGCTTCTTTAGACGCCATCATTGAAGGCTATAATGGGGGGTCTGCTGTAAATAACAGAGAGGACAGTGGGGTGGCAGTTGGCTCTTGGCCGGAGACTGAATGCTCCCGTTGCACTCGCCTGTTTTCCATTTTCCTCCCCTTATTTTTCTCCTTAAAGGACTCATTTCTTCATGTCTGACTTTGTCGTTTTATTTTTAGTGTTTTTCTACCACACTGTGGCTTTTTTCGGCTTTTTCCCCAACACGCAGTCACACTTTTCTAAATTTGTCACTCCGCCTGATGCGTCCCTAAAATAACCCTCATTATCCATTCTGCGCCGCCTTTGTTTCTCCATAAAATGCTGACGTCATTCCTGTCCAAGGCTTTGCTGTGGAATTTTTCACTCTTTTCCATGTTCTTTTTTTTTTTTATTTGCCGGTGGCTCCAAGACGCACACATGATGTCTGCTTGACACCAGGCCTCCATCCCAGTCTGTTTCCTTGAGCTCTTGGCCTACACCAAACATACGGGGTGTCATGAAATGGAGTCTTCAGAAATGGGTGTGAGGCTTCCAGAGACGGACTGAGCTGGCTAGACGAGGCTCACCTCAGCTCAGCCAGGCCCTCAGATACTACCAGCTGGCTTCAGCCTATGTAGGCCACAACAATGGGGAGCGGACAAAAAAAAACAAAAAAACGCAAAATGTCCCCAAATCAATCAAAAAGCCCAGTGAGAGGGAGGACAACCATGAACCTCTGGCTTGTGATAAAAACAGAAAAGGGGCCACAAGTAAGAGATCTTTATAAATCAAAGATCTGTTTACAAAAAATAGAGAAGTGCAGGAAAAAGCTACAAAGAGACACAAGGAGTCCCATAAAAGGCACCCCTACGGCAAAAAACAAACGTCCAGTCATACAATCGAGAAGAAGTTGTCAAGAACAGAGCTAGAGTCATTTAAATAAAAAAAAAAATATATATATATATATACTAATAAAAGGCAAAGCCCTCACTGACTGACTGACTCGCTAACCGAAACCGATGTACATACTTATTTCGGTGGTATGACACCACTGTCGGCCGCCATATTGAACTTTCCATCGGTCTTTGTTACTTATGGGCCCATCTTCAAGAAATTTGGTACGCGGGTTCCCAACGCTAACTGAATCCTATTTACGTACATATATACGTCCATAGCCTGCAGCTTGGTCACCGTATGAGACGCCGTTGTGTCCCCCATCCCAACGCCTCTCACGTTGTTGGCTGCCTGCCTATATAAGGCCGTCCGTCGCTCCAGTCTCTACATTCCCTTCCTTGCTTTGCCACGGGATTCACGTCTCCCTGCTGATAACTACAGCATTTTATTTAATCCACGGCTTCTCCACTGTTATATTGTTCATTTATTACAATTATAGTTATTGTGTAGGTATTTTAGCCTTACTTTTCATTGTTCAGGTACCCATTTCCTTTATCATTCCAACCGTACCCCCATTAACATGTCTATCGACGTCATCACCATCGATCAAAGAACTGTCACTTACCGAGTGGTTTCCATGCCCGGAGATGGCACCTGCCTTTTCCATTCTCTGTGTTACATATTGCACGGCCATATCAGGCTCACTCTTGATATCCGGAGGAACATTGTGTCTTATGTATTGAATGACTGGGACAGGTTCAAGGTGTGGACTGATGACGGTACAGGAGATAATTAGACTACACAGGAGCACTAGAAGAGTGAAATGCTTAAGCCCTTCACCTATGGTTCTGCATGTGAGTTGATGGCTGCCGCTGAATTGTTCGGTTGTCGCTTTCAAGTGTACCGAAATGGCCAAATATTTTACACCTTTCGACAACCGCCAATGCCTCTTAAACATCTTAGATTCACAGGTGACGATTTGAGTAGTGGACACTTTGATGTTTATGAATGTTTAAACTCTCAAAAGCTGGATGTGAAGTTATCGATGAAACCGGTTGTGTGCTTACAACGCTTGACAGATGCTGAATGTCACTTCAACACAAGTCCTGCAAATACTAACGTCATTGAAACAAACCATGAAACTCAAACCGATTATGACAGCGGCAATCCAAGCTGTGAGATTTGAGACAAGATTACTGTTCACATGGCCAACTGTACGTTGCATGCTCAAGAGTAAGCTCAGCGCACAGCTTGGTCATATTACAACCGGGGGGCCAAACTCACAATGTGGTATACAAAGAGATCCTTAACAAATAATTATTGGTGTATTTTCCCTCAGTTTAAAAAGGTTAAATTTTCTTCTTAATAAAAATGTTAAGGCAGTACTTCGCCGCTGCAAAGCGTGGGTATTTTGCTAGTATATATATATATATATATATATATATATATATATATATATCTATATATATATATCTATATATATCTATATATATCTATATATATATATATCTATATATATATCTATATATATATCTCTCACCAATCAATAAACACAATGCTCTCCGGTTCCCGAGCCTTCTCACCTGACTTCAGTAGCTAGGGGGAGGAGCCAGAAATGGTGAAGTCAGGGTGACCCCGCCTCTTGTGGCTCCACCCACAAAGAACAAGGCACAGAAGAAACCTTAGACAGATGGAACGTAATGGAGGGCTTAAGAGAAAAATCAAGATGTGATAACTTGAAAATAACGATAAAAGACATAACACACCTTCACCGAGGAGACATCTTCTGACTGCTGGGTTTTTGTTACATTCTTTGGATTTCTTGTACCTTCGCTCAGAAGTATTGTTAGGTGGTTCTTCTTCTTTTGTCTTTTTTATTAATTTTTTCCCTCTAAACACTTTGCTTTTTTGCTGTCCTTTATTATTGTCACTCGATGTGTTTGGGGTGCATGAAGGTTAGCATGATAGATGGCAGGAAGCGTCCTACATATCAATCTAGACAGAGAGATGAAAGGCACTATATAACAGGCAGAGATGTCGGTTAATATGATACACAGGAAAGGCACTATATAATGGACAGATACATCTGCAAGGCACTATAAAGTAGATGTGAAAGGTGGTAGGATGGCATAATGTTGTATGTTGGTCAGAACAATAAACAGATGAGAAAGGCACTATATAAGCCAGAAGGGTTGGTACAGTATGGCAGTATCCTGTTGTGTGCTCACTGGCACATGCACTCTAAACGTGACCCCTCTGTACTTGGGCTGGTTTTGCCACTTGTCACTTCATCGTCCCTCCTGTGTCGTGCCCGTGTGTCTGCCTGCACGGCTGGCATCACATCCGGAATGGGCACCTCTTTTGTTGCTCTGATCAGCTACCAACTGCCTGGGATGCCAAACTCAGCCGAGCAGATTCAGGAGGTGCCCTCTGTCCAGATGATGATTGCCTGTGGAGGGTCCACTGAGTGGGCACATGCCCCCTGAGGTGCCCACACTGTTCTCCTGTTAGGTCACTTGGGGGTTTCTCTCTGATTTTTTTTTTTTTTTTTTTTTTTTTAGCACCGTGTGATGATTTTCACTGGCATGTTGTGCCCATGGACATCTTGCTTCCTGATGTTTCCATTTTCCTCAAGTCACCTAAAGGCCCACAGCAGGTGTAGGGTGGTGGCAATGTCATTGAGCTTGGGGGGGTTGCCCATTCTGTACTGAGCCTGTGAAGAAAGGAGCTATAAAGAGTGTCGGCCACAGACAGAAATGCCCATGGAGAGGGCAGCCACTGAGGAGCAGAAGAGCTGCTTCTCTTGTACGGTGCTATACAGGGGACCACAGCCACTTATCTGGGTGGGCCAGGGGGCTTCTTTTCATTTTTTAGTTTCTCCCCATATGACGCTGAGTTCTGAGTTGGGAAGTGACGACTGGGCAGTTTTTCCTATGACCGTCGCTTTCCAGCTTTTTGAACTTGTGCAATGTTTCCCGGGAGCAGGCATCATCTGTCTGTGCCAGGCCTCACTAAGGGCAGGCCTAGGTAGGAGACTTCACGTGTCACAGGCACTAGATAGAGCACAGATTAATGGACTGAATCTCCCCACACTGGTGGGCAGAATGGCAAATAGCGTGCAGGTGAAAGTGGTGGCATCTGGTGCCAGGCAGTCACAGGGGCTCTTAATCCAGGAAAACAAGGAGACACACGAGGTGGACAATCGGCTGGCTGTTCACACGAGACACTGCCGCTCCTTGTCTTGGCCCTCTTTCTGGGTGTGTGTGTGTGTGTGTGCTTTGGCCCGCCAAGCGCCATCTGTTTGGTTAGCGACAAAATTAGAGCGGGCGAGGGGAGCCGAAAACCACAGGCACATCTGAGAATTGGGAGGCGTCCCAGATGCCAAGTTTCCCACTGAACTCTTGACTTCTACCCAACTGAAGATGGACAAACATGCATCCCTTTGAGCCGCTCAGACGAGGTCACCTGGGCACTTGAGATCAAGTGCCCCTCCTTTAGGGGGCATCAGCCTCACTGGCATTAGAGAGCATCAAGGACATTGGCAAGTACAGAGAGCTGCATGGCCTGTGGTGAGCTACCTGAAATGAAGACCACCGAGATGTCAGCAATAAGGGTCCATGAAGCCAGCAAGGGGAACAATGCCATCTGAATGTTTGTCACATGGGTCATTTCTTAGTACAGGCTTGACAGTAGGCCACTTTGGCAATTCCTTTGTAATTTTATATTCGTATGCAGCTAGTGTGTGTGCCAGCTGCGTTGGGCACAAGGCAGGGACAAACCCTGGGCAAGATGATAGGAGCACTGGACCCTCATCTTAGAGAGTGAGAGTGATGACTGCAAACCTACCAGGGTACAACACATGGCACCAAGCAAAGAGAAGAGGACCTGTGGCACCATTTTAAAGGTGGGCATGAGCAGCCGGTGAGGCAAGAAACTTCATCCCATCAAGTGGAAACCCGAAAGTCAAAAAGTGAGACCTTTTGAAGGAGTCGGGAGTGTGCGGACCCCCAGAGCACTGACACTCTGACCTCACATCTACAGTAGCTCTCTAGTATATAGCGCCTTTTCAAAGCTGTTTATTGTGTAGAGCTTCTCAGGTTTATCTACTGTGCATAGAATGCATTGCTCTTCAGATCTGTCAGTCTATTATGTAGTGTCTTTCACATCTATCTAGTGTATAGGGCCTTTCAGATTTGTTTATTATATAGCGCCTTTCAGATCTATCATATGCTATCTTTTAAATCTACTCATTTATTATACAGTGCCTATCAAATCTCCCATATGGAGCCTTGAAAATCTGTCATAATGTCTTTCATATCTGTTTATTATATAGCGCCTTTCAGATCTATCTCTATCAGTCATATGGTAGAGGTGCCTTTCAGGTTGATGTATTACTGTAGTTCACTTCTGTATAGATAACTAGTGTGCAGTGTCTTTCACAGCCCGTTTCTCTTTATGTATTATATAGCGCCTTTCGTGTGCACTAGGGAGTGGTCCACTTCCCTAACTAAAGTACCCAGAGGGGCTCATTAAGCTGCCCAGGCCCGACCCCCCCAGGTTCATTGTTTCTCAGTGACGCCCGTTGCTCTTCTGAATGCCCACGGATAAGCCATCAGGCGCTGTGTCGCCCCCTGGTGATGCCCAAGTATTCTTTGTACGGGTAGATTTTTTTTTTTTTTGGGTTTCCATATTGGCATCACTCATCCCCGGGCACCGTATCGGCACATTCCAGTCGACGTTGATGTTACTGAAGAGGCATTTTGGTTTCACTCCATCAACTAACAAGCGTTCTAAATCGATGCTGTAGCCATGCTGGGGTTACAGGGGGACGCCGTGCTGTGAGATTTTGAACTGCTGCCCACCCTGTAGAAATCCCCCTGATGGAGCCGTGACTCAGAATCTCCGAGCAGGGCAAAAAAAAAAAAAAAAAAAAAGTCAAAAACAGAACGTTTGGGGCTTCTGCTCAATCGACTTAACGAGCCCGTCAGTCACGTCAGGCTGAAAGGAAGGAAATCCGAACTGCTGGGAAGCGTTCAATTTTAGAGGAGCGCGCGGTGACGTGACAGGCAGCAAGCGGGTCACGAAAGAAAAACAAACCCCGAAATGTGCCTCGGAATTCTTGAGGAGCTTTGCGCTGACATCTGCTCTGGGGGTCTTTGACTTCCAGAGCCTCTGGGGCTGCTATTAAAATATACCGTTACAGCTCTCGAATGCCAGGCACAGTTGCTCGTCTGCGGGCCCGAGACTGGCTGGTGGGCTCGGCGGTCCCGCGCGCGCGCGCACGCGAACGTGCACGTCGCGTTTGTGAATGGGACGTTTAACCCCTCGCGTGCCGACGGGAGTCTCAAATGCCGTGCAGACTCCGAGTAAAGGGAGGCTGACATCTAGTGGCAACTGCGGGTTACAACAAGAAGGACGACATCAGTATCCCGTTATTGCCCAGGGAAGAATCTTTTTTTTTTCCCCCCCAAGTCAAGCCTTGTTTAACCGCCACACATGTTAAATATTTAAGGGGGGAAATTTTAAAGGACAAGAAACGTTTTCATGCCAGGGAGCTCGTGAACCTTGACACTGAATTCAGGACTGGAATAGAGATGCTGGGGGATACCCACAGCCCCTTGGAGGCTGGAGGTGGGAGGCCAATCAGATGGTGCAGGTAGACCACCTCAGAAATTCTGGGATGACCCTACCATCTTTGAACCCATAAAGACTTGTGTCGTCTCACCCCAGAACATTATGAAGCCCAAGCCCTTTGGCGGACTGTGTCAACTGCAGTTGAGAGCGCCATCTGCTGGTCCAGTTGGCAAACATCAGGAGATGGTGGTTATT
>JANRMT010062861.1:1284217-1309882 GCA_026402145.1 Polypterus bichir lapradei | reverse complement strand
CCACATCAGTCCTCATCCCATCTCCAGTCCAGCCATTGACCCCGCCCACATCAGTCCTCATCCCATCTCCAGTCCAGCCATTGACCCCCGCCCACATCAGTCCTCCTCCTATCTCGAGTCCAGCTGTTGACCACGCCCACATCAGTCCATGCCCCATTTCCACAACCCACAATGAAGGGTAGTCGTTCTGCAGTGATAAGACGATTACTGAATATGGCCAGTCTGACATCTGACCCCGCCCACATCAGTCTCCGCCCCATCCCACAATGGGGGGGGGGGTCCAGCGATACATCAGACAGACGTGCCCCTCTTCTTTATGCCTTCGTCTTTCTTTTGTATTTAATTTCATTGCCGATGCACTGGGGGTCAGCATGCTGTTGCTTGTGCTCAGGGTGGTCTCAGTCTGACGAGACTCTTAGTGCACATTCCAGATCGACACCTGCGGACACTCGTATCAAATTCACATCTTTTGCAAAATTAATCTGAACGGTCGGAATGTTGTGTCACTTTTAGCCGTGGAGCTGTAATGGGACCCCCCCAATTACCAAGCAGGGGTTTCACACCCTCATTTCTGGTATTTCTTTGGAAGCTTTGAACTGTCCAAGGTTATTTGTGATTGAACCCTGGAAATACCAGGGACTTGAAATGGAAATTGGAGAAGACTTGAAGACCATTTGAGCCCTGAGCCCCTTGAAGCTGGGGGCCGAGGTGGTCTGGGATTGAAGCTCCAGACACTCCAGAGTGAGGAATGAGCACCTTAATATTCTTTCTTTCTTCATATAGCGCCTTTCGCACTGGACACCTTAATAGAGCGCCGTCCTTCCCTTCTTTCTCTCTCTCTTACTTATTTCCCCGTGTTCATGTGCCAGCTTGTCACTGTGATTGTAAAACACAACGAGACCCCCAGGGCGGTCCAAACCACAACTGAAGGCACCGCTAATCTCATCACTTCACGAGCCAAGAACTGAGGGAGGAAAGGGAAGACGTCGGGAGACTTTGGAAAGCCAATCCGCAGCTTTTGGCAGAGCGTCTGGGAAACTCCCGTGTGTCCTCCACCTGTCAGAAGACGAAGAAGAAGATGAGGAGGAGGAAGAGCAAGTTGTGCCGGGACATCCAGACTGGAGTCAGACGAATGTGTGGATACGAGTTGTTAGACATGAAATGGCCGAAGTGTCTCAGGTGTTTCTCTGAAAGCTGGCCAAGCTCTACTTGGACCCCATGAGTGGGTAGTCGGACCCCGGGTTTATGACCTGGAGTTCTCCCTGCTGGTGTCTGTCTTGATGGCCACAAGATGTTCTTGAGTGTGTGCGTCAGACTCGTCTTCTAGTAATTCTGCCTCAGGGGGGCGCAGCGGCCCCTCTGTCTTGGGTTCAAATCACATGCTATCTGTATGCAGGTTGAATGTTCTCCATGTTTCTCTGTTGCTTTTGGGCCCCAAAGGTTTTTGTGCGTGTTCCACTGAGTGGCCCTGTGTGGGTATGTGCATGAATGGGCATCTCAGTGGCCTGGCATCCGCACTAGGGTGTGGACTTTGCCGAATTCTAAGTTCAAATCCCATGCCCAGTCACCATCTCAGCAGCTGGTGTGTTCTCCCTTCGTCCCAGTGATGCCCAGAGAGACATGTCAGGCTGATTGGCGATACTGTCCTTAGGAGGGTGTAGGTGATCCACCCTGTGGGTCTGCCTTGGGCTAGTGCACTGTGCCCAGTACAGAAGTGGGTTAAGTGGGTTTGGCAGTGTTATGTTACTGCTGCTGCTCACTTTCATAGTCCCGGGTTCAGGCCGATGCCAGGTGTCTTTCATGATTTTTCTGTTCTTGCTACTCTCCACATATCCCAATGACCTGCATGTTCAGCTAAACTGGCACCATGTGATTGTGCCCGATGTTGCCGGGACAGCCTTCAACACCGCGACCCTGCACAGCTGAACATGCTGTCATGGAGAGCAAAAGGATGGGGGGGGGGGGGGAGTCACTGAGATCACATGTCATGGTGAGGATCCCAATGTGTCCCCACCCACTGACACGCCCGTCATCAGTGACCCATCTTTTCACCATTCAGGCACAGAATGGCACAGTGTTTGGGCATCTGCTTCAGCATGCCAGTCTACTTCGCTCTCCTCTTCACCTCTTATTTTACAAAGTGGGGTGAATGATATTTTACATGGCAGGTGAAGTTTCATCATTACATAGTGTGCCCTCACACACACACACATACACACACACACACACACACACACACACACCCCTGCACACACTTGTATTCTACTCAGTTGCTTTCTCATCATTAACACCCACGCACTTGTGTTTCGCCCCTCATACCCACCTTACACACCTGCTTTTGAACCCTGATATGCACACACCTGTACTCCTTTACTTCACCATATTGGTTCATACAGATGTGCCTGTGCCCACCTCACACCTGTACCCACCTCACACACGCTCATACCTTCCTGTGTGTTTTACACACCAGCTTTTCCACCCTCACTCCCCCACATGTGTGTCTGCCCACCATTTTTTCACACACTCACACACACCCCTGGGCCCTCACCTGTGGCTCCTTCTTCTTCCTCACACACACTCCTGTATTCCAGACTCGTGTACTTGTTGGTCTTTTCACCCCTAAACCCACCCACCTGTACCCGCAGGTGTACACAGCCGTATTGCACACACTTTCTTTTTTTTACACAACTGTACTCGGGGTTTCTTTATCATCCACACTCCTGTGCCCACCTTTGTTTTCACCCCTGGACCCCCCTGCTGCTTACTGACCCTCCTGTGGCTCCTTTCTTCTATACACAGATGGACCCTGTTGCTTTCCCACTCTTACACCCCCACACACCTGTGCTCACCTTCTTTCTCACACAGATGTATTCACCTGTGTTCTGCTTCCTCATCCACACACTGTGTGCCCACCTTTATTCTTGCACACATATACGCCTGACCCTCATATGTACCCACCTGTGCCCGCTTTCTTTCCCACACAAGCACACGCCTGTATTCTGCACACTTGTACACAAGTGCCCTGTCGCCCTTACACCCACACCCCTGTCTCTCCATCCTCCAACAGAGCGAGACGCTCTCCTGTACACACAGACACACAGTGCCCTCCCAATTCTGCTCATGCCTGCTCCCTCATACTCCTTGCCAGAGGTGGGCACAGTACCCTCCCTTTTTTGCCCCCTTCTGTGTCTTCTTTCTGCCAGGCGTGCCGCACCCCACCTTTGAGTTTCCTTCATGTCTGCCGGCGCGCCGGACCCCTCCATTAGTCTGGAATGTGCCTGCTTGCAGCACATCGGTTATCTGAGAGGGCCTCCCAGTTGGCATTTTGCATGGCAAGTAAAGTGTGGGTCGTTTTTGCACCGCTAATTGTCTCTCTGTTATCTTCCATGGACTTGTGGGCCGTCGGCATTGAGAGGGCCGCTCCGTCTGGAAAGCAGAGCAGACCCTCCCACCCCTCTCAGCGCCCCTGCCAGCCTGCGCCAGTCTCTCAAGTTAGCTCAGCAGTGCAAGGCGGCGCTGCCTGATGAATTTTTCAGGAAGATGAGAGCAAAGCCAACCATCTGTCGCCCAGGAGCTCTGCTTTATGTAACACTGACAAGCGGCCATGGGCGCCGGAACAGGACTGCTAGCATAGGCCGGGCAATGGTGCATGTTGGCACTGCGGCTAGCTGGCACCTGTATGTATAGGGGGACAAATTAAGGCGATCTTTGGGGAAATAAGAACAAAAACCAGCCAACGATGTAAGTGCCCCACTCTGGTCTGGGCTGTGACATTATGGCAGTGCCCACTAGACTGTGAGAAAGGTGGGCAGAAAAGCCTCAGGATGGTGGGCAGAGGGCATGGCTTGGAGTTCCTGGGTTCAGGCTGCCCCTTCCTGCCAAGTCACCAGGCTTATGGAAAACCGCAGTCATGGGTCAGGAGTGCCAGAGGATGGGTCAGTAATCAAGGCTTACTTGATATAGCGCCTTTCTGAAGCCCAGATCCGACTGGGCATCTGTGAAACACTCGGGCCTTACTCTATATAGTGCCTTTAAGCGCTCGCATCTGCATACACGTGAATCAGAGTCACTCGGAGAACAGAGAAATCCATTGGGCGTTGTAGGTGCCACATGGGCATTGCAGCCAGAAGAGGGGGTGGTTCCTTACCTGGACGGGAGGCTTCTAGCAGGCATCCTGGTCGGGAAGGAGAAAGAGATCAGACCTGGAAGAAAAGACCAAAAAGGATGGACGGACAGCCCACTTAAAATAGATGATGTCACTGGGCTAGATGGCAGCGGCCCTGGATATCAGTCACAGTGTGGGAAGCCAACAGGGCATGCTGGGAGATGTAGTCCAGCAGAGCAGCCCTGCTGGGTTCACTGGGTGCCGCAAAAGGGCACTGTAGGGAGACAGGCACCCTGTTATGATGGACTTAAGGGATACATGACCCGGAAGTGCTTCCATCGGGCAGTGGCCCTGGCACCGGAAGTACTCCCGAGTCCGTAATAAAAGGGACCACACTCCCTTGTCCAGTTGAGTCAGAGCTGGGAGGAAGGAAGGCAACACTCAACTGGAGGAGGGCAGTGCGGTGGTTATTTGAACCCGGGACTTCCTGTGTGTTCATATTTGGGGCTCACTGATGCCCCTGGTTCAATCGCAGCGTATTTTATATAGTGCCTTGATCAGTTGTTAAAACTGGCATTGGCAAGTACAAGTAAAATGAATCCAGCCCCTTTATCTATTTGGGTCCCTTCATCGTCAACATCTGGGGGCACTCGGATCAGAATTGTCTTTGTCTTTATATAGCGCCTTTTGAAATCAGCATCTTGGGTCAAGTATGTCGGAATTGACTTGAGCAGATCAAACCAAATTCAATCCCGTAAAGCGCGTTTGGGGGGAAAAGGGGGGCTTTGTACACCTGAGCTCACCTGGGCCTCTGTTTTTATCTTATATAGCGCCTTTCTAGTAATGTCCCAGGACAGATGGTGTTAGAACTCACTTTGATTGATAAAGGCAGAGCTTTGTTTCTGTGTGCAGGTTCTTCTCCGGGTATTCCAGTCTTCCTTCCGTATCCCACCTGGCAGCTCTAAACTGGCCCAGTGTGCCCATGTTTGGGTCCTGTGATGGGCTGGCAGCCTCTCCAGGGTTGGCTCCTGCCCTGTACCCCAACATGCTCTGATAGGCTGTTGGCCCTTGATCAGCTCAGGTGGGCTTGCCAGTGCCATGTTGTGTTATCTACTGCCATTCAACCACGAATCAGATGAACGAGGGATCCTATATAGTGCCTTTCATTGACAGTCCTCATCTAGCAAAACTGTCACCAGACCGGGCCTCAGTGAGTGGGGTCCAGGACGATCCATCACTTAGCTCTATATAGTGCCTTTCACAATTCAAACCTGTGCAGTCTTGGGTCACATTGGCCTTCAGTGGACAAAAATCAAAATCAAGCCGTCCATTACTGAAGCCAGCAATTCCAAGTCAGGGAGCTATGAAGAGCTAATCTGTCATGCCTAATTCTATATAGCGCCTTTCACAATTCAAATTTGTGCAGACGTAAGTGGGCAATTCCATTACTGAATTCTCTTAATCCAATTCAGGAACTCGTCAGTCATGCTTAGTTCCATATAGTGCCTTTCGGACTTTAAGCCTTTGTAGATGTGGCTCAGACTGGACCTCCTTGGACCACCGTCACTGTCAACATGGATATGCAGGCCAAGTGGAACTCAGTCTGTGATGTGTGGCACCGTTCACCGTTTGAATGTGGGCAGTAAGGGCAGCCGTTATGGACGCATTCCAATATGGCCCCTTAGTTCTGCGTCATGACTTTCTCAATCATCCTGAAAGAAGTCAAAGTGTGGCCTTTATAGCGCCTTTCATACTCGGCACCTGGGATGCCATCTGGGTGCCCTCTAGTGATTTTGACCAGCTCCTCTTAGGGCTGGGCTGTTGCCTTCTTGAAGCCTGGACTCTTGGCTCTCCCCTAACATTCTTTATAACTAAAATGTCCAAAGTGACCTGAGGGGCTGGGACCCCTCAAGAGTGGTGACCCACCTCATCTAGTCATGGGGATTAGTTTCAGAGCTTGTTTTCCTTGATTGGTTGGAATGCTACTCATGTGACCTCATCACTGCCACCTACTGGTCTTTGTGAGCACTGCACCAGTCAATGCCAAGCACCTCCTTACAGACTGGCCTCTTTTTGTGTTGATATGTGGGCACTGGGTGAGGCTTGAACCCACACACAGTCCATGGTCCCATGCTGACCAGACCGGCATCCTCACTCATGCTGGACAAATTCTCTGATGTGAGTTCGCTGACCGACTCAGGGGCTTGGCAGGAATGGACTTGGCAGCCTCCCTGTGACTTCCCTTTGCTACTCCACCCTGACCACTAAACAAAGGAGTCCGTTGAGCCCAATTAGCCTGGGCGTGCCCCTCTGTATGCCCCCTGGCCCTCCACCGGAGGCTGTGTGTCCAGAGAGAGAGAGAGAGAGAGAGACCTGCGGCACGTCTTTATCCAAAGGAGCCCAAATACCTCTGACCATGAGGTGGGAGTCCAAGCCCTCCAATCTACTGCCCAAAATGATGCCAACCCTGAAAGAATCAGAGGAGCATGGAGGGGGTTCTGCTGGGCCTCCATGAGCGAACCACATGAGGATGAAACAAAAGGAGCCGAGGGCCACTGCTGAAACGGATGAGCAGGACGTGCCGCCCTCGGAGCTCGAGCAGCAGATGGCATGGGAGCTGGCATTTCATAGTCTGACTCTCAGGAAGTGCAAACATTTGGCTGCGTGTGGAGGGCCATGGCAGGATACTGCACATGGCGCAGAGAAGCTTGCTTCAGGATTAGTCTGGCATCAGAATGCCAGGTGGGGCATGTCAGTCTTTTACAGTAGCATCTTGGCACAAGCAGTAATAGGTGAAAGTCTTTCTGTGAACCAGACAGGTTGAGAAGGGAGAAGTGCAGTGATGAGGTAATCCAACTCCACCTCCCACCATTAGGTCTGAGGCTTTTGTCCAAAAGTAACACCTGCTGGACATGAGGGTGAAATTTGATGCCCACCTCGTCCTCCTGTCACATACATCACTAACAGTAAAGTCACCTTCAGTCTGCATGGAGTAAACAGAAAACTCCAGAAGTCAAATGATTCCCAATCCTGAGCCTTCTCAACCCGAGGGCGGGGCTAAAGAGTGGTGAAGTCAGGGTGGCCCCGCCTCCTGGGGCTCTGCATCCAGCAGGTAAGCTGCCTGGCTCTTTGTCCTATGTAGAAATGCAGCTCACACTTTGAACCTGTGGATGCCCTTGTGGGCATATTAAGACCAATGTGGTACAAAGAAAGGAGACATGCGACCTGCCTGACGACGTACGTTGTGGTCATTTACACATTCGGATGCGGCCAAAGAGAAGCCATCGGGGCAGCGCAATCGTCATTCAGTTCTTTAGTGGCGGATCCATCGTTCGGTAGAGCGTGGCGGTTCTTGGCACAGAGTTGACGTCACATCTGTGCCAACAAGCTTTAAATACCCCCACATATAGCACATTCAGTGACCGATACCAGTACGGATTAGACCCTCTAAGACCCCAGCATCACACATTCCTTCATTTTCTGTGAAGACTAAGGTCAGCTGAAAGAAACGGCACTCATGCTAAAGACGAGGAACAAAAGTGCGGGCTGACAAATCGAAGTATTCAGGCTCGGCCCCCACAACGAATTAAACAAACAGATGACAAAATCACAAATGAAATCAACAGAAATGACAACGACATGACAAATCCAAACAAACGACCCTCCCGTGCATCCCCCTGAGGTTCACCTTCACTGGCTGCTCCTCCTGCACAGATTTGCATTCCCGCCGTGCCCTGCTGAGCCGTTCGTTTGCTGCTCAGCTCCCCCTTTGGTCTTTGGGTCGGCTCCCATTTTTGGTTTTCGGCCCCTTGTTCCGTGGGCGGCTTTTGCTCATTCAGGATTCTCCCCCCTCAGTTAGTTTGGTAATTTGCGTTTAAAGGAATTTCCTTTGCATTATTTGTGGACATTTGTGCGGCTTTATACCCGGCAGAGGATTTCAGAAACTCAATAATAACCTCAAGAAGTTTTGTTCTGCAGGCCAGGGCTTTTGGTGGCTTTCCTCTCCCTTTAATTTAAATTTTTAATTTTTGGAAGCACTCGGGCCCTTTGGAGTTTTTCAGTCCCAAATGCTAATAGCCGGTGGGCATCATGGAGTCCTGTGACAGAATGTTTGGGCTTCTTGAGGACACTCTCTCAGGAGTCACTTTGGTGGTCCAGTAGTGCGGTGGTATTTAATACTGCAGGTCTCATTTCCTTTTTTTGTCGATGAATGTTCTGTAAATTCTCCTTCCATGTTCTTTCTCTTCATTGTTGAATGTTGCTGATTTGCTTCTGATTCTTTTAATTCTGCTTTTCTTTGTTTTGTGTTTTATGTTGAGCCCCAGGGTTGCAGAACCTCCTGGCGCTGCCACTATTAAAGTAGACATTGGTCTCCGAGTCATTATAGAAAATGATGGGAGAAGGAGAGAGAAGAAAGGACTCCTCTTATATAGCGCCTTTCTTCACAATCACAGCTGACCCTCCTGAGAAGACAAGGTGATGGTGGCCGGCAGACTTCATTGTTCTGCGCTGGGAAAGTGGTGCCCAAGCAAAGCGGCTCTTTGCTCATTTGAAACACTTCAGAGCAGCAGACTGGCACAAATCAATTATTCAATGAACGCCACAGACGCCTGGCACTGGGCTGACAGCACAACATCTGCACTGAGATTCAGCCGTCAGAGTCAAATACCAGCAGGCTGGCATGGCGTGGGCGGCCCTGGTGCATCTGCTGTGATGATGGTTGCTGGGTGCATTTCTACACTTGGTGTTGGAAACGCTGAGGGTCCAGATGGAGCTCACCGTGCCAGTTCTTGGCTGGTGCCACAGACTGGCTTGGAAAGATAAATTCCAGTCCTTTAACAGAGCCACCCGGCTACTGTGGTGACGCCTCATTTTTGCAGACAGTGTGCCATCTGAGACAAGGATGTGAATGGCAGCTAACAAGAACAGGATGGGAAGGGTGGAGGCAGTGCTGGGGGAGAGGGCAAAGTGTGAGTGGGCAGCCAGGAACCCCCAATGAACCATTAATATCTGCCCAGGTGACGTGTGACTTCAGAGGACAAATGATGATGGAGCAGTGGACACTATGTGGACAGACTGGCCGTCCTGGGGATTGTGGTTGACTTGAACTGCTGCTCATCAGATGTGATATGGTGCCCAGTGGCCACACAGGAGAAAGAGCAGGGTGACGGTCACTGGGGCATGGGCAAAGAATGAGGATGATGAAGATGATTATTATCACAGATTTATAGTGTCACTATTGTTAAATGTTCAGAGTACCTTGATGATGATGATAATGACTATTATAAGTCTATACTGTCTTTATTGGAGTACATTTTTTATAATGATGATGATAATTTTCATAGGTTTATAGTTGTCACTATTGTCACATGTACACAGTACCTTGATAATGATAATTGTTAGCTGTTATTGTTTTATTATTATTGTTATACGATCATATGGTCATTATTTGCAGATTGGCAAAATACATTTAATATTATTGTTATTATTATATTACTATTGTAGGTTGAAATGCTCTTTAATGTTACATGTGCAGAGTCCATTTACAGTGATGATAATAACAATTGCTGTTATTCTTTTTAAATGTTTATGTGGTCACTATTGTCATATGCATAAGGCACGTTGATTATTATTATTATTATTATGGTGTGCCTGTAGTAAATGTCTTAGTGCACTGATGCTGGTTATTATTATCTTAGGTGACAGTGGTGTCACTGTTGTCACATGTATAGAGTTCATGCATTACTCCTCATCATCATCGTCATTGTCATCATTACTACTATTGAGACACAAAGCCGGTTCAGTGATTTTGGCTGCCCATCTGCCCGACCCCGGGTTCAAGCCCCAGTCCTGGTCCATCCATTGTCTTGGTGCTCCATGCACATTTTCTCCACTGTTCCTTCTTCCTCTCACAACCTAAAGAGCTTCTGCCAGGTCCTCCCATTTGACCCTCGGTGTGGCACTGCCATACTGTGCAGGGGTGGGCTCCTCAGCCTTAATGCCCGGTGGTCCGCTGGTTATGGCTGCGTTCTGCCAGTTTCCTGGTGGGCTTCTCCTCTCGGTGTTGTTGGTTCCTTCTGTGTCTGCTGTTCGCCGGCTCATTTGTGTTTTATTTATTGTAATTCTCTTTCTTTGTATTTATTTGTTTCTTATTTCTAGTGAGCTTCGGGGGCAGGGCCAGCCAAGGCTGCAGCTATAGGCTCCACCCCCAAGCCCGGCAGATCACAAGATGGCGGCTGCGGTGTTTGGGTTGACGTCTGCTCTTCTCCTCTCTTTTTAATGTTTGGCTTCCTTCTCCCTTTTTTGCTTTTGTTATAAAGTCACATTTGCCGAATTGTCGACTGTTTTTTTGTTTTTTTTGGCCTCATTTTCTTCTTTTTTTCCAAACAATTCAAATTTTGGAATACAGAGATTTACAGTTTTTGGTGTTTTATTCTTTTATTTTTGGGCCGCGGCTTCTTTTTCTGAATTTTTTCGTTTTTTACTCCAATACGCCTGCCCTGATTTTCGTCTTTTCCTGCTGTTGTTGTTGCTGGGCCCGGGCAGGTCGGATGCCTGCTTTTGCACTTTGGGGTGAGGCTCCCCGTGAGGCCTAAATTCTGGAACTGAGCTCCACTTTGGGAATTGCAAGCCTTAGCAGTTATCATGTGAGATGAGATTTGGTGCCCACCTCAGCCCCTCTCAGTCACATCGCCATTTATCTCTGCCAGCTGCACAGCCTCCCCAAGATGGCAGGGCCTTTGGAGCTCCCGGTGGACTCCTTTTTGGCTCAGTGATGCCATGAGGATGGCATCTACACATTGGCAGGCTCTCTCTGTCTTTCAGCCCACCTCTACTCGTCTTTCTTGTTGTGGCGCCATTTCGCTTAACTTGAATTTGGGGTCTTTAGATGGCGCCTCCCACATTGAATTTGCCCCTTATGAGTAAGTGTGGCCTGCAATGCACTGGGATGCCATTGAGAGTTGGCTCCAGAGCCATACCAGCTAGTTTTAATCTCTGGTGGCACAGTGGTCATGGCTGCCACCTCACAGGTCTGCTTGTGGGTTTTTCTTATCCATGTCTTTAAACTGGCCTGTTCTGAGTAAGTGCGCCCGGTGATGCCATGGTGTAACATTTTGCATTGATTTCTGCCATCAGTCTGCCATCCTGCAGTGGCTCCTGCCAAGCAAACCCGGAGAACTTTGGGGTAGCTGCCCTAATTGCTGTGGCAGTACTGGGCACCTCGACCAGACCCTAAGCTGGCGCGATTTCATTTCTTCCCGTGCCATTTGAGTCTCATCTCTCATTCTGACTCGAGCGTGCCCTCTAGTGTGCCAGCCGTCTGTGGAGATGCTTTGTTGTGTCTGTGACGGGACTGTGAGAGCAGCGAGGGCCTGGGAATCGCCAGGCAGGGCAAATCAAAGTCAAACAGCCGTGCGGCACTTTATCTCAAGTCAACAGAGCAGCTCTGGGCCGGGAAGGATGTGTGAAGGGCACAGCAACAATACGCCCATTGAAGGCAGCCGGCCTGGCCCTTCAGGTACGAGTGTTGGCAGCTACCTGCCCTCAAGTCCGCTGCCCGGCCGCGAAAGATAGCGGGAGAAAAGGCAGAATCTCAAGCGGAATAGCAGCGCACAGATGGGTTTGCTTTAGATAGGAGTTTGGGAAGCTAATGGGTGAGCTTGGCGACCTGGGAAGTGACCTGGCATGCTGGCACTAGATGGCTTATCGCACAGCAGGTGGCTTTGCTGCTGAATGCACGTACAGCATTGGATTTGCACCCAAGGACTGACTGGCATAACAATTGGTGGTGGAGGGGACATAAGTTACCTTAGGATTCACTGGAAAGGGCAAAGTCACAGCTACAGGTGGGCAAGGGAGTAGGCAGGGCCCACCCAACACCTTCCAGGTCTGACAGTACTGAGGCAGGGCTGCTTGCCGTCCCCCTTTTGTTTTTGTTCCTGCTGGGTCTCAAGAAAGGGGACCCAGTGGGGCGCCCAGGACATAGCTGGGTGATGTGGACATTGCAGATGACACTGAGAGAAGACAGGGGTTCTCGTGATTACTGCTGCCAACACGTCACCCATCATGCCAGATGAAGTGGAGAGCTTCACCTACCTTGGCAGGGTCGTGGACAAGAAGGGCAGGACAGAACTGGCAAGGCGAGGGCAGCAGCCCTACAGCTAAAGAGGATAGCGACTAAGACCAGGATCTTTAAGTCCAGTCCTTCTGTATGGCACGGGGACATGGAGGACCACCCCTGCCACCAGCCACCACCAAGACAATCCAGACCTTCATCAGGAGAGACGGCTGGCCACAGACACACAGGGGTCCACCAATGACTCCCACACCCTGACCAAACCAGACAAGCCTTTGGGGAGGACGAGTAGGGGGGGGCAACCAGGAAACCCCTGGAGGTGGACATCAGAAGGATGGTCCACACCTGGGCACCGTGTGGGCAGTAGGCATTACATTGACAGAATACGCCATCCCTGGACTGGGGGCTTGAGCGACAGGAGTGAGTGGAGCGACCGTGTCTGCCAGTGTGCTCAGCGTGTCTCCTGTCACTCTCAGGCTGGGGGTAGCTGGAGTGGGTGGTGGTCCCTGTCCCTGTCCCTGTCTGAACACCTCCTGGTGCCGGCAGCATTCCGATCCTTAGAGGTGTCTTGGGGTGTCTTTATCATTTTGATTTCAATGCATGTTGTTTATTGATGCCATGGTGGTCCCGGGTCATGTGACTTGTATCTCATGATGTGTGATGTCACGATGGTGCAATGTGTGATGTCTTCGGTTCAAATTCAGACGAATCCTGCCGGCGTTCCTGTTCTTGTGTTGTTACTTTTGTCCTGACATGTAGAGCTGGCATCTTGGACTTGCGTTTTTGGGTGCGTTTGCTTAGAATTTGTAATTCAAGTTTTACAATTTTTATTGAAAAGGATAAAAGAAATTTAAAATGAAAGCAAACAGGATGTGGGAAATTACATGATAAAAATGAAAGACTTGTGGCCACACAGTGATGAACCTCAGTCATCGGTGGACTTACGCCTGCCCCCTTGAGAACACAGCCATGTGGTTTAGTCCATTGTGACCCTTTTGGTCCCCCTTGAAGATTGTCAGCCGTGACCCCTGAAGGCATAGGGTGGTCCCCCTTGAAGACAGAGTGCTGTACTTTATTCTGCCATGAAGCCACAGTCACCATATAATGAGTGAGGTTCTTTATAGCCCCCCACAGCTATGAGCTGCCATGCAGTGGGTCCTCTGCATCCCCCCTATTTGCACCCCTGCCTCTGAGAAATGACAAGTAACATAAATGGAGAAAGCAACTAACTGAGGCCTGCGTGATGAATCAACGAGGGTGGCAGTCCACAGCCCCACTGAGAGAGAAAGGCCACACGGAGGACGAGCTCCCGTCATCACCGTCACCAAACCACCAGTCAGCAGGAGCCATTTGGTGATGTCGGGGCAGACGCTCTGCCAGTCTCTTGGTGCTGAGAGCTCAAGAAGAAGCGAGTTGTGGAGGGAAGATCAGCTCAGACAGCCGGCATGTCTGTCCGTCTCTCTCTCTGTCCGTCTGCCCGCCTGTCAGTCTATCCGTCTGTTAGCTCCCAGTGGACTTTTATTCACCAAGGGTCTTTATTTGATTGTCACTGGGGTATCTCGATCACAGGGTGGTGAACACTGAGATTGCATTCGGGTGACTTTGTGTGTCCTGCCCCTCGTCTTGAGAGCCGCTAAGCCCCCCAGCACTCACCCCTGTTTAATTGATCTCGGACGTGTTGGACGTGAGGCTGCAAACTGCTGACTCAGGAGGACTTGGACTGGCGTCACATGCCCACGGGGACACTTGTTAAGGGCAGATAACGGAATAAGCAATCAAGTAGAGCAGTGGTCCGAAGGACTTCAGGGACCACCAGATCGCGACTTTTAATGGTTTTTATGGACAATCTCGGTGAATCAGATGGACGAGCTTGTTGGCCCGAACGGCTCGTTCTCATTTCAACTTCTCCAATGTTGTCAGATACACAGATGTGCTGTTTATGGGGGGTTTGTACCCCCTTCTTGATTATCGCAAGATCACTAGAGCGGGGGGGGGTGAATGGTGCACAATTGTCACATGGACTGCCATTGGCGACCCCCACGACTTGTGCCATTATGCACGCTAGCGACTTGTGACCCACCAATGCCAGCCCACCGTGGTTGAGAAGCGATGGTCTGGTGTCCTGTGCCATTCAGTCCAGATTTAGTTCTGTGGTTTTGTAACCCGCACAGCTTATTCCACCTCCATTTCTGAATTTCGCTTGAGGTTTGTCACCCCACCGTCATCTTGCTTGTTCAGCAGGTTGTCTCGTGCCCACCAATCGGGAGCCCCATAGTGATGTTTTCAAGGTAAGAATACGCAGAGCAGCTTCTCTTTCCCCCCCAGCCAAAAGGATGAAGCCCACCGATGTCACTTCTGACTCGGCCCGGGGGTCGTGGCACTGGTAGACTAGTGGGCAAGGAGACCCCTGAGACCACCCACATCCACATCAGTTTACATTTCTACCCTTTTGTTCGTGATTGACTGGCTGTTTGATCGATCGACTGATTGATTGTTTGATGAGTTGATTCAGTTATCGATTGACTAATGAATGATGTGCGGCTTACCGTATTCATTTCTTGATTGACAGGACAGAAGGACTGATTAGTGGATTGATTGACCTTGTGATTGATTGGAGTGATTGGCAGATTATTAGCTTGGCTAATTGATCAATTAAACAACTTCTATCCAATAAACTGATTTTACTGATTACCTGAGTAGGCAATTGGCTGACTGATCAATTTAATTGATTTCCTGTCTGATTAACCAGTTACCTGATTATTGAGTTAACTGATTGGCTGGTTGCTCAAATAACTCATTGCTGGACCAGTTCATTCATTGATTGATTATTTGATCGACTGGAGAGCCCAGCTGATTATTGATTTCCCAACTGATTAAGCAGTTACTTAGCATTCTGATTGGTTGATGGTTTAGCTCATTCATTTCTTAGCAGATTGGCCGGCCGTTGATTGATCAATCGATTAATTGATTGGTATATCAGTTGATGCCCTGCCTACGTTTCTGACCAATTACCTGCCCACCCAGTCGGTCTGTCCATACATCTGGTCTATGTGTCACTTCTGACCCCAAACAGGACCCTAACTGGCGCTCACACACACACACATCGAAGTCTTCGTCTTGATTTACTTTTGTTTCCATGGTGTTATGCTAATGAGGCACAACCTGATTGGTGCCCTTCCCTCCGGTTCCCTCCGTTCCCATGCAGGTGCATCACATGAACGCTCCTGTGGCACAGAGGGCACGAGAGCGGGCACCTGCAGTGTGACGCACCGTCCAGCTGTGTTGACAGGCCGCCGTCTCCAAACACAGCTGCGGTGGGCCGTCCCGGCGGTGGCTGATAAGGAATCCTCAAGGGCAGGACGGGACCATGCAAGGCAGCCGGGCACTGAGAAACAATGCGGTAATCTCCCTTGTGTTGACTTCATGCTAAACTTGGCACTGGGTGTGCCCCTCACACGCCTGCAGATCAAATGGCAGCCATTTCACTAATGGGCAAATAAACAGCAGCACCTTATCAGCTCGGGGCTTCAGCAAACTTCCCAGAATCGAGGAAAACAAAACAGAGAAGCTGCTGGGGTTTGGTGTGGTCCATAGGGCATGGGAGGCAAGAGGTAGACCCTCAGATGCCATGTGTGGGGAATGTGAGGTGGGCACACGAGGTGCAGTTGTCTGGCCTTCACATATACACACACACACACACACTCATTTTCTCCGTATTGCCCAGTCCACTGGGTCCGTCTCATCCTGCCCTCTCCAGGCTCACAGGAGCAGATTGACCTCCGGGCTGCCATGGACTCAGCAGTGGGACCTGGCGGGCCCTCGGGGCGCTGGCACCAGGGTGTCACTTCCACGGCTTCAGTCTCAGCTGGGCTGGAGAGCCTTCTTAGGGGCCGCCATTGGCCGGTGCCCGCTATCAAAGCCGCCTTTGTTTCTGCCTCCTCCGCTGACACCTGTTAATACTCAGCCGCATTACGGAGAGTGCGAACGGCACCCCATTCGTCTTCGATGACAGCTGACAGAGTCCCCAATCCCTCGTGGAGCGTCGCAGAAGCCTTTGATATTTGATAAGCCACTCACCGTCAGGCGTGTGTGTGCCAATCAACCCCATCCCAGGCCTGGCGTCCACGAGCCAGGAGACAGAAGAAAAGAAGAAAGAATAAAAGAAAAGGAGAAAAAAAGAAAGAAGGAAAAAAGAAAAAGTAATTCTTCATCCTGCTTTACTACTCGTCTGCAAAGAAGTGAAGAAATGGAGACCCAGTGGGCGACGCACGTCAGAAGGTCGTATGGCCAGACAGAATCCTGCCGACTACGCCACCCATTCGAGATCAGCACAGCAAACGTCCAAAGACAAAGCAGGGGGTGTAAAAACAAAAAGGCACACAAATCAGTGAATTCATGAGTTCATTTAGGATGAAGGCTCCCAACGCAAAGAAACCAAACCAGAAACGGGTAAGGAATACACAGCAGACATGGGCCGAGTCCTGGGACCACCTAGAGTCCTGCAGGGGGGCACTTGAGATGTCATTACGTAGAAAGGAAAGGCGCTATACAGTGGATAGACAGGAAAGGAAATCTGTAACAGATAAAAGTGCAAGGCGCTATACTGCACAGACCCCCAGGTACATCTTTTGGTTTTATTTCAGCTCTGGTGGTCTCCGGCTGGTGCCATGTGACACACTGGGGTGCCTTATTTGGTATTTTGTTTGCTTTTGCCCCCCTGACCTGATGGAGGCGTCTGGCATGCCAGGGTTGCCTTGTCTGAACATACACATGGCGCTTTGTGCCCACCTGAAGTGGACTTTTCTTCTCTTTGCCACCCCGGCCCGGCGCTCCATAATGGTGGCTCATGACGGGGAAGTCCCCTTCTCAGCCAGGGGCCCTCTTTGATGATGAGGGTCACTGAGGGGGCGAGCCCATCCATCACTCAGAAGCCATTCAGCTCTTTTTTCCAGGGGATTTCTCTTTCCTCCCGGGACAGGTCCTTACAAGGCACTTCATTTACGCCCTTGGAAATTCTTTCCAGCGCCTCTCCGTCTTCTTTCCTCGAGCCCGCCGAGTGATTTGCCATGAACAGACCCTCAGTCGCTCCTAGCGCCTCAGATCTCGCCACGCTCTGACCTGCTAACCATCTCACCAAAGGAAATGTCGGTTTCGGGGAAAATCCAAGTGGAATCTCAAGTGGGTTTGATTTTGCAGAGCGGCTGGATGGGCTTTGATCTCATCAGCACTCCCAGATGGACGGCAATTTAGAATAAAAGATGTCTTGAAGGCTGGCGGTCTTACAAGCCAGAGGAACTGGGGGGACTGGGGGGGGGGGAGAGTTTGAGTTCATCGCTCAGCGGCTCTGGCAGGCCACTGTGGCATCTTCACGGGTACGGGGGGCTGGCAGCAGACCTGGGGTGCCCCTGCACTCACTTCTTATTCTTTCGGTTATGATTTCTATTTTCTTATTTCCTTTCTTTTAGTGTGTTTGTCATGTGACGCTCCTCTTATTCCAGTTTTTGGAGTTTAAAGTCGTCTTCTGGAGGCCTTAATGTTATTTTATCTTTTCCTCGATGTTTTCTTGGTTTTTATGGGTGCCTAACGTAGTCATGTGATGTCATGAAGGTCACCTTGGATCATCCCGGGTCGTCTGTGATGCTCACCTCTTGTAGCATAAACTCTCGCTGTCAGTTTAGGGACTTGGAGGAAGTTCGGGGAGGGCCCTTGGTATCGAACTTGGCACCCGCTTATTCTTCAGGACCCTCCTCTGCAGAGCAACACTGATGTGAGACACTGGAGACATGGTGGCAGCGGTGGGATGGTGTGCGAGGGTTTGAGTGGTAAGCAAAGTGAGAGGAGTGAGAGCACAGCACCGTGAAAAAGTCTTCACCCCCCCCCCCCTCCCCCAAGGCCTTACGGTCCATCATTTGGAGTTGGAAACCAAAGAGTCCTTCACATAGGCCTGCTGGTCAGAAACGGCCGAGTGTCTGTGGCCAGGAAGTCAGACGTCGATCAGCCAGAACCAAATGGTTAGCAGTCCAAACAAGAAATAAAAAGAGGAGAAGGGAAGGAGGAACACAAAACCAGGGGGTCAAAAATGGAGCAAACACACCGGAAATCGTAGGCAGAGCGTCGGGACGCATGCAAAGTGAACGAAAAATGGAAGACAATAGGTGAGGTGCAGAAGGACAGAAAATCTGCCAAAGGCAAAGCCCAGTCCACATGGCACTGAGCATATATGGGCTGGGGGCGGGGCTACAGCAGTGACCGCCTCTTGGGACTCCACCCACACAGCACAAGGGACGAAATGAAAAATAAACACAACGACATTAACACCATCAAAATAAAGCTCAAAAATGGAATAAAACATAAATAATTACAAAAGTGAAATGTTTAAAAAAGAAAACCCACATAAGCCAAAGAAACAAACCCTGAGCCTGTAACCTGGACAGGCCTCACCCCAGGCGGCCCCACCCCAAACTTTACTGGCCAGCTTTGGCCTAACTAGGCCTACAAAATGGAGACCGGCCCTTAAAGTTCAAACTACCTTCCAATGTCCCCCAATTTATCAAAAGGCCCCTCCCTCCAGAGAAACATCTGAGACCCCGCCGTGAGCTGCCGCCCTGAGCCGCTGAGGCTTTCCGCTCATTTTGGAGGAAATCCAGCTCTCCTTTGTTAACCCCCGACCTTCCAGTGAGGTTATTTGTCCTTCAGGGTTCTATTCAGATTCTTTATTTAGTGTCTTTGGTTTGATTTTGGATTTAACGTTTCTAGAAATGCGTGATGTCATTTTGTGCCAGGCGGTTGTCTCGGACTCACTCCCCCCTTCTATAAATGACTCCCGGGTCAGCCACTCCCTGATTTCCGTTTAGTCCGATGCTCTTGCTCTGCTCTGATCTTCAGCTTCGTCACTCGGTGCTGCTGGCCTTGCGGGTTCAACTTTCACTTCTCATCCTGGTCTTTCATTAGACCTGTCAGTGGTCTGCGGCCATCAGAACACAAATCAGCCCACCAAGAACCTTTAGAAAACAACAATTGACTGCATTGTTATAAGCAAAGGAAGAACAAAAAATGATGAAGGCCAATCAAGAGCAGGAGCAACAATCCAAGAGGGCAGAAAAATGAAAAGTCGCGCGAAACAAAGCACAGGGGTGGGGCTTCAGCTGTGATGACACCAGAGTGGCCCCGCCTCTTGAGGCTCCTCCCACCAAGGACAAGAAACCCAGGAGAACACAGCACAACACACTGACACGAAATAACAGGAGGACGAAAGGCGAGGAGCCAACCTGACTGGAACAAAATCAGAGAAACGTCAAGTGGTGTCCCTGATATACTGGGTTGGTGACGCAAGCCCACCCCACGTCTCGACTCCGACCCCACGAAATGGCGTGGCAGAAGAACGTTGATCTGTGGAGCAGACGCAATTCAACTGGGGGCCAAGAGAGGAAGGCGAAGACCTCAATGAACGGGAAAACTCAAAGCTCGGAGTCCAAAGACCCGAAAATCCAAAACACAACATACTGGCACCAGGGTGACGTCACACACCAGAACTTGGCCAGGAGAAAAGACGCAAACACTCTTTAGACGTATGAAAAAGAAACCAAATTAAAAAATCAAAATGTCAGCAGCAGACGCGGCGGCCCAGAAAGTCGTAAATTCGTATGCAGAAACTTCTCCGATAACGAGAAAAAAAAAAATGACACCCACAAGGCACAAAAAAACAGGAATTCATCTGATTGCTTTAAAAGAAAAATCCACATCAACACAGGAAACCCATTTCTGAGTCTCCAAAAGCCCCGGCGGAGTTTCAGATATTCATTGACACCAAGGGTTAGTTTAATAAAAGAAAATGAAAAGCAACCAGCAGGGGGCAGCAAAGCGGAAGGCAGAACACAACGCAGAGGAGAAGAAGAAGAAGAAGAAGAACCTCCAGGAGCACAAAGAGGCGAATGTGCAATCTCGGACCACCTGCTGAGAGCGGCGCCACCCAAACGTGGACACCATGTGACCTCTCCTGCCACACCCCCACGAAATGGGGTGCTGTTACACAGCAAAGAGCTCGCCCAAATGGCAGTGCCCACAGAAAAACAAAATGACGCCCACCGCCTCACGATGAAGTGAAAAGGTACAAAGTGACAGAAATTCAGAGTCAACAAATGGAAGGAAATCCGGAAAGACGACCACAAGAATAAGAAGGAGGAGGAAGAGGAAGAAACTGAAAAGGAGCCGACGAGACAAACAAGAAGCAAAGGCCGTGAGAGGAGACGGCGTCCATCTTTATGAGCCGTTAGGACTCTGCGTTTGTTAGACTTCCTGTCGTTTTCCTGATTCTTATTATATTTATGTTTCATGAAGTGTGCACTCTGTGATGGAGTGACGTGAGCCCCTGGCCCTCCTTACAGAATCACTGCGGCCCTGCCAGGTGAATCAGAGCCCACCGCTAGACCACCATGTGGAGGTCTCGTCACTGACGCCCAATGGCGTAGACGGCAGGAGCTTTGGGAGAAACCAACGGATGGAAAGGTTGTGCTGCCCGGCGCGGACTCTTAACGGGCAGAGCAGTGCACTGGCACCCCTACCAACACCCCCACTCACAGGAATACAAGTGAAAAGGTCGATAAAATGAAAACGATATTATTGTACTGCTACCGCCAACGAAATCAGCGCTGAAACGTTAAAGTCAGCAAAGACGAATCAACGAGTCACAGCATACAGAGAGTAGCATGGGGGCCCTGTGCTCGCGAGCCCCCCGGCAGGCCACTGCGTTAAGACGCCCTGACTCTATTCTGCAGTTATTATTATTTTATTATTGTTTTTTATTGATTGTATTTGAAGAGAAAAAAAAAAAACATTCCATACAATTGAGTCTAACATATGTGACAAAAAAATGACACGCCATACGATCAGGTCAGACCAGAGGAAGAGAGGAGAGACGCGTTAT
The DNA here is from genome assembly GCA_026402145.1 of Polypterus bichir lapradei. Lineage (NCBI taxonomy): Eukaryota > Metazoa > Chordata > Cladistia > Polypteriformes > Polypteridae > Polypterus > Polypterus bichir. The sequence continues at coordinate 1,288,777 of JANRMT010062861.1, read as the reverse complement.
TAATACTGTTATTGTTATTATTATCCAACCCACTATATCCTAACTACAGGGTCACGGGGGTCTGCTGGAGCCAAACCCAGCCAACACAGGGCACAAGGCAGGAAACAAACCCAGGGTGCCAGCCCACCGCAGATTATTATTGTTGTTGTTATTGTTATTATTATTGTTGTTGTTATTGTTATTATTAATGTTGTTGTTATTATTATTGTTGTTATTATTGTTATTATTAATGTTGTTGTTATTGTTATTGTTATTATTATTGTTGTTGTTATTATTATTGTTATTGTTATTGTTATTATTATTGTTATTATTATTGTTGTTGTTATTGTTATTGTTATTATTATTGTTGTTGTTATTATTGTTGTTATTATTATTATTGTTGTTGTTGTTGTTGTTATTGTTATTATTGTTGTTGTTATTATTATTGTTATTATTATTGTTGTTGTTATTATTATTGTTGTTATTGTTTCCACTTATGATCGATGTTTTTATCTGAGGCACCTCTCCTTCCATCTGTTTTGTTTTTATTCCAGTCGGAGCACACGGAGGATATGAGTCGTCATGGTAACATGGTGTCAGTAGTGGGATCTGAACTCGCATTCTTGGGGTCTGAAGTTCTGAGCACAGCCTGCAGAGGGCCAAATGGCCAAGGCATCTGACTTTGTCTCTTATGGTTGTTTGCGGACCCCCCGCCCCCAATTTCTTTTCCCCATTTGAGGCCTCTGATATTTGATGCCGGGCACCGGGGGGCTCCATTTCTGTTCACCTAGTTTGCTGCCCTGTCTGTCTACACAGCTAACTCAAGGCAAAGTAGGAGCAGATTGAAGAAATGGAGTTGGCAAGAATGACAGAGAAGGGGGCATCAGATGGTTAGGAAGGGCATAGAGGAGAAAAGAGCATGAGGGTGGGAGGGACAAAGGGACATCTAGGGACAAGATGGGACAGGAGATGGAGGAGACTGGCACAGGAGGTGAGGGTCTGTGGGGGTCTTATGTGTGTTTGTGTGTGTCTGGATGGGAGAATCTGTCATGTGTGTCCCCCAGCCCCGGCGTGTCGGGGTCTTGTGTGTGTGCACTGCGGGTGTCACACGCGTGGTGGTCTGTCGCGGGCCCCTGTGTGTGTGTGTGTATCTCTGAACCCCCCGCTCTGTGTGCGACGTCTGATAACGAGTGTGAAGCTCCAGCAGCAGCAGCCCCTCCGCTCAACTTGGACGGCGTTCAGCTTTTCTCGTCTCTCTCGTCGTTTTCATTTGGAAAGTATTTGGTAGCTCCGGCGGCTCCGAGATTTCAATGGAAAAACAGCAGCTCACTTCACACTTCAGATAACATTTCCTCCCTAAATCATCGTGTGGGAACAACAGAAAACTCCCGAGATACTCGAGCAGGTCAGGCGAGGAGCCGACGAGGAGGAAGAATCTCCCACCACGAGCCGCCGCGGCTGAAGCAACACACAAATATGCGGCCTTATCTGCCGGGCACCGCGAGGCTCATTGTCAGCACATTCCCGCTTCCGAAATGCGGAAACAAACGGCGCAGCCCCCCAGAGCCACCGCCTCCGCTTTTTATAGTCGTCAGACCATCGCTTCTCACGAGGTGCACACAACTACCCAGAGTTAGGAGCAGGCCTCACCCCGGGCGGCTTGCCCCCCTACTCTAATAGCAGGCCCAATGAATGGGGAGGCTCAGGTTTGTCAGGAGGTCCACAACCTCAAAAAGGAAGGAAGAGAAAGAAAGAAATGAAGCTCCTAAAATATTAAAGAACTGAAGAGACAAAGCCGGGGGTCTCCGCTGTGAGGCGTTTTGTGTTTTCTGTCCTTCCTTTATGTCTTTGGTAGTCAGCACTCATCCCACCTGAGGGTTTTTGAACTTGTAGATTTCTGCTTCTTTTTTTTAAGATCTTGTGTCCCCCCAATGTTGAGTTCATTGTGTTATGAAGAAACGCACAGCACGTGACGTCAGAGATGCAGACCGCCATTCAGGTCTCCGAGGTTACGGACCACCCTGCCGGCCTCATCTTCTTACCTTCTGGCATAAAAAATATTTGCCAACGTGTTTCTGACTGGCATTCTGGGGTTTTGTTTTAGCGCTCGGCGATGTTTGGCCCTCAAACTTCACGTGTTGTTCCTCTGGGGGTCTATTCACGGATCGGTCTCTCTGGCTTGTTTTCTAGGATCTCCACGGATTTGTCGTATACATTTGGGTATCGGGGGTCCGTGGGGCTTCTGGAGGGTGCGGTGCACCTCAGCGTCTGGGAATGCACGGATCACGGAGGAGGAGCCTACGCTGGGGGGTGGTGCTTGAGGTCGAGCCAAATCACAGGCCGGTCCTCTAATGACAGTCAATCAAACAGTGGGGTGGGGGGTGTCCCCTGTGAAGATCAGTCAAGAGGTGAGAGAACTCACTGGCATACGAGGAAAAGGGGGGGATTAAGGGTTTGGGGGTCCGTCGTGAAAGACGAAAAGTGCCACTACCTAAACTGAGAGAGAAGCCGATACTGTGTAGTGCTGGGCACCGGACCACCTCAAGCGCTGCTCACTGGATGGTAAAGGCCAGAGAAACGATAACAAGGAGAACAGAAGAAAAACCAAGGAGAGGAGAGCAGAGCTGGGCCTGTGCCATCATGAGGGGGCGAGGCGGTCAGGGACTGCTGCACCAGGGTGGACCACTCCTGCTGGGCATGAGACCACCAACACTGCAGGACCTGATGGCAGACCTGAGCAGCACAGCCTGGAAATGCAACGCTCTACAACTAAGGGGGCATCTGGTCTGAAGAATGTACCACCCACCTGGCACCTTTTACATAAATAGATACAATAGGCGCTACCTAACAAATAGAAACATAAAAGGCGCTATATAGCAGGTAGACAGGAAAGACAATATGTAATATATCGATAGAAAAGGTGCTGCATGATAGATAGATAGATAGGTATGAAAGGCGCTATATAACACATAGGGTTCAAGTGCTGAGACTGGGTAACCAGAGGTCACAGGCCGCCATTGAAGCCATTTGGTGATTCGCCGGCTGATCGGCCAGCGCACACAATCTATAGTTGGACTCCATGCGCCATCTAGTGGTCACTGCCTGGCGTGGCTGAAGGGTACTCCGTTACAGCTCCACTAACACTCGTGCGTGTGTGCGTGTGCGTGTGTGTGTGTGTGTGTGTGTGAAGGGGTTTATTGCTTTCTGGTGGCCGTTGTTACCTTTTTCAGAGTTGTGCCTTCATGTACCCTTAACATGGTGGTCCTGAGACCCCTTGCTGTTCACGCTTTGTTTTGCTGGTCGTTGTCTGTAATTGCATTCGATTTCAGCAGTGCGCTTATTACGCGGTTGCTATAGTCTGGCAATGTACAAGGCTGCGGGTTCAAATCCGCTCACCTCTTAGTTTTTAAAGTTTGCCCGCGAGCGTTGCGCCCTAACGCACCTGTTAAATGTGGATGGAGGCCGTGATGCAGCCCACCTTAATAAAATGAATGTATGAAAAGCCACAAGGCCCCTTCCTTTATCGGTGTGGTGCGCTATACAAGTTAATGACTGTGGCGCCCAATAAGGACGTTAGAACGGAGGGCGCGGCTGTTTCATGTGGCAGATCAGCACTTCAATAATCGGGGTGTACGTTTGAGGGTGTGGGCTCCAATCATCCACCCATTTTCCTCACCGTGGGCTCCTCCGCTCGTCATTTTAATGTGCAGGGAGCTCAGCTCGGAAGTTCTGCGCGTTTACGTCCCGACGACTCAAACGACTGCAGCGCGAGGCGCGAAACGGAAAACGCAACTCCAGTGTTTTGGTGCCCCCTAGTGGAAAAAGGCGCGTTGTCACACCTCCCTCTTGTTAACTCGTCTCTCATTTCTCCACTTCTGTTGGACTTGAACGAAATTTTCAGGGTGCGTTTCCCACAGACGCGAAATGTTCGGGGTCCATTTGGAGTTTATTTCATGGCTATGGAGCGCAGACGTTCTGTGTCACCTTTGTCACCAACGCGCATCATCAACCTTCAGTGCAAGTGGCCCATCGAGTCACACCTGCGAGGACCTCACCTGGGACACCCTGCACCTGTCCTTCAGCCGCCGTCACCACGCTAGCACACTGGTGTAGGGGGTCCCATGGAGTGAAGGATAAGGGACAGAAGTATAGAGTGTGTGTGTCGGGGGGGTGAGGCGAACTCAGCGCCATCAAACTCGGACTTGCGTGTCTCCGAGCAGCCGACATTAAAACAACAGCAGGAAACACAAAAAATGAAACAAAAAGAGAATAAAAGAAAAAACAAAGGTGTTGGTGCTGAACATGTCGTGTGTGCCGAGATATTCTTACTGGTGTGACTGATCAACATGCAACACGTCACCATAGAGAGATGGATGTGAAAGGCACTATATAATAGATAGATAGATAGAAAAGGCACTATATAATAGATAGATAGATAGGTGAAAGGCACTATTTAATAGATAGATAGATAGAAAAGGCACTATATAATAGATAGATAGATAGATAGATAGATAGATAGAAAAGGCACTATATAATAGATAGATAGATAGATAGAGTGAAAGGCACTATATAATAGATAGA
>JANRMT010062861.1:1268577-1284207 GCA_026402145.1 Polypterus bichir lapradei | reverse complement strand
ATAGATAGAGTGAAAGGCACTATATAATAGATAGATAGATAGATAGAGTGAAAGGCACAATATAATAGATAGATAGATAGATAGAAAAGGCACTATATAATAGATAGATAGATAGATAGATAGATAGAGTGAAAGGCACTATATAATAGATAGATAGATAGATAGATAGATAGATAGATAGAAAAGGCACTATATAATAGATAGATAGATAGATTGATCCATCTATTCTGTCCATCTGTCTATCCATCTCTTCATCAGTATGGCCACCTCTCTATTCATCCATCTGCCTGCCTGCCTGTCTGTCTGTCCATCCATTCCATTCCTAACTTTCACATCTAGTTAAGAGTCTACAGGACTGGCACTGTTGGCAGCACTGGGCACAACTTAGGACGTGATTCTGGGTGGGAGGATGGTGTTGTGTAAGGCGCTATATATAAAAAGAATGAATGTGTTTCACCGGCTGGCATGGCCCCCACTCCTTAAAACGTGATCCATTGATTAAAGAAGGAGGCAAACTGGCAGAGCTGAGCCAGCGATACGAGTGGCAAACGGAGAGAAACAGCAAGCAGAAATCTCAGGCCCACCAGGGATTGGCGAGGAATGCCAAGTGCCCACCTGGCGGTCCAGTTTCTTAACTCGTCATGTGGTTTGGAGCTTTGTGAGGTGGCACTCACTGTGAAAGGCACTATATGAAACAACTGATGCTATTGATCTGTTTGTGGTGATCGAATATCCGAAAGGGGATCTCATGTCAGCCACATATGATAAAGCCAGGCTATGCCCGTCTGGCCATTGGGCACTTTCTGAATGGCTTAAAACTGCCATCTGCACCCCTATGTGTGGGCATCAACACATAATGTTTGAGACCCTGAATCAACGCAGACAGTCCGCCTATTGGGGGGCTTTGGGTGGGAGATACTCGACCTACAGGCCCATCCGCAGGGACCTCCTAAGAACGGCAGACGCGTTAAGCGCGGTGCCCTCCACGGTGGCAATGGCGACCTTTCCTAAAGCGCTCGATGTTTATAAAGCGCCTTGCGAGTTGATGAGCCTCCATCTTCACTCTGGGCTGTATAGCGCCTTTCCGGTGTGTTTTTTTTTTTTATTTTCTGATTTTGCTGTAAATTTTTTTCTTTGCAGGGCAGTTCAGAGCACATTTTGTTTTTTATTTGAGGTTTTCTTTCTCTAAAGTATTATTATTGTCGCTGTTAGCAGCGCACAAGCGGACTGGGCCTCGTCGTTGATATTAAAGGGCCACTTGACCGCCACTCATTCCGTAAACTCTGCGTAATTACTCTCACACAAAGGAGCCATGCCAGGCGCACAAGTGGCGCTTCCAATTGTCCGCCATAATCGTTCCCGTCCAACTCGATCTTCTGCGCTTCTAAACGGAGCTCAGCGACATCTTGACCTGCCCTGCCGGGCGCCGACCTCATCCGTCTGAAGGCCTCCGCGCTTCGATGTCCCCCGCAGATAATTGGCTGGCAGCTGCTGGTCCGAACATCTGGCTCCATCATGTGCGGTGCCCAGCTCGCCATCACCACGTTTTCTTTGGTTTGCTTTTTCTGTTTTTTTGTACCTTTAAGTTCTTCATTTTAAAAAGGGGCACCAGGCGAGCAAAGATGGACTTGGGGAAGTGCCAGTCACGTTAAGCTGTGACACAATCGCTCTTTACGGCTGGCAGCGGTCACTAGTGAAGTCGACCTTTGCTTTCTTTATATAGTGCCTTACACGTTACGCTCCAGCATTAAATGTAGTCAGTCTGCCTTAAGTGTGCCAATCTTTGCTTTATATAGTGCCTTTCACGTGAACATCTGTCATAATTTAATTTGGCTCATCTGCATTAGCTGAGTTTGGTGGTCACTTTGTTTATGAAACGACTTGATCGGCTCTTTGGTTTTTAAAGCGCCTTCCATGGCATTCCCTGTGAGTGCTACATTGGATAGACTGGCATCCCAACCAGGATGGGTGCCAATTCTTTACCAGGACGGAAGGTGGCTGCTGCTTGGACTCATGCCCCCCTGTCCCCCATGCACATGATGGCAGAAGCCCACTGGTGGTGCTCCCATATGGACACCTGCAGGGCAGGCTTGGATCTGCAGTCCCATGGATTAGCCCTGTTGGTGATCTCGCTGCCACCAGGGGGAGCTGCTGGGGGTCGTTATACCCTCTTTGGAGGGCTCCCAGTGTGCATTGCTGCGCCAGCAGACGTACCCCCGGGTCCACCCTAAAAGAAGCCGAGTGTCCTGTGTGAGGATTGAGAGTCAGGAGGAGAGCGGATGGGACAGCGTCGGAGGTGTGGAAGGAGACAAGAGGACATATTGAATGAAACTGCTGTGGAAAAGGATCTGGAGGTCTGTGAAGGGGCTGTAAAATAAAAAATATCTTCAGTTTGGGCGCTGATGTGTAGCTTAGTGGCGCCCCCTGCTGGTCTCACCTGTCAGAAACAGTTCATTTTAATTACTGGGATCCATGGTAGTCAATCTTTATTGTCATATAGCGCCTTTCACATTCGGGTTATGAATGCTGACGTTTATTACGGATGAAGTGTCAGGCCCGGCCCGTCCGGTGCAGGTGGCAGTCAGCTGAGTCCATCTACTCCCCCACACCGTCTAGTCTGCCCACCTCTTTCCAATAAGAGGCGCTCCATGTGCCACCTCCTAGCCTGTCATTCAGCATCCTTACGCCAGCCTGGTGCGGGTCAGCAGGTCCTCTGTGCTCGGAAACGGGTCAGATGGCCAGTTCCAATACCAGTCCTAACTGGAACTGCAGGAATGAGTCGGTGGGCTTTCTAGACCCTCACGGTCACTCGCTTCATCAGCGTGACTACAAGTGAAAAGACTGATGGCGCTCATTAGAGCGGGCAGGTATCTGGCGGTGCCCCTCTTGAGTGCGTATTCAGTGACAGGTCACCGCGACTCGGCATTTTGGGGTCACTCATTTATGCTGCCCACATCTTGGGAAGTTGCTCAGCCTGCGTCCTTCTTGCCATCATCAGAATGGATGCTTAAGAACAGAGCAAGCAAATTAAATGACAGCAGCACCGAGCGGGCTTTGGGTGGCGCTGGGCAGCCAGGTTAATAATAAAAGGACAAAAGATCAGGGGCTTGGCACAGTAGATGATGGGTTTACTGCGCTGACTGTGCCACGTGTTACTGAGAAAGAAAACGTGACAGGGATGAGGAGTCAAACGAGTCCCACCAATGGCACAAACTGACCAAACAAGGACAATGACACAAGTTGACTAATTGTGATAATCAAAGAGCTGTCTGTATAAACGAAAGGAAGAAGAGTGGCATTCTGGTCCATTACCTGGCACAGGTGTGCCTCCTGCTGTGATTTTATTATTAGGCCAAAGTCTTTAAACGACGTGACTCGCATCATTTGTAACGGGTTGCACTTCTTTGGTTTTTCCAGTGGGGGCACAGGTGGGTGACGTGACTCGCTTGGGGTCACATGGGGTCAGAATTTGAACCCACCGCCTCAGGATTTGAAATCCAAAGGCTTAACCACTACGCCACCCTGCCTTCCTATATGTTTCCAGGGCCAAGTGAAAGAGATGACAGACATCGTGAGGATTCCATTTCTTCACACTTACTAATGTAACCTGCTCAGACTTCTTTAATCCAATTCAAGGCTAGTGGAGCCTGCAGCAGCAGCACTGGAGGGGCGGCAGGAAACAGCCTGGTTGATGGGGGGACGGGGAGGCCATTACAGGGCCCATTTTGAGCCGCCAGTTAACCTGCGCTGCATGTGTTTTGGAGATGTGAGAGGAAAATCCACTGAGCCACGGGTAGAACATTCAAACTGTACACAGAAAACGACCCTGCAGGGGATCTGGACCCAGGATGTGAGATCCCTAAATCAGCAGCGCTAACCTGATGTACCCACTTGCACATAACAATTTTAATGGATGATATCGATAAAAAAAAAAAAAAATCATCCATTCATTAAGTAGCCAAGTGTTTATTTGGATTGCTTCCTTTTTATGTACGTTGTTCCCCTAACGAGCCCTCTTTACGTGCGTAGGTCATTTCTAACGTTGCCGCTCGTGTTGTCGCGGGGCGTTAATTAGTGTTGCACCCCAGAATTGCGCGGTTCGCGTGTCCGCCCCACCCCCCAGTGAAGGCGCCAGTCCCGGCGTGAACGCTGAAGTGGTAAGACGTGACGTTCGGGTTTTCTCGCGAACGCTTTCCTTTTTTGAGTTAACTGCAGCATTTAAACTACATAAAACAAATGACACGTAATATCTGCAGTAGTTTATTTTCATGTCTCTAAGTTATTTCACGTTATAAATTATTTTGGAAGGTCGGCACATATTTAGGGTGGCCAGGCGTCCCGGTTTGATCGGAATGGTGACGATTTCAGGCAGTGCGCCGCGGTGTCCCGAGAAATAACTTAAACATAACAAAATATCCCGGTTTTAACAGGCTTTCTAAATTAAAAAATATAGATACACTCACCTAAAGGATTATTAGGAACGCCATACTAATACGGTGTTTGCCCCCTTTCGCCTTCAGAACTGCCTTAATTCTACGTGGCATTGATTCAACAAGGTGCTGAAAGCATTCTTTAGAAATGTTGGCCCATATTGATAGGATAGCATCTTGCAGTTGATGGAGATTTGTGGGATGCACATCCAGGGCACGAAGCTCCCATTCCACCACATCCCAAAGATGCTCTATTGGGTTGAGATCTGGTGACTGTGGGGGCCATTTTAGTACAGTGAACTCATTGTCATGTTCAAGAAACTAATTTGAAATGATTTGAGCTTTGTGACATGGTGCATTATCCTGCTGGAAGTAGCCATCAGAGGATGGGTACATGGTGGTCATGAAGGGATGGACATGGTCAGAAACAATGCTCAGGTAGCCCGTGGCATTTAAACGATACCCAATTGGCACTAAGGGGCCTAAAGTGTGCCAAGAAAACATCCCCCACACCATTACACCACCACCACCAGCCTGCACAGTGGTAACAAGGCATGATGGATCCATGTTCTCATTCTGTTTACGCCAAATTCGGACTCTACCATTTGAATGTCTCAACAGAAATCGAGACTCATCAGACCAGGCAACATTTTTCCAGCTTCAACTGTCCATTTTTGGTGAGCTCGTGCAAATTGTAGCCTCTTTTTCCTATTTGTAGTGGAGAGGAGTGGTACCCGGTGGGGTCTTCTGCTGTTGTAGCCCATCCGCCTCAAGGTTGTGCGTGTTGTGGCTTCACAAATGCTTTGCTGCACACCTCGGTTGTAACGAGTGGTTATTTCTGTCAAAGTTGCTCTTCTATCAGCTTGAATCAGTCGGCCCATTCTCCTCTGACCTCTAGCATCAACAAGGCATTTTCGCCCACAGGACTGCCGCATACTGGATGTTTTTCCCTTTTCACACCATTCTTTGTAAACCCTAGAAATGGTTGTGCGTGAAAATCCCAGTAACTGAGCAGATTGTGAAATACTCAGACCGGCCCGTCTGGCACCAACAACCATGCCACGCTCAAAATTGCTTAAATCACCTTTCTTTCCCATTCTGCCATTCAGTTTGGAGTTCAGGAGATTGTCTTGACCAGGACCACACCCCTAAATGCATTGAAGCAACTGCCATGTGATTGGTTGATTAGATAATTGCATTAATGAGAAATTGAACAGGTGTTCCTAATAATCCTTTAGGTGAGTGTATTTTATTGTGCGGCACACGTGGCTCAGCCAACAATGCTACACGCACTCCGCTTCGAACCCACAGGCGGACACGTCGACTCCCCGGCGGCTTCGATGCTTTCGATACTGTGACCCTCGCAAATCAGCCAAGCTGAAGAGAAAATGCTTTTAAAGTCGGGGACTGTAGCGACAAGTGACAACACCAAGTGACACCACCCAGGCGAACACTTTGTCGGTGGCGCTCTGAGGAAAGGCAGACATTGATGGCCACCCGTCCACGAAAGGCTACAGAGGAGCGTCAGTTCTTCGGGGGAATCTTCAACCACACCGAGTCAGGACGTTAAGATGAAACGTGAGCCTGATGTGTAGAGAAGGACATACTGTAACTCGACGACACAAACATTAGAGTAACGCATTAACATTCAAAAAGTGGGCCCGAAACTCAAGAATGAATGAATCTTTATACGGAGTTAAATGTCAAAAGCACCGAGATGTCTAAAAGCACATCTTCAAATGTTAATAGAAAATTCAATAAAAAAAAGAAAAGTGTGGTGATTTGATTTAGAAGCCATACCTGTTTGGGCAGAGTGGTGGCTCTGAGGTTAGGGATCTGCACTGGCAGCAATTGGAAGGTTGCCAGTTCAAATCCCTTAATCGCCAGAAGTGAGTCTACTCCGTTGGGCTTCTGAGCAAGTAAAGCCCTTAACCTGCAGCTGCTTCGTCCTGGGTGTGACGTTCATCTGCATGTACAGTAGGACCCCCAACTTGCAGGGGAAAACCATAAAACACCTCCCACTGTTGAGTGTGGTGCTGAGGTGTCACCCGTCACACTGCTGCACTCGGGTCCTGATCTGGGATCCTCGGGTGGTTTGTCATGTGGCGGGTGCGGCAGCATGCTGTATCGGCGCCAGCTCCTAACCTCCCTCTCCCTCCCTCTCTCTCTCACATACGGGTTTATTTACCGCTGTATTCTTTCCTGTGCCCTGATGACGATGAGACAAAGCACTTGGGCCTTTGAGAAGAAGTTCAGACATCTCTAAGAGGTTTGGGTCACATTATGACAACAGACAACGATAAAAGTATTTTTTTTTTATCATGGCTATGTGGGCTGAAGAAAGTTGCAATCAGAAAAGCCTCGAAATGGGCGAGCACCTCTGTGGTGGTTTGAAATGGCCTGCTGGGAAGATGCCAGGGATGGACATGTGGACGAGCCAGAAGGAGAACTGCAAACCAAAGCCGCCGCCCTGCTTGGCGCAAAGTGCTGGATGGCAGTTTAGAGGCAAACATCATGAGAAATGCAGCGTGGCTCCGTCAATGGGACACCGTCCCACTTGGCCCTGTTGTGACACGTTAAAGACACCCGTGACTGCAGGTGGAGGAAGGACCAGTGACAAGAGGATCAAAGCATTGTTGGCTTGATGGCACATAACTACCCATTCACTTCTTCTCAGCGTCACTAATATTTAGTGTGCTCTCAGGGGGCACAGTGGTTAGTTCTGTTGTCCCAGGCCTGCTGTCTGTGAGCAAAATACAAAAGATTCACTAAGAATAACCTGAAGGAGGAGAACATCACAGATCCAAGCCTTCTCTGTCTGTGACCAGCAGATGTCCTCGATGTGCTGCAGAGTGCTGGGCTCGGCTCGGCTCGTCCAGTGCAGTGCAGTGCCTCGCCTCGTCATAATAAGAACAACGATAATAAGAGGAGATTTAGCAGCTGCTTTTACAAAGGGCCACATAACAATGATTTCAATATTTAGGTGGCACAATTCACTTTGGGCCACAAATGTCGGTAGATATGAAAGGCGCAGGCAGAGTGATAAATGAAAAGAGTGCAATGTAACATTTGCATAGACAGATCAATATGAATGGCACTATACGTAAAATAATATATAGCATCAAAGGAACCTGCGTCAGAGATACTTATAAGCAGATAAAGGACTGGAAATGACAAGCTGTGAGAGCCCGGGGTCCTAAAAACTAGTGACATCATCAGAAAAAAAACGGAACTGTAGAGATGTCAGGTAATTGAAAGGAACGACTCTGGGCTTCTCTCAGCTATGAGGATTCGTATTGTAGACGTGCTCGCCTCGCTTGTGCAAAAGTAACAGGGATACCGTCTTCCCCATATTTGCGGCCGAGCGACTTTGTCTTTCTTCTGAGGTTTCGTTTGGCCGACCTGCTGGCCTCGCTTGTGTTGGTAGCGGCCAAGCGAGTTTTCCGTTTCCTTGGAGGCGGAGCCCTTACCCCGACTCCGCCTCTCACTTCCAGGCCGGATAGACAGACGGACACACTTCCATGCGTAGACGTTGTGGAAGATCAGACAGGCAGACACCGATGGTTCAAACACCCCACACGTTTTATGTACACTACAGGGTGGTCCAGATCTAATTATGCAGGTCCAGATCGTCTGGATGACTTTGATTTATGTGGGACGATTCCAGTTCGGCGTGAAGACGATTTTTCATGTCATCAGTTTGCACACTTCTCGATGGACTGGGATTTTTCGGGTGATTTTCTTTGTAATAAACTTAATAAGTTAGAGCGTAATGAACATTGCATAATTAGATGTGGACCACCCTATATGTACGATAGATACAGTCCCGCACACAACCCAGTGTCCTTCCACCAATCACCCTCAAGTCCGGGCCTCTTAAAACTCCTGCCTTCACCGCCTCCACTCCTCTCCTCCGAGCTTCGTCCACTTCCACCCGACTCCAGCTGATGACAGGAGGGAGGCGGCCCCTTTTATTCCCACCTGATGAGCTTCCCGCGGCTAGAAGTGCCGCATGAGCACCCGTAAGCACTCCAGGTGTCCCTCCGGCTATGGCAGAAGTGCTGACGTCCAGGGCTCCTCAGTCGTCTGGGCACCCCCTGGTGGTGGCCACGGGCCCCTGTAGGGTTGAGCTTCCATGCTCAATTCCGGTGGCTCCCACACAAACCATGGCAGCTGCCCTCTCGTGGTCCGGGGGAGGCACAGTCCCTCACTCGGTCCTTCTTGGCGTCCCAGCTGGGCACAGCCGCCCGCCACAACGTTTATATATAAGATAAGAAAACGGAGCGTATGCGATGAATTGTATTGATGTTGCTCCAGCAGCAGTCCAGAACATAAAACGCACCTGCAGTATGTACACTGTACGTAAAGGAAATCCCAGTGCATTACGTGAACTTTTATTAATCTTGGATCAGCGGAGGCCTGGAGCATAAAGGACACACACACAGCGAGTGTAATGGTGAAAGGCGCTCTATAAATAGAGATAGGAAGTCATGATATAGCAGATCTGCTCCAGTAGCCATCCAGGACATCAGGCACACACAGACACTGCAGAACAGTAAAGCGCACCACATAGTGGATCTGAAAGGCACTATATAACAGTTGAGGATTATTTAATTTGCTCCAGCATCAGCTTAGAACATTAAGCCTCCAGACAAACTACAAAGCCATCCATCAATTCCAGCCGACCCACCACCACACACTTAAGCCACCCAGGACCCCTCCTGTGCCAGGGTGAAGGTGAGCACAGTGGCGAGAGGCCTGATGGACACTTGTGTTCTAAAGCTCAAAGTCCTTCTCATTGGCGTTTTATTGCCATACATTGGGGGGACTCTGCACATTCCATTCCAAATGAAAACATCCATCCAGTACCCAACCCGCTATATCCTAACCACAAGGAGCCAATCCCAGCCAACACAGGGGGCAAGGCAGGAAACAAACCTGGGCAGGGCGACAGCCCACCACAAGGCACACACATACACACCAAGCACACACTGGGGACAATTTAGGATGGCCAGTGCATCCAACCTGCATGTCTTTGGAGTGTGGGAGGAAACCGGAGCAGACACGGGGAGAACATGCAAACCCCACGCGGGGAGGACCCGGGAAGCGAACGCAGCAAATGAAAACATGAAGAAGAATTGACCAATTTGTGTTATTCCTTTACCGAAAGTGAAGAAAAGGGATTGTTGCTCTCTTCTTTCCAAACTCAAACCTTCGCTGCATGAACTGAAAACTGTTTCCAGATTTTGCCTTCCCTTGAATCCCGGCTCTGATATTTCGTTGTTTCTGACAGCGGCTGCCCGTCTGTGTTGTGTGGCGTCGACCCACTGTTGCTATTCCGGCCCAGGACGACTCGACTCCATTCCACAATTCTTGTGCATTTCTTGGTTTTGATGAGCAACAGCATTTCTGATGTCAGGCCACAAGTTAGGCTGGCCACTCCATAACGTCAAGACCGTTTGCTGCTGTGTTTGGGGTCCTTGGCATCTCAAGGGCAGTTCCACTTCGGCAGAAGGCAACATGAGCTCTTTGAGTATCTTGAGGTGTTCAGACTGATCCCTGGTATGTGATGGACAGACCCGACACCACAGTGTGACAAACGGCCCCCGTATCATGTGTCACGAGAGCAGACTGGAGACATGATAAAGGTTTGGGGCTGCCACCCGTATATTATCTCCAGGCTGCAAAATGACTTTTAAAGGATGTACACCGTGTACAGGTTCGAGTCCAAGACAGACCGGATTCTGTGGCACAAAGATGGTGGCTTTAAAGGAGAGTTGTGGAAGTGACGTTAGCATTGGGGCCAGAAGTGATGTCATCAGGGTCAGCTGGGATTTCCTGTAACTGGTCTACAGAGAAGCGAGAGAAAGAGTCAGTGCACACTGCCACCCCCTGGTCTGGCCCTTTAGAAGCCCCCCATGCACACGTGTGTGACATATGCTGCTTACGCCTCCATGCTTCACGGTCTTCACAGTGTACTGTGGCTTGAATTCAGTGCTTGAGGGTCCTCTGCGGCCCCCTAGACTTAAAAAGAACAATCTCGCTTTCATCAGTCCACAGAATGTTACGCCATTTCTCTTTAGGCCGGTCAGTGTGTTGTCACCTCTTCAGCACACGTCTCTCTGTTTTTTGACAATGGGACTTTGTGGGGTCTTCTTGCCGCTCGCTTGGCTTCACAGAGGTGTCTTCTAAGTGTAACTTTAGACCTCCTTTGATCTTCCTGAAGCAGACCACTGGCCGAGTCTTTGCCATTCTGGCTGTGCTACAATCCACTCCAGTGGCAGTTTTTCCATTTTCTTCCTTGTCTTTCAGGTGTTGTAGAATAAAAAAGATTTCCACAACAACAAAAGAGTTGGGGACCGTCCCCGTATAATGTAGAGAAAGAATTGAAAAAGATCAATCAATGTACTCAAAAACAGCAATTGACAAAGATGAAATAAAGACACAGCGTTATTATAGAGGAACAAAATGGCTGGCAGAAGGGATGTGGCAGGAGATGACGTCGTAACTGGAGGACGAATGTAACATCATCAAGATGAGGGGGCATAAGTGACATCATTAGCGGGAGACGGGATGTGACGTCCTCAAGATTGGGGGGTGGGGCATAAGTGATGTCCTCAAGATGGGGGGGGCAGGGTGTAAGTGACGTCATCATTGGGCGCCGGATGAGGAAGTGACGTTTGGTGGCCATCTTGTGAACCCGGAAGCGTGTGAGGTAAGTGTGCTGGATTACTTTTCTTCCTTTGGCCTGATGAGAGCGAGCGAGAGAGGCGTTGGTATCATAAATGAAGCCTTCATCTCTCGATGTTTCACTCACCTCAGGGCTTGTTGACTGTCACCTAAGCACACATGTGTGACACGGGTTCGGATTGCAATTTTAAAGCATCATTTTAGCTGAGCGGCCTGTCATTTTCTGCACACTTTTCTTTTTCTGTTTTCCCCTCACCAGTCAACTTTTTAATCCAAGTACGCCGTTCTTGTGAACCCCGTCTGGAGCGACTCGTTTTGCCCTGAGAGATGCCCTCTGACCACTGGCACTTGTGACATTTGCTGCCTTCCTTCCTCAGATGAGGGCCGTCATTGACATCAAATGAATGGACGAGTGGCCTCACTAAGTGAACTCACCGCTGCTGTTAATTTGAAGAGCTGAATATTCCCTCGTCTTCACTTTCTGTAAAGGAGGAACACAAATTTGATCGACTCTTCTTCATGTTTTGATTTTGTGCAGAGACAACAACAACATTTATTTCTGTCGCACATTTTCATACAAATGATGAACTCAAAGTGCTTTACAGGATGAAGAAAGAGAAAAAAAAAGAGACAAAATATATTAAAATATAAAATTAGCCAATACTAATTAACATAGAATGGCCAGGGAGGACAGGAAAAACAAACAAACAAAATCTGCAGGGGGTCTGAGACCACAAGACCACCTGGCCAGACCCCTCTACTTAACATAAATGACCTCAATCAGTCCTCGTGGTATTCAGGGTTCACATGGAAGAACATGATGAAGATGATGATGATGGTCATGTGGACCTCTGGCCTTCACTTCATCAATGGAGGGACATCATGGTGCTTTGATCAGGGGGTGGTGTGGGGCCGGCCCCCCCTGGGGGGGGCGCAGAAAACCAGAAAACAAACAGCAGAGAAAGTAGGGGTGAGTAGGGAATGATAATGAGAATTAAAT
The DNA here is from genome assembly GCA_026402145.1 of Polypterus bichir lapradei. Classification (NCBI taxonomy): domain Eukaryota; kingdom Metazoa; phylum Chordata; class Cladistia; order Polypteriformes; family Polypteridae; genus Polypterus; species Polypterus bichir. Next base: position 1,272,087 of record JANRMT010062861.1, on the reverse strand, counting down.
GCATATGCAGTAGAACCTCTGGTCACAAACGTTTCCAAACACACGCAAATCGGGTTCCGATCAAAAAGTCTGCCAAAATTTCGCATCTGTTCACGATGGTGGCAAACAAAAACCCTGGCGGCCAGTTTCCCTTCCGGTTCGTACGCACCAATGATTTCAAATTCTCCGTTTCCCAGCAGAAGCCCCTGAAATAGAAGAAATCACGAGAGAGAAGACACCTGGAGGAGAACATCCGACTCTCCCTCCTCTCCACCCAGCTTCCTTCTCACGTCCTTCACGCCAGAACTTGACTCGTGCACCGGAAGTTTTCTTGCTTGTTTACGGTTAGTTTGCATTTTATGGTATAATTAACCATTATTGTGCTTAAAAATCTGAAAATAAATATTTACAGACCGTTCATACGGTCTGGAACGGATTCATCGTATTTACATGCAGTCGTTTGGGTCGCGTCCAGAGCTTTGGAATGAATTACGGTTGTGACCAGAGGTACCGCTGTACACACATCAGGATTGAACTAAAATGAAGGCGCGTCAGAGTAACGAGTTCCTTAAAGTGCTCCACCGTATCAGCCTGGCGACTTCCTATCGATCAGCTACTGCAGATTTGAGGCACCTAACCTGCCCGCCTCACCACGCTCTTGAGATTCTAAGCAGACCCTCATTTGAAGATCTGAGGGTCTGATTTGGAGTGTAAGGTGACAGACGGAGCAGATGATTGAAGGTTTTGTAATCTATCGGCGGTATTTTAAAGTCAGTTCTAAACGGCACAGGTCACCAGTGTAGTGACGCTCGGACTGGCGTGATGTGCTCGGCTTTTCTTCTCCTAGCTCAGATTCTTGCAGCTCCATTCTGCACTCTTCGTCACAGATTGGTGTCTTTTTTGGGTGGTCCTGAGGAGAGAGCGTCACAGTAATCTAGCTGACTGAAAACAAAAGTGGGAGCTCATTTCTCAGCATCTTGCAATGTTATAATCGGTCGAACTTTTGTTATATTTATTAAGTGAAAAAATGCTGTCCTAGTGATCTGATGAATATCCATCCCTCCATTATCCAACCCACTGTATCCTAACTACAGGGTCTCGGGGGTCTGCTGGAGCCAATCCCAGCCAACACAGGGCCCAAGGCAGGAAACAAACCTGGGCAGGACGCCAGCCCACCACAGGGCACACACACACACACACCAAGCACACATTAGGGACAATTTAGAATCGCCAAGTCACCTGACTTGCATGTCTTTGGACTGTGGGAGGAAACCCACGCAGACACGGGGAGGACCCGGGAAGCAAACCCAGATGGGTCTCCTAACTGCGAGGCAGCAGCGCTACCCACTGCGCCACCGTGCCGCCCCCCTGATGAATATGTGATTTAACGTCAATAGTGACCCCCAAATTCAGAGCTTCCAATACAATATACAGCTAATGAGGAGGACTTTGATCTTGAGTCCCTTTTTTAAACACACTGCTATTGTCCTGAACACAACTGTGCATCGTGGGATGGCTGAAGGTGCCCAGGATAGCTGAACAGATCCCAGTAAAGTTGGCAGCTTGATTAGGATGCTGGTGCCCCCCTGTGAATTACTTGACTCCCAAGAGCCTGGTGTGCTTTTCCAGCTTTTTTGGCTTGTTATCCATCACTAAGCCCAAATCCAAGGACCCCACGTCTGTCATTACCCAGCCACGGTGAAGAGGAGACGTCCCTAATGAGCACATGACGTGGGCAGGGGGGCTCCTCTAATGACTGACACGTACGAGCGTGAAGCCTCTCGCCCGTCTGGTGCTGCGCCACTCGGGATGATGATTCCAGTATCCTGGCAACAAAACGCTTTGGCCTCCTCTTAGTAAACCGCTTGGATGAAATTGATTTTCCAGCAATTCTTCTCTCGGTTAAAACGTGTGACAGTTGAGAAGGAAGGGAAAAAATAAAGGAGCCGCAGGGAAGAAGGAGAGGGACGGGCGAGAAAATAAAGGCCAGTGACGAGCGGTCCATCATCGGCACACAGTGAGGGTCCCTGAAGCGGGCAGCTCTAAAGGCGGGCACCGCCTGGCACCCTCAAACTGGGCTCAGAACTCCTGAGTGTGTGGCCAGTGAGTGTTCACATTCTCTCTCTCTCTCGGTCTCTCGGTGCCCTTCTGTCCGGGGCTCAGTCTACCTGGGGTGGGCTCTGCTTGTGCATCAACCCTGAGTGAGAAAATGGAACTGATGGATGGATGGATGGATGGATGGATGAAGGGCTAAATTTAGGTTGTGGAGACCCTGTGTCATCTCTAAGGCATCGCTGATGTGACATAATGGGGCACACGAATGCTGACTTCACACGCGGGACACCTCGCCATAAATTCACTTTATTTTTATATCTCACTTTTCACTCCCTCATCATGTGTCCAAACACTTGGCTGAATAGTCGGAGGGGACACCTGCCACCGGCGTCGGCCCACGCGGCTGTGCAGATTCCGATTCCTCAGCAGCTTGGCTTCAAATCACATCTGTGCAGAGCGTCACTTGTGGTGCACCGGAGGCTAATCGGCGACTCCACACTGATGGCCTGTCTGTGTGATGGCAGTGGGCTGACCAGGAGAGGCGCCCCCTGCGGCCCAGAACTGGACTGAGGGGCTTTGATGACAGAAGGCTCGGCTCCCCAAGGCGGCTTTGAGCCGCTTGGCCTGTTGTCTCCGGTAACGACGGAGCAGATGACACAAAGTGCAAGTCAAGTGTGTGTCATTGCTAACTGAGCCATTGCTACAGGCGCGCACACACACACACAAGTCCCAGGTACTCTCCTTTATATACTCAGACACACCAGGCAAGGGCTCAAGTGTTGGGGTAGCAGCCTGGCAGTCCCTTTTAACAGAATAAATAAAAATAAACCAATTACAGCCGTCACCATCTCCCTGTCACTCTCTCAAGCACAGACACGCAGAGCGGCCACTTACTTCTCAGTCCGGTCCGCGAGTGGACGGCCATCACTGGCCTTTGGGGGCGTGGCCTTCATCAAGAGAGGGGGCGTGGTCAGAGGTCCCTCATGGCTTGCTCTTCCGAGTGGCGGACAAAAACAAAGAGGTCGTTGACAAAGGCACCCTCTCTCATCCCAGGGTGGGCTTCTTTACATTAATGGAGCCCTGAGGGTCTTCTCCAGGCAGACATGCATGAATTGTAAAATAATGAACAGCCTGGCTGTTAACCTGAATATCTGGGCTATTAGGCATCGTTATGGTGGATGGGCATCAAAAATGTGTGGGACCCCAAGTCCCTAAAGAATCCATAGCCCCCCATCCCTCTGCTACTATGATGCCCCCTTGTGGCTTCCGGACTTGCAGATGCTATTTAAATCTTCACAGATTAGAAAGTGGCGGTCCTTCTTCATTATTGGGCAACCAAAGAAGATTTCAGGCCCCTCTTTTACGTCTCTGGATACATATGGTACATACTGCAAGGCCTTTTGAAGCCAGGCATTTAGATACGTAGATGTGAAAGGCAGCATAAAATAGATAAATAGATATGAAAGGCGCTATAAA
>JANRMT010062861.1:1183099-1248905 GCA_026402145.1 Polypterus bichir lapradei | reverse complement strand
TATATAGCGCCTTTCTATCTATCTATCTACTGTATCTATCTATCTATGTATTATATAGCGCCTTTCTCTCTATCTATCTATCTATCTATTATATAGCGCCTTTCATAGATCGATCTATCTATCTATCTATCTATTATATAGCGCCTTTCGCTCTATCTATCTGTTTATATGTAGATGGTGTTCTTTCTTTCTTTCTTTCTTTCTTTCTTTCTTTCTTTCTTTCTTTCTTTCTTTCACAAGTGATTTCTGCATTCAGCTAAAGCCCCTCTTGCTACCAGAGGCCTTCCTTCAGGTTTTTATGTCCCTTAGATAAGAATGACGGTCATTAGACGCTCGGTCACCTTACGGACTGTGAAGTTGACCCAACGACTTGTCACCTGTTCAGGCCTGAGTGTGTCTGGGGGGCCGGTGGAGATCCTTTGTTCTTACAGTAGAATTAGTTTTATGAGTGTGGATTCAGACGTTTCTGAGACCCCCTCACTTCACTGCGCTGTACATTTCTTTTTTAATAAATAAATTTGCTATTTTTGCCCCTCGGTCTCCACTCAGTAACCCGTGACGTCAAAGTGACAACGTATTTTGTAGAAAGGTTTGCAGTTTTTTTTTCTCCAAAATCAACGCCTGCAGTCTGTCACGTCTTCCTGGAAGCATCGAGACCCTTCGCTGTGCCACAGTACCTTGTGCTCCTGTCCATCCTGTGTGCTTTAATCCTCCTGGAGATGTTTCCAGACCTTGATTGGGGTCCACCTGTCCACGTGGTCCTGCGTATAGAAGGTTCAGCAACTCGCACTGCATGTCAGGATGACCACCAAGCCATGACGTCCAAGGAGCTCTCTGTAGACCCCCATGATCAAGATCAGAGCGAGGGGATCAAACGACATGTAGAGCGTTGTGTGTTCCCAGGAGCTCAGGGGCCTCAGGAATGTGAAGTGGGATGAAGTTTGGAAGCAGCAGGACTCTTACTAGAAGAAGGACCTCCTAGCGCAGTTGTCAGCTGTGAACTAATCAGAGTACAAATTCAGAAAAGCCCACCTGTGGACAGGAGTATTCAGAGAGAGAGATGGAGAGGGGGGGGGGGGGTGTGACAGGCAGAAGACCCCACAGCCTGACTTCAGTTTGTCATCTTGTGAACCGAAGTCCCCTCACGTCCCCTCGTGTCGGTGCCTCCCAGGACTTACTGTAAGGCCAAAGCTGAAGCACATGCTGCTCTCAGGTTGCCTTTGTTAGGCAAATATGGCGGGTTGCCAAACTCAAGGCCACTCACCTGAGTGCCAGGCAGACGAAGTCCTGCACCGCTGACCCGGGTCAAGGTTTATTTGAGCAGTGAGCTGGGATTGCGCAGTTCCCTTCTGGTCCGATTAGTGACACTGATGGGGGGGTCTGGTGAATCCCCCCTAAACTAACCCTTTCTTATCTGTCACTCCTCTATATGTCCGTCTGTGTGCCTGTCTTTATTAAACATTTGTCTTTTTTTTTTGACATGCCCGGTCAGGTAAGTCGCACACACATCTTGAGGTCAGGTGGTCCTACTCACTGATGATGGCACCAGACAGCTGTGACGTGTTTGACGTGTCACATGTTAAGACACATAAATCAGAAGTTCACTGTGACCTCAGCTACTGTCACATAGCGTGGCGGGCAGTGCCCACCCGCTTTAAGTGCTTGTACTCCCCAGCCATTTTTAAAATGAAACGGGTGGCTTTGTAGACTGAGCCCTGAGGGTAGGTGGGTGATGGAGCCCCTGAAGGAGATCAGAGTTGGCCCGCTGAGTGCCCAGAGATGAGGGGTTTGCCTGCTGTGCCCCCAATGTAGGAATGGAGTCAGGGTGGCAGGGGAATTTGTACGGGATGAAGTAGAAGGAGCAGTTCAGTGGGTGGTGGGCCGGGTCACCACCCTGTGGTCCCTTGTTGTGTGCCTTCGTATTTGGTGACAGCCTTGTGTGATTTTGTGTTTTTGAGTGGCACAGAGCGTGAAGGTGGCACCTTTCAGCACCCTCCCCTTACCCATGAGTCTCCTGTCCCTTCATTCGTCACCATTTCACACAATAAACTGTTATCACCAAACAAATCGCCCCCTGAGCTGGTATCCGTCATGGCGTACTCCTCGCCCGCTCGAGATCTTGGGTGAGTTCTGTGCAGTTGGATTAAAAAGACGCCTGACACGTTCAGTGCCGTGTGAGAGCCGCCATTGTGTGCGCCAAGTCTCAAGTGAGCCTCACGTGTGCCTCGTCGGGGTCCAGTCTTACGAGAGCGCCGGGCTTTTGTCCGCCACATTTGACACCCGCCTGTGAAGCACAAGCCGCAGGTTGTTGTCGTATTTCTGCAGTGCGAACACCGGAGGGGCCTTGGGGTTGAGGTTTGAACCCGGGATCGTGCGGGTGTATATAGCGCCTCTCCATAGTGACCACTGTGAACACTGACAGGTGGAGGGCGTCGATCAGGTCGGGCAAGGAACTGAAGCTGAGGCCATGAGGGGCGGCACACAACATGTGGCAAGACAGAAGACCACGAGAGGGAGGTGGGCCACCGAAACCCCCAAAGTAACGGCCAGCGCTGCGCGCTGATGTCCTGTCGGATGTGTGTCTTCCGACTGGGACCTTCTGGTGGTCCCGTCCAGTTTAAAGGGCGGGTCCAGAAAGGCAGAGGCAGAGGTGCTGTCACAGCTCTTTGCACCGAGGACCTGCGGGTCCATTGATGAAAGGAAAAGGTGGGGGGGGGGGGGTGTGTCTTAGATGGCAGTGGGCGGAATTACCAGTCAGTAAGCCCTAAAGTGGTCTCCTAGTCACATGTGCATCTGTCTGTGGTCCACACCTGGCCAACGTGCTTTACGAGAGTTTGAACGGAGCTGAACCTGAAACCCATCTGTAAAGGGCATAATGAGCTTCACATAAAACAAAGACTCCCCGTATTTATCTTTGGTGTTATCGACGATGTGCCACTCGACTGCGTGGATTTCAACGGTAGGGGCTACCACATCCTAATAAAAGGGCAGGAGCCAGTTTCTATGTCCCTGTCTTTCCAACAGGTGGTGCATCACAAACATGAACACTGCACTTACAAATCCCATACCAAAGGGCGCACAACAGAGACATGCGCATCACATGGCACACTGCGTCCGTTAACGCCGAGCTCTACGCTGATGACTTGGATTTCAGCCCATCTTAGTTAAAATGTACATTTCTGTGACAAAGGTGTGCCCTGCTCACTGAAAGTGGTGCCGTGTGCCAATGTGACCATGAGGACACTGTCTGTGTCTGTACATAGCTACCCAGCATGCATTGCTTCTCCTCTCTCTCTCTCTCGTGCCTTTCACATCGGTTGGACTTTTATATAGCGCCTTTCATACCTCTCTTAACGTTAAGAGTGCCTTTCATGTCCACCAGTTCACAAGGGGTTAATGCATGTGGCTCAGGGAGAGAAGCGGGTATCATGAATAATCATGTGTGTCACACTGTACCGCACTGCCTCGTGTCACCTGCAGGGTCACTGAGGACAGCCAGAGCTCCAGCTGCTAGATGGCATGCTTAAGATGCCCCCCCTTGGCACACTTCCACAGTGCCGGGTAGGTAACGGCACCTCAAAGTGGGGGACTTCACTTTTGGGCCCTCTATAAATTGAGCAGAAACAGGAAAGGTGCTGTGGATGCCATTGAGGCGGGTGACAGCAAAAAAAAAAAACAAAGGCCAGGAATTGTGGAAAGGAAAGGTAGAGCATGGCAGACCTGGCTCAGACGGGCACAGGGCTCACTAAAGAAGGCGCTATGTGAAATGATTCATTTCAACTCCTTGTCATCCTTGAGCCTTTGTAGAGTGGGGTGTCTTTATGTGAAAGGCACTATATAAGCAGGGTGTGGAGTATGACCCGGACACAGACAGGCAGACATGTTGTATTCACCGCACACACATTTATTGAGGGTTTCCATATTTCACAACTCAGCTCAGCTCACAGGCCCCAATGCCCCTCAGTCCAGGCCAACACAATGCCTTCTCTCTCTTTCCTTCCGACCACCTCCTTCTCTCCTCCAGAGACCTTGTCCACTCTTCCACCCGACTCAAGTCCAACTCTGAAGGGAGGCGGCCCCCTTTAAATAAGCACCCGCTGTGTTCCCGGCATTCTCCCACCGACACGCCCCAGTGTGGCGGAAGTGCCGACTGTCTCCCCGGAAGCACTCCGGGTGTCCCTGTTCCTGTTCCCCCCAGCACTTCCTGGTGTGGCGGTAGTGCTGAGGTCCAGGGTCCTCCAGGTATTGGGGTCCCCCTGGCAGTGACCACGGGCCCCTACAGGGTCGAGCTTCCCAGCTCTTTACCCGCAGCCCCAGGGTGGTCGCCCCCTCGAGGTCTGGAGGAGGCACAGGCCCTCCTCCGGTCTTCTCGGGTGTCCTGGCTGGGTACCACCCCCATCCGGGTACCACAAGGGTGAGGAATGTTTAACATTCCCCCACTGCCATCCTATGCCACGCAGCAGCCAGGCATTCAAGGTCTCCATGGGTGGCAGGCTGCTTGGCATATTGGGCTACTTTTGGGCCACAGTGGCCGATGCCCTCCACGGGTTGCTATGCAGGTGTCGACCAAGTCACTGCCCATTAATGGCTTGTGTGGTGCCCGGTGACATCTGGGTTGTCACGTGCAGCCCTTAGTTTTTGGTAAGCTTGGCCTGTGAATGGCGACGTAAACTCAACCAAGGAGGCAGGTGGATTCTGTGTGAGTGCAGGGAAACTTCTAGAAAAAATCGGAATTGGCAGCAGCCACCCTAATTTGGGGCGTCTGTAAGAAATGTGACATAATAAACAAGATTAGCTGTGTCAGAGACTTAAAATATTACAATATGAGCTTTAACTGAAATGTTTAAAGTCTGAATATTCTCAGTTGTAATAGAAGTTTGTCGTTTGTCACCCTCTGAGGTCCATAGAGGGCTAGTGAAGGATTGAAAGTCAAAAATAGCCCCATATTCATCATCACCAACCTTGAAATAGTCTAAAACGACACCCCACATGCTTAGGTTTACAATTTGTCATGTTGAACCCCTGGGAGTGGCTCTTAGGGGGCTCGGACCACCAGTAAAGAATCAGATATCCAAAAATAGGACCATATCTGTGACTCTCAACCTCCAAATAGCAGAAAACAACACTCCACAAGCCTAAGCTACCAATCCCTGTTTGTTCAAAGTTTTGTGACCCCTCATGTCCCATTCGGTGTTGAGCCCCCTGGGATCAGTTCTTCTGATCGTCTTTGCTGAGGACACCTGTTGGTTTACTCCTTATCATAAGGCTGTCATTTCCAGCACAAACTAGGGGCCAAATGTGCCCTGCAAATGAGGGTCTAGAGGTAAACAAATAGATAGGGGCGGACCCCAAAACGCTCGATGCCTTACATAGCGAGACATCAAAATGAGTCCATCACAATGGGGGGGTCAGAAGTCCTCCTTATGAACACAAAAGTCTGAGCCAGAGTTGCTCCTGTGCCCAAGTTGTGTCTCCAGGGTCACAAAGCCATCGTGGCTCACATTTCATGGCCGTCGAGGCTGGCAAAGCCATTGCAGTCACCCTAAGTGTAAGTCGTCTGCTCAGTCCTAGGTGGCGCTGTGGCACTGTGTCTGCCCCCAGGTCTTATCTTATCAAGTGCCCACCACAGGTGATTCACCTTAGAGGTCGAGAGGAATTTCCCAGTTGCTGCAGCTGCTGGGAAACAAAAAAAAAAAAAAAGTCCCGTTCTGTAACCGTGGAGGTCAGGCGAGGGTGCGATCTGCATAGCCAGCGGCCCCCGTGGATTACGGCCGAGGTGAGCCTCCGTTTCAGTAACCGCGTTTCCGTGGAGGCTTATCTCAGTGACATGCCCACCAGACGTGAGCGCTGCCAGGGTTCCGCCCCAGTGCCACATGCCGTGTCCTTAGACTCACCGTCACCGTCCCGTGCTCTGTGGAATATTCATACAGGGGGCTAGCAGCAGCTTGGGCAGCCACCTTAGGTGACCCCGACTTCTCTGTGAAGCGCGGGCCCTGTGAGGGGCACAATATTAGAGGGCTGTCATAAACCGGACCCACTGGGGCTCTCCTTGTGGAATTTTGGGCCGTATGAGACGTAAATTGCTGATGTTGTTGTTGTTTTATATTAAAGCCCCCCGATCGACTCCCACGTCACAGCTTGAGTTTATTTTCTTTGTCTTTCATTTCTTTTGGTTTTAATTTTCAAAGGCCCCGTTCAGCAGATGTTGTCCCACAGGTGTTACTGGACCACCCCTCACTGGTGGGCACCCTATGTGTGGAGACACACCAATGACTTTTGTCACCTGCTGTTGTCCCCAGTGGTGCTGTTAGGCCTCGTGTGCGGCCCCTCACATGCTGGCGCTGGTGGCAGGGGGCTCTCAACCTTCCATCAGTAGAGAAGAATGGTGGGCCAAAGAGCGGCGGGGGGATAAGAATAATTGAGCAGCACAAAACAATAATAATCTTGTAGTTGCGAAAGGCGCTATATAACATGAAGCCTAACTGACCCCCCCTTGTGCCAGCACACGTCCTGTTTGTTTTCCTTGTCCTCGTTGTCCCTTCGGAGAGCCAATCGGGACCCTGAAACTGAAGCGTTTGGCAGGAGGGTGTGAAGGAGCAACCTGAGAGCGGTGGGCTTAGGAGGCCCCTGTGCCGAGCGCATTGTGCGGCGGATTATCAGCGGCCGTCGACGAGAGCATCGCTCGCGCTCCAGCTGTCCTTCGGGCCGCGGCCCGCCATTGTGTGTGTGCGTGTTGTCGTTACATAAAAGATCAGTCGACAAAAGGCCAGAACGACTTGATCCTGACGGGGGGGCTTCAGCGTCCTGAGGAACAAAGTGTGCTGGGCTTCACGGGCAAAGGCGCTTTATAAACCAGAATGAGCATCGTGTGTGTGTGTGTGTGTGTGTGTGTGGGGCGGTCTGTCTGCTCTTCTCCACGCGCGTTGGTCTCTCTGTGTGTGTGTGTGTGTGTGCGCACATGTTGTGTGTTGTCGTGTTCAGGTGGGCCTTTGAATACTTCAGTTGGGGTCTGTACACGCGGGACGTGTGTGTGTGTGTGGTGGGGGGGTGTGCAGGCCCATATGCTTTTATGTACATGTACTGGGGGGTCTGCACCCCTGTCCTCATGTCATGGAGGTGTGTGACTCTACACCTGCACACACATACACATTTGTGGTTTGCGTGTGTCTCTCTGTCTTCGTTCCTTCCCGAGTTCACAGGTCCCACTTCCTCCGGTGCCTCCATTGCCTCCTGCCACCCTACCACACCTGAGATCTGACCACACTCACTGCCCTGACTGGCACAACCTGCAGATGTCTCATCTCAGCTTGTCCGCTCTTAATTTGTTCTGGCGTTGTCCTAATTGTGCCAACATTAACCTCCAGATGTGTTAATGAAGCCAGGCGTGCGCGAGGTCACAGCATGTCCTGTTCTGGAGCTGTGATGGCCGCCCTCCTCCTCCTCCTCCTCCTCCCTGAACTTGCCGTCCTCTTTCCACCTCATTTTGCATTCCCTTCAGTTACAAGTGGCTGCCTGGCACAGCAACAGGCCCGGTCAATCTGGGCACAACCACTCTGGTGGACTTCTCAATGGCTGCCTACTGGCACCGCAGGGATGCCATTCACACCCCGCTTTGTCTTAGGCTAACAGTAGTCGGAATTTGACTCGTTCTCATGGCGCAGGAGCGGCATGACGTGTTGTGTGAACCCCAGGAACAGAGGCCATGGCATACTGTCACCAGAACAGGTGCCCAAAGGGGCAATAGAAAGAGCTGCAGGCCTGGTGTGCCTGCCCTGTGGGTGTATTTACTATGGAGTGCCTTTCACCTCTGCCAGTCTGCCTATTACTGGATGTAGCGTCATATAGCGACTTTCTCATCCACTCTAAAGTGCCTCTCCTGTCACCTGTCTGTCTGTCTGTCTGTTCATTATGTGGTGCTGTCCCTGTCACCTGTCTGTCTGGTGTATAATGGCTTTCCTGTCGTCTATTTATCTGTCTGTTATGTACCACCTTTCACATCTACTTATCTGTATATAGTGCCTTTATTATCATTAGCATTATGTAAGTGGTTTGAGGTGGCACTATAATGAGTGGCACTGATGTCCCAGGTGTAAACCCCCCCTGCCCTGTTGCCCTAGCGGCTCACAGGAGTTTACATTTCAAGGAACTCTTTGGCTTGGCAGAGCCGGCTGCCCCGGTCACAGCTGGCAAAAACACACTTCAGGAAATTTTTTGGCAGCTGGGGACTTCTTGCATAATTTGTGGAAGGAAAAGTCACCGGACAAAGAAGGGATTGTGGCAGATGGCGATGGCCTGGAATTTGTTTTTCTTTATTGATTGAGAAAACAAAATAAAGAGGAAAAATAATCTGCCGGGGGCAAATAAAGGGAATGCGGATTCAAGGAAATCAAAATCACAGGAAAGGTCATCTTAAAGTGTCGTCCTGTTTGTGTCCCCAGCGGGAGGTACAAGCAGGCGGTGGTCTTGAGCCCCGATGTGCTGGCGCTCTTTGAGGGCTCCTTGCCCTCTTTTCCGTATTTCAGCAGGTGGCACACAGAGTTGGAGTTCTGGTTTACTTATTTTCTCCTCTCCTTTACATAGTTTGGGTTTTATTTTTGGATCTTCTCGGATTATTTGATCTTTATTTTTTAAATCTGTGCTGTTCCTGTCACCATTTTGTTTTCTCACAGACGCCGCCATTTTGTGCTTTTAGCTTACCTGTTTCTATAGCAACGTCCCTGTAATGCCAGTGTAGCGACGAGGATTTGTGAGGCAGCCGGGAGACAAACATGAAAGCCTGAGAAAGCATCGGAACTGGAAATTAGAAACGAATGCGAGACACAAAAGTCAAAAAGCCGAAGAGCGTTTGAAACCGATTGAAGGTCGTAGCGAGTGCTCGGAGACACGGCGGGTTGGCAGGTGGTGAACCCTTGCTGACCTTTAACCCTTTGTGCCATTAGCTCTGAGGACACACCCCTAGCAACACCGGCAGCAGCCTAACAACACGAGTCCCAAAATGGCGGCCGAAACGCGCTTCCTAAAGCCCGGGCCTAACAGGAAAAGAAGCTGACTAATTGCTGAGTTGTTTGGCATATCTGCCAAGGGTTACAGAACCCGCTCCAATGAAGTCACTGATCCCAGCTACCGTGACAGACGATAACCAGGCGGTAATGAAAAACGGCGACCCATAAAACAAAAAACTAACGCCAGGTGTGACATCGTCGTGCAGAAAACCAGCAAACCAAACCAAAGCACAAGTGGCAAAGTACGACGCGATACGATGCCGATGAGTCACAATATGGCGGAAGTGAAGGACCAGGAATAAGAAGCAAAAGTCAAAGGCCTGGAGAATCACTGAAACACAAGACAGAAACTGAAGATGGAGTTCAGGAGACCCTCGGAAGGCAGCAGACCCCACGCTTCAGTCTGAGGCCCAGTCTGCTGACGCCAACATGGCGTCCACAAAGGAGCACACAGAGGGAGGGACCCGTAAAGTCAAAACAGGTGGAGCGTGTGTGTGTGTGTGTGTGAGCAGCGGCGTGTAGAAGATCAATGGAAGGACCCGGAGAAACAAAGCAGGGGGCAAACCCAAATGAGTCCAGCCGATCTTTTTGTATTGTAAAAAAAAAAAAATGAAACACAAACCCGAAAGTCATTAGCCAAATAAAAAAAAAAAAACAAAAAACGAGATTCAATCGCAAAGAACGGCCGCAACACGGACAAGGAAGTGCCTGTGCATCGACCACAGAGCACAAAATGGCGGCACCCACGACAAAAGCAAAATGGCGCAGTGGGAGGTGTTTTGTCTTTACCACAATGCAGAACACTTTAAATCCAAAGATTAACCTAGCAGCTTTATTCCTTGACCTCTAACGCCTCAGTTCGCCATGACGGGTCCTCCATTCAGGCCCACCTTCTGGTCGTTTTGGGCGTTTGCAGGTCTTGTTAGTTTTTCTTCTTCCTCCATCAGCACAAACGAGATAACAGACGTCCCTGTAGCCGCTCGTTGGGCCTTCTCAGTGTGCCTGCGGCGTTTTTCCGAGACAATCGGCCCCTGCAGTAGACACAGAGCGGTGAATGCAGCGCTTTGTGGAGGTCAGCGGCGGATGATGAATTTCCTCTTCGTCTTCTCCTCTCCACTTCTGAGAACTGCCGAGCCATCTCCTCGGGGTCGGTTACCACTGTGCGCCGCTCTTTGTCTGCGATTTTCTACGCCTTTCCTTTCTTCGTTTTTAGTTGCTGTTTATTTCGGACGTTCCTTCTGTTTCTGTTCCACCCAGCGGCCCTTGGCTGTTGTTTTTGGACTTGGGGCATCACGAGAGGCGCGCGGAGAGCCTTGTGAGAGGGGATGGAGGTAATGAAAGAAGTGAAAGTGCTGGGAGAAACAATAGCAAAGTGGCACTTGAGGATGTGCTTTGTTTCTCAGCGTATTTCAGTGACTCCGCACTCGACACTCACTGAGCCTTCAGATGACAGCTGCCACTTTCACCCATCAAGCTTGAGAGGGCGGGCTCTCGTGAGTACTCATTGTCGATTGGTTCATCGTTGTACTTCCTGTTGTGTGCTGCGTCATTAAAACAAACACACATCTGAAGTAACCCGTAAAATACGTGACACATCCTGCAAGCTCATTCCCACTGTCTGCGCATTCTGTTCCTGCCGATTCGCTTACCCACTTTTATGAACACGTTTGCCCCTTTGTGACCCCCACAGTCTAATCGCACTTACTCAGAGTTGAGGTTTTCACTGCGGACCACCATAAGGCAGGGATGGCCCCCAGGGGGTTGAATTTGTGACACCTGAGTTTGGAGTAACTTCAGGTCTGTCACTTTCAGCCATCCAAGTTAAGAAGGCGGGCTCTCACTTGGCCCTGCCTTTTGATTGGTTCATCGTTGTACTTCCTGTTGTGTGCAGTGCCATTAAAACAAACAAATACAATAAAGAAAGAAATAAGCCGTACAATTCATTTCAGAGTGTTCACATTACACAGTCTCATTATCTAACTGCGCTTACTCATAGATTAGGTCTTCACTGCAGGCCGCGGTGATTGTGGAGATGGCACAAGTTTGAGGAACATCAGGCCTGTGATGCCCTTCAATGCCCAGGTCTGATGTTTGTCCTGCCAGTGCCAAGGGGTGTGGGTGAGCCATTGAACCCGATGCGTGATGGGGACCGGGGCTTGTTGATGAAGGATGAATTCCCAGGAAGTGCGGGTTGTAAGCTGGCCCTGATGAAGCCCCTGCCCTCTGTGCCCACCGTTGGATGGTTCAGTGAGGTCCTCAGTTTGATCCTGCTGTGGTGGCGCGACTAGAAGACAATCCAACTGGACTATGGAGGAAGTCAAAGTCATTGCAAGATCCTGTAGGTGGAAGGGTCATCACTGAGCCTCGAGGGGCAAAACCGGGGGGGCCTGCTCATCCACTGGACTCCCCAAGCCGCTGTTGTGCGGCACCCTAAGGATCAATGCTCCTGATAACAAGTGTTGATTGTGTATCGTTGTTCATTGTCCAACCTGCTATATCCTAACACAGGGTCACGGGGGTCTGCTGGAGCCAATCCCAGCCAACACAGGGCGCAAGGCAGGAAACAAACCCCGGGCAGGGCACACACACACACACACACACACACACACACACCAGAGACAATTTAGGATCGCCAAGTCACCTAACCTGCATGTCTCTGGACTGTGGGAGGAAACCCAGGCAGACACGGGGAGAACATGCCAACTCCACACAGGCAGGGAGGACCCGGGAAGCGAACCCAGACAGGTCTCCTAACCGCGAGGCAGCAGTGCTACCCACTGCGCCACCGTGCTGCCCCATTTATTTGTGTGTATTTATTTAATTATGTTCGTATTCAATAAGAGAGCTCATCTACCTTTTTTGGAAAGTCGTCAGTAAATCTTCTGTGCTAGCAATCTGCTAAAAGGAACAGATCAGTAAAGCGAGAACAAATCCCAGAGGCCGGAATCGTTCACCCCTGCTGTCTCGATATTTTACAGTTTGGGGTCCCACAGGGTCCCTTCACTTTAGTGTGACGTCTGACCGAGTGTTTGTGCCCTGTGCAGGTGGCCCGTTGGGAGCACCGGACTCGCCGACTCAGCAGGCTCTTCGGATCGCCCTACGTGGCCTGCTACTCGCTGGCATTTGTCATCGTCCTGCTCAACATCTTCCGTAGCCACAGGTGAGCTCTCCTTGACTTTGTCCATAACACGCCTGCTTCTTTCACAGCCCACTGGACCTCCGTGACTCTGGTGGATTCGCTCTTAGTGCTTTCAGTGTTATGGGCTGCGATTTCTTTGGCCAACAGAGATGAGAACAGGCCACTCGGCCATTACGCTCCAGTCCTGCCCAACCACCTCATTCCTGCTAAGTAACCTCAGCTTGAGTCCTCAAGACCCCTCAAGTCCTCCTGTCCACCACACCAACTCGTAACATCAAAGGGGATTTTCAGCAAATCCATCTTCACCTTCTTCATCTGTCAGAATGACAAGTGCAGTGCATGTGGCTCAGTTATTTGTCATTTGGTTTGCGATTTGTTAATGTTAGTGATGCGCCATCTGTTAGAATGACAAGTGCGCTGCTGTTACTTGGATGGGTGGCTGCTGGAAGAGGTGCAGGTGAGACCAGCAGGGGGCGCACGCTGACCCTGTGCTCTGTGCGTTGATCCCAATGCCCCAGTGTGACATATGTCTTGTCATTTCTACACGGTGTGACCAAAACGTATGCAAAGACCCTGAAATGAAAGCAGAGGGGCAAGTCAAAGAGAAACGGAGGACACTGAATGTCTAAGATGCCAAATGCTCAGCAGATTATGTGTAAGTTTTCAGGCCCCTTCATTGTCCGCACACTCGATTGTGTTGTACATTTAGTTCTGGATTGGAGAAAGTTGCCATTTTTTCCCCATCGGCCTTCAGTCAATAAGCCGTCATGATGACGTGAAGCCAAAGTGGAGCACAGAAGTATTCCAGATCTGCTGTGGCTTCACTTCTCCTTGAGATGCGTTGTCCAGACCTCGAGTGAGGTCCACCCGTTGCTGGCTAAATTGACGGGACTTCATTTAGGTGGGCACATGTGGACCTGCGTATAGAAGGTCCCACAGTTCACACTGCATCTCCAAGGCCAAGCCGTGAAGTCCGAGGAACTCTCAGTAGAAGCTCCACCACTGAGTTGGGGACCAAACCATTTTGAAAGCTTTGAGAAGTTTGGTACCACCAGGACTCCTCCGTGAGTTCACCGTCCAGTGGGATTGCATGACCAAGTAAGAAGAGTCTTGGTCAAGGATGGTGGCCATTCTAACAGCTTCAGAAGTCTGCTAAGAAAGTGTTGGAAGGTCGACCTTCTCAATCAGGCGTTTATGGCAGACTTGGGTAGAAGGCATTTGACAGCCTGCTTGGACTCTGAGACCTTCCAGGGTACGATGAGACAAAACTTTGGGCAGACCAAGCGCTGCCCATCACCTGCCTAATGCCATCTCCACGGTGAAGTGTGTTGGTGGCAGCATCATAGTAAGGGGACAGGGAGACTGGTCAGAATTGAGGGAAGGGTAAAAACAGCCAAATACCGAGGGGACGTTGAAGAAAAGCTGCTGCAGACGCACGTCACCTCAGACTGGGACAGCAGTTCAGTGACCCACAGTGCCCAGTCAAGGCAACGGCGGACGAGTGGCCCAGACTGAGCGTGCGAGGAGGGACCTGAAGGGGGCAGTCTGCAGACGCTCCCCATCCCGTCTAGCCCCTTGTTGCCTAAATTTATTTACAATTATATAAAAAAAGAAATGTCAAGCAGTACGCTAAATTACGTGGAGATTGTTAATCAGCTGCTACGTATTTTTATCTTAGCACAGCTTACCTCAAACTTGGACAATTGCTCAAAATTAGCAGCCAAAATGCACGTGCACGGCCGCGCCAACACTTTGCTTCCACCAGGTGGCTGTAGTTTCCAGACTGCTGTAGACTGCTGGATGGCGTGACCAGTGCCGCCAATACGATCGAATACGCATCAGCGGGCGTTGGCGGGACACATACACCACGGGACTGCGGTTTGAAGCGATTTCACGACAGTCCTCTACAAGGGGCTAGCGGACAGCAAGAGTCCAGGTGTGCAAAGCTGGCAGAGACTCGCCCAAGAAGACTCCAAGCCAGAATTGCTGCCAAAGTGCTGAACCCGAGGTGTGAATACGTGAAGAATGAGAGGTTTCAGCGTCTGATCTAAAATACGCTTGCAGACGTTTCTACAGTGAGACACGTTTCTACTTCGTCAAGGTGGGTTATCGATCGTAGACTGTTGGGCAAAACTGGCACATGTGCCCACCTAAAATGAAATGTACAGGGCCGTACGATATGTGGAAGGTGAAGGGGTCTCGAGGCCCCTCTATACGGTGCTGTGCACTCTGGGGAATTCACACAAATCTTTGTCTCGGACGGTTATTAACGTGGACGCAGTGAAGAGCGGATTTCAGAGTCCCACCCGTAACGAGAAGATACTTGAATGTCTTTATATGAGCTCTTGAGGTCCATTTTGAAAACGTGACATCTTTGCAGACATCCTGTCCACATGCCGCCCTCTATTAAAATACACACGGTGGTCCTGCTGGGAGCCCAAGCAGATGTTTTCCGTGTCCCGCTGTTTATTTATTCCGTTGCTCTCCATGTCTTGGGCTGTTGTCCACTGTCCTCGGGGTCCCGTGAGTGCGGATTGTGCAGCGGTCTGCTCTTACAGCCATTGTAAGGTGATACCACTCTAGTTCTGTCCGTCGTGCTACAAGGGCCATTGTCAGCGTTGAATGCCACCGTCCTCCTGCACCCACGCAGCCAGACACGCTGAGCCATCGAGGGGCCTCTGAAGCTCTGCCCGCTGTCATAGGTAGTCCTGCGGTCACAAGAGGCCAAGCGATCGAGAGCTCTTCTGAAACAAAGGTGGGCGAGGCTCGCGCTTGAAGGCCCCTCATGCTGCTGAACAGTCAAGTCGGGCACTGAAGAACTGGCTGGTAAAAGTCCAGGCGATTCAGTGGGCATTTGCTGCCAAACATCCCCAGCCTGGTCAGCCACAGACCTCAATGGCAACACTTTGGAGTCCACGTGCTCAGTTTTTGGATGGCTTGGCACCCCTTGACCCCTCTGAGGTCTCCAGATTTCTACTCGACAGTCCAGCACAATGGGCAAGCGAATAAAGAAAACCACCACGTTCACATTGGCACATTTGAACCCACTTTCTCCTGAGAAGGGTCACGGAGAAGCTGGAGCCTCTCCTATCGTGTATGGGGTGGCAAGGAAGGGGGCCGCCAGTGCATCGTAGGCCAGACACACGCATATACCAGGGGTCAGGTCAGCATCGCCAGTCCACCTCACCTGCACATCTTTGGACACGAATAGAAAATGCCAGCGCCACACAGGGAGAACCCGAGCCAAGAGCCCTGGCATCCTTCTTGTGCAGCAGCAGCAGCTGCACCACCACTGCACCCCCACCATGAAACTGGAAATTGAACCTGAAAATGTAAAGAGAGTGCCAGCCTTGCACTCTGGACACCGTAGGCTGTGTGGCCGCCACCGCGGTGGCTTTGTCCGCAGCTCGTGGCCGCGTGTGTCTTGTCTCTTTGGATTTCTTTGCCCTGTCGCTACGCCCGCCTCATCTCTTCTTTCTCATCTTCCTTTCAGCTTTGCAGCTGCGATGAGAGCTCAGCCCAGGCTGCCACTCCTGGAGATCCCTGAACTGTACTGGGTGGGCCTGCTGATCCTGGCCTGTGGGTCTCTCCTGGTGCTCAGCAGCTTCTGTGCACTTGGCTTCACGGGGACCTTTCTGGGTAAGTGTCTGCATCGTCCATTGTTAGAATTTCGGATCATGGGGCTTATCGCTGACCCAGTAGCCACTTCTGAGCATCACTTTTTTTTCCTTGATTGCCCGTGCCCTCTTTTTTGACACCAGAGTCTGTCATCACACCCTTGGGCACAAGACAGCAAAGCCAGCCAAGTCCAATCAAGGCAGTGTTTTGGACTTGGGGAGTCAAACCCCCTGAACACGGGGAGATCCTGCAAACTCCACAAAGGAGGCACGCCAGCACTGTGTGCCCTTCAAAATGCCACTCTGAAATCTCTAAAGTGTACGCTTGCCATCCTGCAGAAGTCCGCCCAGGGGCTTCTTGTAAAGAGCACGTCGTGTAAGTTCATGTTCAAGTCCAATGGCGGCCGCTGGTTAGCATAAAAGAGGGAGGAGTCTGTCCGTTTGATACTGGAGAGAAAAAGCGCGACCCAATAAGGCCACGGAAAGGTCCAGGAGCCCCCTGGTGGTGGCCACCACTGCAAACCAAGGGGCTGCCCTCTATTGGCCCGGGGGAGACACTGTGCCACAAGGTCCTTCCACACTGCGGGCGTCCTGGTCGGGCAAGGATTCTGACCACCCGCCACAGTATGTGTGTGCCCACGTGCGTGCGTTTGTGTGTGTGTGTGTGTGTGTGTGTGTGGTTTCTGTTGTCACATTTTGACAGCCCAATGACCCGGTCTGTGGCAGGCCAGGGCTCATTTCTGGTGGCCTTGCTGTCTGCTTCTGTCCTTCCAGAAGGTGAAAAGTGGCAATAAGACGTAAGAACAAAAATATTAAAAGGGACTGCAAAGTCGCTCAGCAGGCAAACGTCCTTAAACTGTGGAGTCAAAGCAAGCCATTCATCCAAACCAAAAACGCTAAGCTAAAGTCAGAGTCGTGACCCGGGTGTTTGTCACACTCCCATTCTTTGGAACACATACGACATCCCATTATATGTGAAATCCATCATCTCGGACTTTGTGGAGCACGCGATGCCAGCTTGTAAATCGTTGGGCCTAATAATGTCATGCAGCCTGCCCCATGGCAACCCAAGGTCGCATCATAGCAACGTGTGCCACGAGATGGCGGCGCCCACAAAAAACAAATCCATAACAGTGAAGGCATCCCTTAAATTGTCACTTGCCTTTTACTGAAGATCGGCGCCCATCTCAATTGATGGAGTGCCGCCGAGATGGCTGACCCCTGTTATGGTGACCTCTGGGGTCTTCCTCAGCCTCACTGACTGAGCCCCAGCTACTCGGTTTGGCCAGCTCTAGGCCGAGTGCCGGTGGTGTCAGACTTTGTGGGGCCGCTGTGGTCCTGTGGGCACTCAGAGCTGTACAGATGGCTTGATCCCCTCATTCTGATCATGGGGGGGGGCTACAGAGACTTCCTTGAACTTCATGGGTTGGTGTGAATTGGGGGTCCTTCTATACTTGGGCCCACCTGTGCCTGTCTAAGTGACGCCCAGTCGATTCAGTGTGCCACAGGGGGACTCCAGTCAAGTTCTAGAAACATCTCAAGGAGAACGAAAGCACCCAGGAGGCCCCCGAGCCCAGCTTGGTGACTTCCACTGATTTGTTTTTATTTTTAATCCTTCGATTTCTTGTATTGGGAATTTGTCATTTTTCGTGTAACCCAACTTAACTCTCCAGAGCGTAGGGTCAGCCATGTGGAGCAAGTGCAGGTTCAGGGTCCTGCTCAGGGGCCCACCGGAGTGGCCTTCCTTGTGTCACTGCCGGGATTTGGGCCTTTTCATGTTTAGTAAATCTGCTCTCCTCCCTGAAGGCGTCTTTTACTGTCATTGTGGGTCACTGAGTGCAGATTGATGGGTTAAACATATTCATTTAAAACGAGTAAAGTGTGCGGCCAGTGCAGGGGTCCGGATTCTTCCAAAATCCACCGCATGCTGACCTCTAGCTGCTGTGCCAGCCGGTCGGTCTCGTCGCCCCCAGGCTGCCGCCTTGCTCGTCAGCAGGTTTGTGCTCTGCACCGATGGGCCACGTGCTCGGTCTCGGGCCTCTCACGTTTTGCACGTGATCTCGTTGTTGAGAAGGTCCATTGAGACCCCCAGGTCACTATATTCATGTAAGAGCAGGTTGATTTAGACGCACGCTGACCCCGAACTGCCACCTGTGCAGCTTCATTGTCCCCGGGCTGCCCACTTTGCTTTCTGGAAGCCCCTTTATTTGCCAGTCGTCAGCGGGTTTGTATTGTGCATCAGAAGCCCCCACGCTGGCTTGTGGGCCCGTCACGTTTTGCACGTGGCTGTTTTCTGTTTTCTCACACGTCACTGCCGTTGTTGCTGAATGGTCTCCCTCTAAGGCAGTAGTAGGTCAGTCCAGATAAGTGGGTGGTCTGTCTGTCTCGTGCACTGGAGTGGGACTTTGCCTTATGTGTTCTACTCGGAGCCAAACTCTTATTGTCACTGTGGCTTTTCATTGTCACTCTCGGAAAAGCTGGCAGGCAGCTCTTAAATTGAAGAGAGCGCCCGATGTCACCGCACACCTGAGCTGACGGCGAGGCGCTCGGGGGGGGGATGGGGGACAAATGAAGGTGGCAGAGGGTCTGTGCCACCTCTTTCAGGCTGCGTGGGTCCGGCCCTTCCAGTCCCCTGAGAGCCAAACTTGCCTTTGCTGGGCTGTCATGTGGTGGGACCACCCAGCTGTGATTAAATCAAATCGAAAGATGAAACAGTAAGAGTAAAGGAGCCAGCCTACCATACCAGCCAGAGCCAAGGGGTAAGCATTTTGGGGTAATCAGGTCGCCAGAGAAGAGCAGCATAAGAGGATTCAAGTCAGACCACCCCAGCAAAGAGAAAAAGAGCATCGGGGGGGCTTCAGCAAACCAGCAGTCATCCAGCACTGAATGGAGTCGCAGGAGGCACCATTAATTATAGAAGCAGGACTGCCAGTCGTCCCCAGCGGTGCGCTCAGGTGCCACCCAGCAGGGGGCAGCAATTCATTTTACTGCCAGAGCACCAAAACAGAATCATTTGCATTGGTGGGCTTCAGTAAAAGTGTAATGAGGTCTAAAAGGAACAAAGATGGGAGGCAGCGGTGGGATATTTAAAGAAAGAAAAGGAAAAAAAAATTAGCAAGTGACGTACAGTAGGTGGTCCAACAGGTAAAGGCAGCGGGGCAGTGCCAGGACAGGCCAGGGAGGAAATGTGCCAAGGAGCCTGGTCAGGCTGAGACAGTGAGGGGGCACATCTGAAATACTAGGGGGCGGGATAAAGTCAGCGAGCGACAGTATACCTGGCATCATGGGTGGGCCGGGTGGACAGCTGGAGGACCCTCTAGACCAGGCGCTTTACAAAGTCAGTGCAGGACTTTAAATGGGATGTGCTGATAGTTGGGTATGTTGGGATTGCTGGAACATACGGAGGAAATGGTCGTCCCGGGGGGGTTAGGGGTCTCTGGGCCAGATGGGGGTCGTTGGCCTTTGTGTTGCGTGTTCCACTTTTTCCAGCTCCGGGGTCATTTTTGTTGTTTACTTTTTAGTTTCGGGTGCTCATTCTGCCTGTTTCTTTGCCATTGTGTTTCTATGGCGTGCCCTGCTCCCTGTGTGTGGAGCTCCTTTGTGGTCCGCGGGTGAGCCTGTTCTCCCTTCCAGACTCTTTACTACATAGACCTGAGCAGGATGCCACACATGCCATCTGCAGCAAGTTAGATGGCGCAGCAGGCCAGACGTTAATTCACACACACACACACGTTAAGTAAAGACGTTTTTCTTCGGATGTCTGGTTGGTTTAGCCAGATATGAACACGTGGTGCACCTTTTAATGGCGGGTCCTTCTGTCTGAGCGGAGCTCGCTTAGTGTGACCGCTGGCTTCCTGGTCACCTCCCTGACCGAGTAGGGAGAGTCCCTGAGCTGCTCCCTGTTTGGTTGTGGGGGTCTACAGAAAGTCCTTGCTGTGTGACTTGTGGACCTTCTCCACACAGGGACACACACGTCACTTCTAAATGACGTCCAGTCTGTTCAGGTGGTCCCAGGTGGTCACCAGTCAAGTTCTGGACACGTCTCAAGGAGAGTTAAAGCAAACGGGAGCCCCCCAGCACAGGGTCTGAGCACTTGGAGAAACATTTGGGAGATTTCACTTTTAATTTGTAAACTTTTCTTACAACGTGTCCTTACTTGGGCTTATTGAGTGCAGGCTGAGGGTCAAAATGTCTCCATTTGAAATGAAGTGGGCAGCAGGTGACCAAGGAGGTGGGCGGGATGATGACGGTGACCCTGCCCCCTGAAACTCCACCCCAAGGGGACAAGGCAGAAAAACGAATGAAAGAGTCGCATAATGAATACCTGAAGAGAGCCCCACTAAAACACACCACCTGCGCCCCTTTTCTAATTCTCTCACTCTTTCTTCTCCCAGGTGATTATTTTGGCATCTTAATGGAGGAGAAGGTGACCAGCTTCCCTTTCAGCCTGATGGAAAACCCGATGTATTCGGGGAGCACCGCCGTCTACCTGGGACTGGCCTTAATGTGAGTGAGTACTCCCTGTGTGTGAGTGTGTGTGAGTACTCCGTGTGTGAGTGTGTGTGCGCGAGTGTGTGTGTGTGTGTGTGATGCCGTCTGTGCTGGCCTCCCATTTCTCCAGGGTTGTTACTACGTCTCCCATCATGCCTTGCGTAAATGCCCTGCATTGCTAATTAAGGCCTGGGGCGGAGCCTCAGATGCTTGGTTAGGAGGCCCCACCTCCTTCAGCTCACCAAATCTGCTGAACTTACGACGGTAACCTGAAGTAGCGAATAAACAAAATGGTATTCACAAGACAAATGACGAAAAAGCAACTCAATACCAAAATAACATTAAAAAGACAAGAAAAAAAAGTAAACGATAAAGAAAAGACATCTGAGCCTGGCACGACACTCAGCTACGCCATGGCACACACCACTGTCATTGTCATTTGCTCAAATTCACCACCTTTCATCCTTTGGTGTTCCATGCAGCTGCCACACAAGTGGATATTAAATGAAACAGCTAGGTCTGTGGGCATCAGTGGGCAGTATGAGCGTATTATGAGCACATGTGGAATGGGCAAAGGGGCAGAATGCAAAGGAGGGGCTTAGGAAAGGGGGACACGTGTCTGAAGGGGTGGGCAATGAACTGGCAGGTGTGGGACGTGCTGGGCCAGCACCAATGACTGCCACCTCACTCTGGACGGATCTGTGCCACCCGAACTGTCATTCAACTCGGTGGGCCCCGAAACTCACAGCTCAGGCCAGCATACACTTTCTGTGGAGTTTGCCCACCTGAAAACCCAGGATGTCAGAGGTCGGCGTTAGACCCTCGTAAGTGTCTGGTGACATCAGTATGTTTTAAGAGTGGACTTGAAAGAGGAAGACTGGCAGAGGGACTGAGAAAAGGGGGCCACACAAAGTGACCCAGCGGCCACAGGAGACAATTGTGTGTGTTTGGGGGTGTCAGAGGAAAGGCCTGGTGTTAGTGAAGGAGCCAGCAGTTGCCCAGGATATTCTAAAGGAGAAAGTGTGTGACCTGAAGCTGAGATGTCACTGGGGTCCTCAGCAGGACAAGGAGCCAAAGGACAAAAGCAAGGGGACAACTGAATGGGGCAGCGGAGTCCAAGTCCTGACTTGAACCCCAAAGAGACGCTGAAATGGGCAGTCGATGTCAGCAGCCAACTAGTGATTCCGAATTAAAGTAAAGGGGGGCAATGACAATTTCACACGGATGACTCCCTGCGTCGAGTGTCACCTCGGGTTCCCTTTCTGTTTTTTTTTTTTTTTTTTGCCTGAATATCAGAGTCTGGGGGCAAAGACTTTTTCACAGCACCATTTATAGGGGACCCACACATTTTGGGTGTACAAATGGGGGCAGCAGGGCTGCGCCATGCTGACTTGGCACATATGTGACAGAGTGGGGGGCCGGGGGTCTTTGTGTTGCTAAACACTTGTGTAACGCGCTTCTCTTCCTCTTTTGGCTCCGTCTTTATTATTCTTCAATTGCACTTTTTCATCTCGGCCTCTGATTATCTTCATTTATTCTTTCTGCGATTTTTAATGCAATTTACCTGCTTGATGCCGCGGCACACAAATGCGCGAGTCACAGCGGGTGGTCCGCACAGCCCTTTGTCGTTTGGACCGGCTGACCTACATCTGCCTGCTTCATAAACAGACGTAACCCACTTAACTGGTAAATAAACGAAGACGGAAATCAGTCGCTGGCCGAGGAACCCGAGGTGCCAATTGCAGGCCTCGGCGACGGGCAGCGAGGTGAAGCTGGTGGGCTGGCCCTCCATTTAGCGCTCGCCGCTCTTCCCATTTCATCCAGGAGGCATTTGAACTCTCGACTAACTAATTCAATTTATGAGGCCACCGACTCCACTCTGACCCACTTTCTTGTTTGTGAACATCAATGGCTCCGTGTCACCGGGCGGGGGGCCGCATTAACGCCACATTTATCAGGTGCGGCAGACAGCCTGGCAGGTTTGGGTCCTGGACAGGGATTGGGGTGCCAGTCCACCACCGGGCACACACGTCCACACAGAGGGTTTGAACTTGGGGCTGTGGATCTGTGAGGCAGGACGGCCCCCACGATGCCCCTCTGCCCCCCACAGCGTCTTCCTCCCTTCCTTAAATTCTTGCTCTTGCCCTACAGGGGAACTGAAACGCTGTCCCCAAGGTGACATGAGGGCCATGTTCAGGGTTCACTGTAGTCATAAGACAAGCCACTGCAGGGCTGTGTTTCATAACGGGGGTACCTTAAAACCCTGAGCGTCCTCTCATTTTTCTCTAAATCTCCGCCTGTCACAGTGGCTCACACAGCCAGCCCTTATTTTATGTAGCGCCTTTCAGCCTCAGGATCTGGCCGTCCATTTTGACCCCCCCCCAATATAAAGACCCCCCCATATGTAACGTGATGTATTTGTTTCAGTAATCCCACTCCTGCCTCAGCGACAGCGTTGGTCTCGGTCTGTACACAAACAGCTGACGACATTGGCAAGTCACATGACCACAGAGGGGGCACTGCCAGGTCCAGTCAGGATGCCAGTCTACTACACACCCACTCAGCGAGACCGAGACGCAATGTCGTCCTAGTAAGAGGGGTGAAGACCAGCGCAGCAGCCTACGTGCTCAGAGCACCCAAAGTCGGAAGGCTGCTGCCCCAGTCGATAGGGGGCTCAGAGGAAGGGGGTCTTGGGCACAGAGATGCAGGCTGAGTTTAAATGGACGCGTTGGGGTGGGTTACAGGGGGCACGTGGACCACCAGCTCACTTGGCATCGCTTCACCTGATTCGGCGCACAGCCACCTGACTTCTGGTCTCCCCGACTGTCCGGACGCGTCCCGCTCTGCTCTGCTCCTCCTCTTGATGCCATCTGAGCCCCTCTTGTCTCTGCCCCCGTTTTCACTTCCCGTCTCCACATTCAGTTCTTTGGTCCTCCCTTCATCTCTTCAGGACTCCGATGGGCTTTAGCCCGCTCTGTCGTCTCCCGGCCATCTTCTTCATTTCCGATTTCCACTGCAAAGAGTCTGCTGGTGCCTTTCACACCAGTTTGCTTATTCAGGTTGTCAGGGGTCTGCCCCAGGTGCTGGTGGGCTTCATATTTCATTGTCACTGGAGGGGGGGTACAAAGCCCACACAGACAGTGACGGGGTATGACACTTAAACTTGGGGGTGCGGGAGCACAAATGACTGAGCCCCCCTCACCTCACCTTCACAGACCCACAGGCACGAGTTAGAACCCAGTTCTGATCAGAGCGCCAGGCACTTGCAGGGCACACTCTGGCACATGCCAGCTACATAGGTGCCAATTTGGAGAGAAACACCAGCAGACTCCTTACAGACACTTGAACCCGGGGCGCAGGAGCACTAATGACTGAGCCACCTTCACCTCTTTCCAGTGCCATTCTCACATTTCAAGGCCAGTCATTCCAGTTCAGATGTGAGGAGGCATGGAGCCCATCCCAGCCGCATCGGACACAAGGTAGAAACCATCTATGGATGGAGCGCCAGTCTAGAGCAGGGCACACCTGGGCATACTCGCCAGTAAACCTTTAAGAAAACCTGAGGTACCTGGAAAAACGGCACAACAAACACAGGGAGAACATGCAGACCCCACAGAGACTGGGCATGAGACTTTAACCTGGGGCACTGGTGGTGCCCACGTCTTGTAGCTGCCAAGTGTGTGTTCTCGTCCTGTAATTCCAGGTGTCGGTGGGACGAGATGATGAGACTTTGGTCGGGGGTTCAAAATGTGGATTAGACAGGGGTGGGCTCAATGTCTGACATCCTCTCAGCGAGGGTATCTGCTTACTTCATTCCATGCCAGCACTTGCCTGGCAAGCAGCCCAGAGGGCAGCACTTTCTTTGGGATGCAGAACACGGTGGCATTTCAATGACAGCTCTCTGTGCCACCCTGGGCCCCCCTTGAGCTTGGAGGTTTTATTTGCACCACATGATGCCAGCGATTGCGTCCTTGACGTCAGGCCCATTCATCAAGTGCCAGCTGAGCGCGTTATTATTTTACGGAGAAGAATAAAAATCCTGGCATGCCACTTAGAAAGCACTGTGAGGCCCAGTGCCCAAATCAATGAGCAGGAGAGACAAACACTGGGAGCTCATCGGCGGGCCCTCCCTGCAGACAGACAGCGTGGTATTGAAGGGCATCTCCAGAGGTGAGGTTTACTCTAGAGGGCACTAGGGGGCGCTCTTCCTGTGCCACTTTCTTTTCTGAAAAAAAAATACCCCGTAACAAATGGGTTACCCTAGGGGGCACTCTTACAACCATTGAGAGACCTTTACCTGCCTCGGAGCTGGGAGTTTGTGTGGGCGCCGATGAAGGTGGGTGGCATGGAGACTCCTTAGAAAAGTAGATACGCAACTCTTTGGTGCCAGTCAGTTAATGTCTGCTTTGACCCACAGGAATGCGAGCCCCGCCGGAATGATCCTCGCCTGCCTTGTTGCTGTGGCCTACAAGGTTGCCATCTCCTTTGAGGGGTAAGTCTCGCCCGGGGTTTAAGTAGCTGAATGCCAGAAGGAAGAACAGCGAGGCCTGCCTGTGCTGCTGTGGCACAGTTTTTTAGGCTCCTCTGGGTGTCTTACTCCCTGCTGGCATGTGTTGGACTGCAGACAAATGTGGTTAAGGGTGGAGATTTGTGGGTCCTTTCTTTATGGGGGCATTTCAGTGAGGCAGTGCCCATGCCATACTGAGAAACATTCTGATGCTTTTGAAGTTTACCCACAATCACTTTCTGACCTGAATGCCCAATGCCCGCTGTGCTGTTGTGGCAGTGTGACACCCAGAGTCTGCGGGCATCCTAATGCCACACTGCTTGGAGCCAGTGGGCAGCCTGTTCCAGTTCCCTTTTCTTCTTAATTGGGCCACTAGGTATTGTGATTGCCCAAAGCCCTGCAACTCTCTGCCAAGTGCCGTCGGGCACACTGCAGTTCAGTTTCTGACGTTTTAATGATTATGTTGTCCACATCTGCCAAGGTTGGTTGGGCACTTACTAGTTGAACAAATGTGGGCAGGCCGCCTTGGAACTGCTCGCTTCTGCCAAGAATGATTGGGCACTCTTCAGTTTAGTTGCCCTCTCATACAAGCTGCACAGGAGTCGCCTTGTGCCCACAGCCAGGCAGCCAGCCCTGGAACTGACTTGAGCTTAATGACCAATTTGCCCTTTTAAGCCAGGGTTGGTTGGGCACCCTTTAGTTCAGTCACTTCACCCCCTACTACACAACAGTTTCTCTGTGCCCAAACCCGGGCAGCTCCACCTGGCATTGCTGTGTATTTAACAAGTATGAGGCCCACTTCTGCCAGAGCAGCCAGGCACGGTGCAGTTCATTAGCCCCCACCCAGTACATGCCCTGTGCCCACCTTGCATTTTCAAAAATGTGGTTTTAGAGGTGGGCACATTTTGATCATTGCCCTCCTGTTGTGCCTCTTGTGCCCTGGACATCAGTGCTGTCAGGTGTTTGGCCCTGCTGAGAGCAGGTGAGCCGCCCAGTGCCCAGCAGCTTGCCCCTCACTAGCCAGTGAGCTGCTTGATGAAGCTGCGGGCACAGGCAAACTGCCATTCTTCTCCATGTGTTGTGATGCCCGTCTGTCCTCTCCTTTCACAGGCCTTTCACAGAGGAGGTCTATCGCCAGAAGAGTGAATAAAAGCCCAGGACCTCAGGACATTTGGGCATCATGGTGCCAGCACCACGGGGCACTTGCTCCTCTGCTAGGACTGAAATCAAGATGTCGTGTTCCCTCTGTGCTCAGAGTGCCCATGGGCATCAAAATAAATGTGCACTTTGCACTTGGAGTATCTCCTCTTCAGGAAGAGGCCTCTGTGTGGTGATTCTTCACTTGTGGACTTGATGCCCATGAAGGGCAGCATCCTGGTGGGGCATCATTAAGGTATAGACTTTTATATGGTGATGAACCCATTCTGGGTCACATGACGCTCTCTCCCCTGGTAACTGCTGGGGGTCAGTGTGGGTGGGGGTGGGGCAGAAAAGGGAGGGAGGAAGAGGAGGAGAAAGTGAGGAAGTGTGGCAGAAAGACAGGCTGAGGGGACCTGACGTCTGTGCCCTTGAACCCGGGACATCGGTAGACGTGAAGCGAGTGGGCAATGAGGCCACGTCAGAGGGAGGTGGGTGTAACAGCGGCCAGCCAATCAGAGTGCGGTGCCGGCCTTCCATTCCTTGAACCTCCCACCGTCCGAGTGGCACAGCAGAACAACCGGGGGGGGGTGTGGGGGGTTTGAGAACAAATGAGGGACAAGATGGAGAGAAAGGAGGGCTGTGGGCCTAAAGATCAAATACTGTATGAAGAGGGGAGTGGGCAAGGCAAAGGGGGAACAATGGGGGGATAAGGAAAGAGGGAGAAAGAAGTGAAGGAAACACGGAGAGACAAAGAGGAGGGAACAAGAAGGTGAAAAGTGGAAATGGTGGGAATGAAACGAAGAGAAAAAGAGGAGGAGCAGGAAAGGGGACTGAGAGAATGAGGGGGAAACACAAAGGGGGGGCTCACAGGTCACATGGAGGGGCCGGGGGGGGGGGGAGAAGAACCTGACATGGGGGAACAGGAGAGATGAGGAGGAAGATGGGCAGGGAAGAAGAGTTGAAGACATCAGGGTGGGCACGGGCACCAGGGGGGTACAGCAGGGCGTCTTCATCACGCTGCTTCTACAGGTCACCTGGGTGGGAGCGAGTGGTCTGGATGGTCCGCTGAAGTCACAGGGCAGCAGTGGGCAGAGTTCTGAACATGGGCATGGGATGGCACCGTTTCTCAGCATAGATGTCTGATCCTCCAGACAGACCCCTGACTGCTGGCCCTCCAGAGGGTCTTGTTCTCCACTGAGTGGTTGTTTCATGTTAAGCCGGTGGTCTGCAGCCCAGCATCAGGTTCTTTGACCCCCAAATGGGGATAGGTGGGTGGGGGCATCTGGGTGACTAAAAGATATGGGTGCTGTGCCCACCCAGTCATGTGAAGCTGAGGAGACACCTGGAAGGAGACCACCGAGTTTTTCCTTTGTTTTTTTTTTTTTTTGACTCTTAAAGACCCCTCCTCCCACATACCTTTTTAAGGTAGCCCACCCAGCCCAGAGTCTGAGTGGTCCTGCATATGTCTGTGCAAGCACCATCATCATCCTCCTCCTCCTCTCCTCGTGCTGCCAGCTGACCTTTGTGCCTGAGGGTCCGCAGCTCACAAGATTGGCCCGACTCTGATTGACGTCATCAACACTCCTGATGTGTAGCTCTTTGAGGCAAATCCTGGCGGGAGTCCCAAGGGGGCCGGGATGAAGCCTGTGTTGGGTGGGATGGCTGGACCCAAAAAGACAGCATGGATGTCACAATGTGGTGGTGCTTGAGTGGGTTTGCCTCCTTAAGACACCCGTTACGGTGGGCTGGGAAGGAACAGGAAGCACTGACTGGCGCCCCCTGCAGGCCTGGATCTGTTTGTCACATAGGACAATACCACCAACCCAGGGGTCCGGGTGATGGACTAAAGCAGAGCACCCCCAGTGTCACTGTGATGGCACCCGCTGTGGGTCACTTGTGCTCTGCCCACCTCCAATAGTTGGCAGCAGACCCAATGAGAGAGCCATGAAAGAACAGAAGTGTAGAAGCCAGTAGGGGGCGGCAGCGAGCAGGCGTGCGGGTAACTCACTGACCCTGCGCTCGGACCCTAAAACTCTGCACAGTAAGTTGGGGTTTCCAAAAAAATAACAAACTCCTGATACAAGAAATTGTGTACAGTATGGCAATTAAAGGGGTGTGGTCACCCCCAGTGGGCACTACACGTCACACACAGAGGGCACTAACAGTGGGTGAACCCTTTCCCAAACATGGTTAAACTTTAGAAGTCCTGTTGTGCCTGGGGAGCTGGCACTATTGTGTAATTAAGGTGGAGAAAATGTGGCACCCTAATGACCTGTCCCTGGCACAATCCCTCTGCCAGGATCATTTGGAGCATTACAGGAGGCTGCCAACAGGCCCACTGGCACACAACATTCTCAGTCAAGTGCGAGTTTCACCGAGTATGGTGCACCCGAAACTCAAAGCCCCCCGCCCGTTAACAAATGCCAGTCAAATGCTTTGGCCACCTTTCATGTGCGGCTCATCTCTCACCTCCCTGGCAGGTTTAGCGTGTGCCTGTGTGGGGACAAAGCGTCGCCCAGCCGAGGTGTGACTCGCAGGGAGTGGCCAACTAAAATTAGAGTAACAACAAAGGGCACCGAGCAGACACCCCCCCCATGCCCGGCACAGAGTGCTCAACTGTTTGCGGTGCCCGCAGCCCTTCGGCAGTTTCACCTGCCAGCCATCTTCATTGTTATTTCATGAGCCATCAGTGGTAGTGCCTTTGCTGCCACTTTGTTGCTGCTGTTTTTCTGCTTGGCATTCACTGTCAAGCCGTGTCCTTTTTGATGCCACCCTTCATTGCCATTTTTGGACGAGAGCCACACTGTGATATCTTTGTCTAAAATGGCAACCTGTCGGGGTCACTGCTCCCTCATGACAGAGCTAAGTGCTGGGCTGGGGGTCACGTTTATAGCGCCTTTCAGCACCCCACAGGCCTCCACAGCTCACCACAGTGGCACAACCCCTCAGTCACTGGACTCGGAGCCTAAGAGTTGTCATTTTATATTGTGCCTTGCATAGTGGCCACACTGCACGACCCTTTTAGGGTCCGAGTGGCAGGGACTTGTTAGAACTTGTTCACAGCGCAGCCACTAGAGGGCGCTGCCTCCTCAAGTTGAACTGAAGGTTTACAAAGATGGCGAGCCGGTACGGGGGCGCGGCTGAGGGTTCAGAGGGGTTTGGGTCCCAGTGCCACCAGGGCAGACTCCCGCTACCTGCTGCTGATGGGACAGCACAGTGAGTCTGAAAATGACGCCCCCTGCTGGGGAAACGCATGCCCTGTTAGAAACTAACCATTGAATCCAATTAGCAGTAGAGGGCCACAGCTGGTCAGAGCCCACCCACCGCTGGTGCACAGGCCCTCTGAGACGGACAGCACAAGCAGCGCCTGGCCAAAGGGATCTGAACGTCGGTGGCACCACACCAGTACTTGGCTGGCAGGACTTTCCCTGGCACCCTTTGCCATTCAAACGGGGGTCCTTGTGCTGCCTGCTGGCCTTTCTGCTCTATACAAAGTGTCTTGAGAAAGGCGCTATATAAAGTAGCAAATGACACTTTAAAACCTTTTGGAAAAAGGCAGGTGGATTTGGGTTCCCCCCCAAACCCCCCACCTTCAACACAAATGGCTGCATTGAAGGATTTCAAAATGGCTCGTCACGCCAAACGGACAGGCTGGCCGGCTGGCCGCTCCAAATGGCCGCGGACGCTTTAAAACGTTTGGGTGGAGTCCCACTTGGCGAGGCGTCATAAAGCGCCTGACACAAGACGACCTCGAGGATGACCAGCGGTGCGCCAGTCTATAGCGCCTTTTGATTCTCATCTCAACTTGCTGGCCGCTCGAGCCCCTCCAGTGTCCCACCTGGCGACATTGCGTGCATGGCAGGAAGAAGCCCACCCAGGCGCCAACACAATTCAGCTGGACGAGGAAATCCAAAGCACGGGTGTGGGGGTCCGAGAGGTGGCAGTGCCACCCACGTAAGATCCGTGCGAGCAAGTGCCAGGCAGCTCGTTTTTATTTAGTTGGAGTGTGCAGTCTGCGCGTGCTGAGGCTGAACACGAGAAAGGCGCTATAGAAATCAATCAATTATTATTATAATTATTCTCATCACTACATTGGTGATCTCAGTTCTTCACAAACGACGCTTTTTTTTGTCTGTCGTTTTTCTGCCCGTTGCTGTCACACGTACTGCGCCAGTGAACGCGAGCGCCCCTTGCAGGACAGAGCGAGGACACCAACGAGCAGCAGACGCGCGCTCGACCACAGGTGACAATTCACGGCGAACGAAGTGCCACCGCTTTGAACTCCGGAGTTTCGATGTCTGACACTTTGAGATCAACACTGTAAACAGACACTCGCTTAATTAGGGGGGGGGGGGGGGGGCCAGAATTGGCAGCTTTGTGGTCGCAGGGAAGGAAAGGGACCGCCTTCCCTTGGGAACAACAGGCCACCGTTTGCATTTGAAAGCAGGACACCCTGTTAGACCGTGGACATCTGCTGGAGGGGACATGTCGCAAAAGAGCAGACCGGGAGAAGCGCGAGACCCTGACAGGTTATGGGGGGCTCCGTGAGGGTGGAGTGGCGCTATATACGAGGGTGCGGTGTCTGTTACAGGCGCCGTATAACAGAACGAGAGAGGCCAAGAGAGAAGACGAGTATTAAATAAAGTGCATACGGAGAGGAAAGGCGCTATATACAGCAGAAGGCCATAAAAGGCGGGAAGAAGCCAAACTTGCTGCTTGATAAGAGAAAGGGGCCTGACCGCCCTCGTGGGTGGGCTTCCGGGGGTCGTTCTTCATTTCCGATCAAAACATAAAAGGGCTTACTAGACAGACAGATGTGAAAGGCGCTATATAAGAGATATGAAAGCACAGACACGGCGAGAACGGCAGGGACTTGAACCCCAGTCACCACCGTGCCCGTCGCCTGTCCCCGTGATATTTCTGCAGATCGTCGCCTTCGTGTTTGATGCCAGTTGGCACGAAGATAAAGCGCTGAAGCAAAGCAAAGGGCAGACCCGTTGGGGCGCTCGGCTGCCAATGGCAGGGCACACTTGCCACCCCCGATTTAACGATACGGGTCAGTTCGCCAGTCCCCCCCGTACGCCGAGTTCAAGTCCGCTCTGTCTGCCGGGGTCGTCATTTTAATATAGCGCCGTACACTCGGTGCAGATTACATTATAAATATTTTGACCAGCAGATGGCTGGGATTGGCTCCAGCAGACCCCCGTGACCCTGTAGTTAGGGTAATGGATGGATGGATGTCATTCAAGCCAACAAGCTGGTCGACCCCGTTCGCTAGGCTCTTGCAAAATAACATCAGGTGGAGCTCTGAGGGTCCCTAAAGTCCTCTTGCCCCCCATACTACGAGGCCACTTCACGTGGACGTGAGTTGACAGCTCCACCCGTAAACAGTGACACAGAACATGACATGAAAGGCACTATATGAGACGCGAGTGTCCTGTCATCGGCGCTGGTGGATTTCGCTCGGTCTCGGGTGCGGTCGCTTCTTCTTCCTTGACGCCTTTCGCTGCTTTTGACTCCTCCGGTTCTTCGGGGCGACAATCACCAACTGCCACCGAGCTCACTTGCGCGACACGCTCGCCTCCTCCTCGTGGACTTCGCGCGCGCGGCCGGTGAACTCGATGTCCACATGGACCTCCTGCCGGCTCGAACGCGTCTTATGTTTGGACGTTTGGAGACCCCGGGCTCCTCTCCTGGGAAAGGCGCTCTAAAGACTCGCAAACACCCGAGGAGCCTTTCGAATGGTCCCCGCGCACGGTCCCTTTTGTCACCGCAGCCCGGCGGCTGACGCACAAGTCGAAGCCTTTGGTGTCCTCAGCCTTGAGCGCTTGGCGGGCTGGTGCGGAGGGTGGGAGATAGGGGGCGGAGCCTCAGGCCTTATAAAGCCCAGCCGCGCACCAGCAGACTCAGCAGACGAGCAGAGCCGCAGCGCAGAAAACAAAGCGGCGGGGACCCGAAACTTATTGAGATGATCAAGAAAATGTCACCGCCCGACAACGAGTTTGACATCCCGGCCAAGAACTGCTACAGGATGGTCATTCTGGGCTCCACTAAGGTGGGCAAAACGTCCATCGTGTCCCGCTTCCTGACGGGCCGCTTTGACGAGCAGTACACGCCGACCATCGAAGATTTCCACAGGAAGTTTTACAGCATCCGAGGGGTCGTCTACCAGCTGGACATACTGGACACGTCGGGCAATCACCCGTTCCCAGCGATGAGGAGGCTCTCTATACTGACAGGTAGGTCAACTTCATGACTGGGGGACTTCTGTGCTGGTCTTACTGTGATCTGTGCGCGTCTTTGGACGCTCTTGTTTTTATAGCGCCTTGCACAAAGACGGAGGGAGTTTTAAAACTCGTGGTCTGAGCAAAGCCCGAGAGCGCCAAAGAGCGACCCTTCTCTTCTCAATGTTATTCTTGTCATTACTGTGAGGTGGTCCCCACTTGGTCCACGTGCTCGACGGGCTTGTCTGATGCTCAGCTGTCCCGCCCGGGTCGGTTTCGCCATCCGCACGTCCCTCTTCACACCGTGACGTGTCTCTCTGGTTTTTCCCTGCGTGTCCTAACCTCCTGTCCCCTTCCTCTCTTCCCAGGTGACGTCTTCATCCTTGTCTTCAGCCTGGACAACAAGGACTCGTTCGTGGAGGTCCAGCGTCTGAAGCAGCAGATCTTTGAGACCAAGTCCTGCCTGAAGAGCAAGACCAAGGAGAACGTGGACGTGCCGCTGGTCATCTGCGGCAATAAGCTGGACCGGGACTTCTACCGGGAGGTGCAGCGCGACGAAATCGAGCAGCTGGTCGCCGGGGACCGCTCGTGCGCCTACTTCGAGATCTCGGCCAAGAGGAACAGCAACGTGGACCTGATGTTCCAGACGCTGTTCACCATGGCCAAGCTGCCCTACGAGATGAGTCCGGACCTCCACCGGAAGGTCTCCGTGCAGTACTGCGACATTCTGCACAGGAAAAACCTCAAGAGCAAAAAGATCAAGGACGGCGACGCTTACGGGATTGTAGCGCCTTTCGCCCGCCGCCCCAGCGTCCACAGCGACCTGATGTACATCCGCGAGAAGGCGATCGGCGGCGGCCAGACCAAGGACAAGGAGCGGTGTGTCATCAGCTGAGCGCCCTAGCCGGGGGCCACCGAGGACCTGACCACCGAACTGGCACGGACGGACCGGGGCGGCCGTGGGGCACCGAGGACCTGCTCCACGGGAGCGCCCGCGCGCGCACGGCGGGGGCGCGCCCCTGCCTGTCCCCCGATCCCGAGCGGCGCTCCCGCCCGCTTTCATTTTGGACTGAGGGGCGAGCGGAGGGGCGTCAGGAGGACGAGCTGTTTACATTTGGACCTTTTGGGATGCGTCACGACGAAGCGCTGGACTGACCGTGGCGACAGGAACAAATTCTCTTGTTAATATTGTGCTTGTTATTTATTGTCACACGTCAATTGTCTGCTTTTTTTATTTATTGTAATAAAAGATGTGAAATCACCCGCTCCTGTCTTCGCGGTTCAAACTCGTGCAGCACGCTGCGCCACCCGACTGGCAGATCTCAACGACAGGGGTGACGGTGCGTCAGCGTGAAGACCCACCGATGGCCCAGGGATTCATTATTTTGTTTCAGTTCTCCCTGCCAGCCTCCTCAGTTCTTTTCTGACCCCACGAACTCCATTTGCACGCTCCATTGTGTTAAATCGCGCGGTCACTAAAGCCCGCACACGAGACAAGGGGCACGTAAAGAGGACACCTCGCCTCATTTAAAAACGTACGCAGTGCTGCAGATAGACGGCAGGGGGCGATAAAGCCAACAGTCACACTTGCGTTCTGAAAATCGTGGAGTCAGAGGGGTCAGTAGCCAGCGATCTTGTATAGCGCCTTTCAGACAGAGCGCCATCTAATGGCTTTCTTAGCGTGCGGCACTAGGCGTCCTGCCAGAAAAAGAGATCGAGTCCAAGTAGTGCTGGGGCTGAACCTGTGGCTTTAAAAAGTGCCTTTCACACACACCACCATCCCAACATGCACTTTCAGCACAGCACAAAGCAACTCCGAGAGAGTAAAAGAAGGCGTGAGTGGTGGAATTGAGCCTGCAATCAATCTTATATAGCGCCTTTCAGTCAGCATTCTATATGTAGAGTACAACGTAAGGCAGGAGGTCCGAGGTGGCACCCAAGTCCCTGATCCTATATAGCTCCTTACATACAGAGCTCCATCCTTAAGTACTCGAGCTGGTGAATCTGATTTTATATAGTGCCTTTCACAAGCTGCTCCAGCATGAGCAGTGTGGTGGCTCTGAGCTGCAGCCCTAATCTTCAGGTGTTGTGCAGGTCCAGAAGGCAATGCTACCAGCTGAGGGTCACCAGGTCAGTAAAGGCACTGAACCCGTGAGCTTCTGCTGTTATATAGCGCCTTTCACCATAAGGGGCATCTTGGGATGTCAAATGACTGATGCTGCAATAAGCTGGTGAGTAACATGAAGGGGCCATGTGGGTATAAGGAGGGCACTGGAGTGAATATGAAACTCAGAGTGGCATCTACAGAAAATAAAAGTAAACCTGCCACTGCGTGAACGTGTGGCCGGGGCAGGACAACAGCAGCGGGCAGAGAGAGAAAAACCAATGAAAACGTGTGAGGTGAAGGTGCAAGGCCTCCTTCAATGAGCCTGAGGGTCTGGTGCAGCACATCTCATTTGTATTACCAGGTTCTTAGTATGGGTGCCAAACTCGGATCCTGGGGGGGCTGCAGGTGTTCATTCTCTCCGTTAGTCACCATTTAGTGCTGCTAACGGTACACCCGTGAGTTGACCCAAACTGCCATCTCTGTTCACTGAAGACCCCAGGTACCCTTCTACAGGAATGTCTTTTAGCGCCCACCTTCTGCCTCCCTACAGCTTTTTGTCCACAATTTCTGCTGTGGACTCCACTGTTCTGTCTGGAGATTTGCCTTCTGCTCAAAGGTCATGAGCCCCCCACATTGACAGGCTGCACTCTCCTGAATCACCCTGTTTAAGGGGGTACAGACTGGCAGGTCACCCCACTGTTCTTTGCCTATACAAATACTCTGCCCACAGAATGGGGTCTTTTTCAGGGGCCCACTGTCAAATACCCACCAGGATTCGAAGATGTGCAACAAGGAAAGGTGAAACCTTCCAAGGGGGTGAAGACTTGTGACGTCCAACTTGTTTTGTTGGATTTCTGGACCCCATACCTGTAATGATTTATTTTTTACCTCAACTGGACGAGAGGAGAAGGAGAGATGCAAAGCGAGCCAACTGACGACCAACTCACTTAGTGGGCTCCATCTTCACTCCAACTTGGCTGTTGATGAAGCCCGTAATTTAATTCCATGGCGTCTTAGCGTTGTCGCTCTCCCTCACCAGACATTCCCACAGCTGTTCTCCCAAATGTGTTACGGAGCACAGATGACCAAATATTTCTCAGCCCCCCCCCTTGAGGCAGACACCGCACGATGGGCGCAGCTGCATGTGGGATCGAGGGAGCCCGCCGGTCCACTTTGCATCTCATTATTAGGCCGCTGGTAACAGAAAAATGAAACAATTAAAATGCAAGTCCATTCAGATTGTGTGGCACACCATGTTTTATTAGCAGCACAGAGTGAATACTAATGAGAAAGTGTGGGGAATGAAAACCTGCAGCCACTGCGGCCCCCCAGGACCAGAGGTCGACAGCCTGGGCGTGCCAGGCCTTCACTGTCGAAGCCACTCTGGCCTGCCTGTGGTGATCACCGATTGGCACGCATCACGACAGGACCTCCAAAAGTCTGTCTGTCTGCCTGCCTCACACGATTCTGGGGAACGATGGCGTCCTACTCCGAGTTTTTGCTGTGGAGCGGCCATGGAATGTGTCAGTGGTCTTATTAGAAGGCCAAGCAGACACCTACAGTGCAGAAGGACCACACGAGGCGGGCCAGTGGGTCCCAGGACAGGCACCAGGCTCTGAAGGGCAACCTACAAAAAGACGTTAAAGACGAGAACTACGAGTCTGAGCAGAGAGACCCTAAAAATCCACTTACATCAGCGGCCTTGGAATGAATGGATCACACAAAGCGTCTTCCGTCCTAAAAATACCCAAAGCCTTGGGTACACAAACACAATTAAACCCGCAATTTGAGAGCGAAATACCAGACATGCCTTTATTAATTGATGTTCCTGTCTGAAAAGCTTGGAAATTGAAATAAGAATAAGCAGCCAAATGAAATGTTAACTTGAACGGCGTAATCAATTCCTAATACGTAATAAAATAAGGACAACCAAACCAGCCGCCGCCTCCTCCTCCTCTTTTCCATAACAGTTTCATAAGCCTTCCCTTATGCAACGCTTTATCTTTTGTGCATTTGTTGCCAAAAAGGATCAAGGCAAAGTAAACAAGTCAGATCTTTGAAGTTTCTAAAGAAGATCACAAACCAGGGCCAGATGCTTATCGATGGCGCCGCCACCGCTCACGACTTGGGGATGTCGAACATGCACAGGCTCTTGTACTTCTGCAGCAGCTCGTTTTTCGTGCGGACCTGCTCCTTCAGGTTCTCAAACTGCTGTTTCTGCTGCTCCGGGCTCATTTCGATGCCAGGCATTGTCACAATTTGCTCTCGGGCCTCCTGGATTTTAGTTTTCAGCTTATTCAGCTCCTGGTGAACATCTGGGCTATCCTTGTCCATGCTATTAAAAAAAGAAATCAATGATTAAATAAAATACAATGTGTGTCAAGTCTTCACAGAAGAGCACATTAAAGAGTAAAACGGAACAAGCAGTGATGACCGAGGCCATTACAGTCGAGCATAAATTCACATCTCAGATGAGGACAAATGAGGCTCAAACAACCACTTAACACACCTCAGGGTCACTTAGGGCCTGACCACCCTCAGGGGGCACCGTGACCCTGAAGGGTCAGTTTAGAGTGACAACTGGAACAGCCCTAAGAAAACACTGAGAACAAATGAATGGGAGAACATGCAAGTGCCACACAGCCAGCTGCAGAAATGAGACCTGGCACGCTGGATCTGACCAATGTGCCACCATAATGTCCTTGTTCCGCTTTAATAAAAGTCAAATCACAAAAACTAACCAAACATGCAACCATCGATGTGGCGTCCATCGAATGTAAAGCTGGCTGCACCATCGACTTGCTTCACCTTCACGCACTACAGAAATGAAAAAACACTGTGGGGCTTAAGACAACGTGCTCGAGGATGGCAGCAAACGGAAATCCACGCACCCTGAGCTGTCCACTCGCACGCGGGACACGGAGGAGACTGTGGTGTACACACAACTTTGACAGCCTCAAGTCAGAACACAGCCCTACACTTAATTGTGGGTACATTTTCAATTTATGTCATGGCATGTGATACACACACACACCCACCCAGGCAGAGCAGCAGCCCGTGCCACCCCACTTGAATGAAGTCTCATGTTATTATCTGCAGCGCTCAGTAACCTGACTTGGTGTCTTATAGGGAATGTCAGGTTTTTATTTACATCATCGATATACTAGCTGGCCTACTTGGCATTGCCAGGGTGAGAAAACGGAAAAGGTAAACATGGCAAAAGAAACGGTGCTGGACCGGTGGTGACGGATTACACCTGAGAACCAACACCACAACTGCAGGTAAAACACATCAGTTAAATGAACCCACCCAAGGAGCCCAAGACCACAAAAAACCAGTGAGGGCAACACAGACTGAAGACGCACTGAAAGGAATCCTGACCACCAAACCATGGGTGGCACTCTTTCTGTCAATGGAGCACACTTTAATATTTCTTGACAGCCACTTGGACCCCCTGAAAGTTATGGTGAGAAGAAGCTGTGTGCCACACTTCAGGTGTGTGGCTTGAAAACCAAAGAGGTGCATAAAGAACAATCAAACCAACAGATTGTGGTTATGGGTGGATGTAAAATGACTGATCATCTGGCACAGCAGTAACATTTAATTAGAGCCAAACGAGTCAAAGGAGATCATCAAGGGAGAAAGGGGAGGCTGTGCCAATCAGACTGGAATACTCGGGGTGTAAAGGGGTGACCCTCAGCACTTTCTGTAACTAAACACTCCATTCACGTGAAGCACACACAGGTCATTCTAAACGTGTTCACATGTTACTTTACAGAGCAGTCCTGTGGCCTCCAGACCA
The DNA here is from genome assembly GCA_026402145.1 of Polypterus bichir lapradei. Lineage (NCBI taxonomy): Eukaryota > Metazoa > Chordata > Cladistia > Polypteriformes > Polypteridae > Polypterus > Polypterus bichir. The sequence continues at coordinate 1,210,876 of JANRMT010062861.1, read as the reverse complement.
GCTGAATATAAAGTCTACACGTTCATTTAAAAGAAAACGATCTCCGTCCACACTTTAACTGACGCATACATTGACCAACACTGGGCAGACGTGCATCGGCGGAAGCAGGAGTTGGAAGAGTCCTCCATGACAGACACTCAGTTGCACCTTGCACTTACACCCGGAGAACAGCAACGGCAAAGAAATGAAAAGCAAAAATTGAGATGTATACTGGTCAGCAATACAAGCGCCTTGGAAAGCAACTCCTGTTACGTCTGTCATGTCTTCTGTGAAGGGGGACCAATCAGGGATTGTCAAGCTTGGGATCCAATCAGGGAAGGGCCACTTTATACACAAACCAACCAATCAGAGTGCGCTTAAAGTCTGCATTTTCAAAACTCTCCATTTTTGGGAGGTCACAAACACCAGGGTGGCGTGGACAAGGGCGAGAACGGAGACGAATGTCTGCATTTTAAATAAACAGCAGTGTGGGCGGGGCCTAAGAAGAATAAAATGATGTAAGCAAGCTTGACGGTGACTGACCCGCCCCTCGCACGGTCAGTCTTCACTCAGATTGGAGTTTGCATTTATTTGGAAAAAGCCGTCTGGGTAGATGTATGACGGCGGCTGCAGGAATCGTGGCCTGTGGATGATTATTTGTGCCAAAATTCGGTGCAATCCTGCATTTCATTTGGCGGCTGCTCGCAGTGGATTGTGGTTCAACTGAAGACTACACTCAGAGCTGAGTGAGATTTCCAATAACTTCTAGCATCAGGTTTCTTCAGACAGCAGTTTCGTTTTGGCCATTTTTGAACCCAGAACCGAATTTTACAAACACCAGGGCCATTGTAACCCAAGTGAACTGAGTGGCAGGTTTCAACAGTGCTCATGCAATTACAAAGGTTTCTCTAATAACCAATTGGCACGTAAACAGGACTCACTGAGCAAAAGCAGTTGACCATTAGGACACTGATGGCTGCTGCAAATGGGGATTTTAACTAAAAAACAGCAATGGCCGTTAGCAACACTAACAATGGCTTGGCTGTATCGTTAAATCGCATTAATGGTATCTTGATTAAAAAAAAGGTCACTTTCTATGAAAAACGCGCACATTTCTGATGTGCCCAAACCTTTGACCGGTGTAGTGTGCCCTTGTATGCAAACGAACTGTAGAAATGAAGGATGTTGTTGTCGTCGCAGGAAGGTTTAAGAAACTGTTCGACTGCAGCTGAAGAGGCTAAAAATAAGCGTCACCTCAAATACAAATCAACCGCACCAGGATGGTGTTCATCAGACGGCCGAGACAAAGAAACAGATGTCCATCCAGCCGCCCACCAAAGCCAAACATCCCTGGACGGGGCGCCAGCGCAGCACACCGCGGTCAACCAAACTGCACCAACTGTACTTGGGCGGTTTATTCGTTAAGCCGTCCACCATCGAGACACTGGGCCGCTCCACCACTCTACTTAATATCAGTTATTATTATTAGAGACACCAGATTTAAATTGGAGCTCAGCGCTCTCCAATCCCCGACTCGTATCACCAAACGCAAGGTGCCGATTCGGCGTCTTTAAAGGTCCAGTTTACTAACATAAGAGACCCGAGAACGAGAAGTCACCTCATCAGAGACGGGCGGCTTAACGCCGACAAGAACACAATGAAAGTCACCCGGCCGGCCAGCCTGCGCACCGTTTTTAGCCTTCCCTGCTTTCCTTGCACGCGTTCACTTCTCTCACCATTTTATGATATCGTAGACCAGAGGGAGCAACGAGCAGTCTTCAGGCGTAGGTTCCTCCTTCAGTGGAGACGCCGCCATTGTCGACTGAGCGAAGGCGAGTGGACGCACACGAATGACGTCATCAAGGCCCGCCGTGCGCCGCAGTCACGTGTTTGTTGGGAGCCCGCCGAACTTTGGTCTTCTTAAATGTTTATTTCGATGATAACAAGACTGACATATAATTACGGAAGCGTATTAGTACCACAGACACTGTGTCCGTATTTTGTTCTTCCCCATGGCCCTAATACTCTTGTAAAACACGTGTAAATATATAAAACAAGTAACACATTTACAGCGGAATACAGGAAACAGAAAATAAACTAGAAAAGGAAAGCCATGGACGGGAATGGCGTACGAGCTAAACTAGCATAGAAATCAGTCGCGAGATCTTATGTATAAATGTTAAACATTCAGAGCGGAAAGGCTTACATGAGGGGCTTCATCTGACCCACTCATATTTATGAAGGAAATGAAGAATGATGACCGCTGCAGAGACAACAGGCAGGTGAGACTCCGCCAAATGAGCTTAAAAGGAGAGACGACGGCCGGTGTGGCTTGATGGCGATCGAGAGCAGCGGGACTTGATGAGGGTCTTTTCTTAAAGGGGCCGTTAAACAGTTGCTTGTGTCGGTATGTGAGCCCTTCCTGTGATATCCCCCGGGCTGTTACACTGGTGGCAGCAGTGGGATTGAATGACCCAACCACTGGACACGTAGGACTGGCTCTGCACAAACACTGGCCAGCTTGAGCTGGGGACCGTTTTTCCACGCAGAGCAGCCATATGTCTTGAGCCTGTGCTGACAGGAGGCACCAGAGATTTCAGCAATGCATGCACAGGAAGCAAGATGGAGCCAGTAGACAAAGACATGGCAGGAACCCTGCAGAACTAACCCTTTGCTGCAGGCTGAAGCCCCTCAAGCACATAAGAGGGACCCAGGGTTGGCCACTATGAAGGCACAGGTATATGGGAAGCAGATTTCAAGTAACTGCTGCTGCATATGGATGAGCACTGAAAGAACAGAGCGTGCAGATGGTATTGGCACTGGATGGAGAAGCTCTAAGCGTTTGAGAAGACTTGTCCCACAGAGACCTCCTTACAGAACTGAGCAGACTGGCAGCGGGCATTGAGCGCACCACTGGGCTTACAACAGCAGACACACGCCCGGCTCTGACCTGTCACGCTGTTTGCCACGCCTGCTCTTAAGCTCCGCCCACCTCAATCACAAGGACACACGTGCATTAGAGCAGAGAGCTTGGCCTTGGGGGATCAGAGTGGGTGGTGGCAGCATGTAATCATCTACTGCTGGTCCACCGTACCGGCGTGTGTCGGGCCACTTCACGGCGTGTCCAAGGCACTGCTTTCACTTTCTTCACACTAATTCAGCCTCCTTGCTCATGGCCCCACAGTTCTCCAGAATCTCAGCCACCATCTTTCATTCCACAAAATAACTTTTGGAAAAAAAATCATTTCAGTTAGGATTTTGGCCTCAGGCAGAAGAAGCCATTACTGCCATTAATTTAGGCTAAAAGGGCCATTAACAGCACTGGTCATTGTGTAGGGGATGCTAAGTGAATATCGAGTGGGACTTTTCATTTCCGCTCTACCAGTGTATTCAATGCCGTGTCATCAGATATAGGTGGCCAAGTTTACAGTCACATAACCAACACGACCAAGAAGGCCACAGAGACCTCAAAAGTGAGGTCAGCCCCCTTGTGGTAGCCATAATTCAGGTATCACAACTGCAAATGGGTGCAATTACTGGAGTGGCACCAGACATACGTCTGGGATTGGCCTCTAAAGTGCTTCCACCTCCCTGGTCAGACAAGCTTGGAGCAGAGGACACAGGAGGCCAGTGGACTCTGGAAAGGGACGTGAGGAGGAGTGCATGACATTCAGGATCTGGAGGCATTTAATAGCAGGCCGATAAATCAGAGATCATCCCTCCCCGCAGGGAACGTTCAGAAGTTGTTTTAACATTGACATTATGTAAAGGGGGGCAGAAACAATCTCTTATCAGTAAACCGCAAAAAGTAATGTGGAAGCTGTGAAAAAAAAAATGGGCCATGAAATGATGAGGTGGCCTTTTTTATATAAAGAGTGGCCTGGTGACGTCACCGGTCAAGGACTGAGCTGGTAGAAATGCCACTGGGGCTCCTGCAGCAGTACACAGCAATCCGTTGTATAGCGCCTTTCATATCTATCTCTATATATAATCTTCATTTGGATCTTGATCTTTGTTTGTCCGTGAATGAATTAGAAGAAGAAGCACTAGATGGCAGTAGAGAGACAGCTAAAACATAGGCATTGCATTAAGAATCTCCTCCAGGCTTATACTACTGAAGACTGTAGTACTCCAGTCACACCTCAAAACACAGACATTCAAACTAAACAAATTGTTGTGCTTTAAATTAACTAAAGAGATCTTCATTTAGATCTTTATCTTTGTTTGTCCGTGAATTCCATGCATGCGTAGACCACCTTCCAGTTCAGTACGTTGTTGTTACTCACGGATGTCAACAATGTGCTGGAATAACAAAAGGGGTGGTGGACAGTGTTACGCTGGTTAGCTCCTGAGGTCTGTTAGAGAATGAGATTGTCGAAGATAAAAGGTACGTGCCTACGTAACATATGAATGAAAGAAAGACAGTGGGTGAAATGAATGACAACGTAACAGCACGTTCCCGAAATTATTATTGTTACGTTGTAGCCGGCGAGTGCTGCGCGTCTCACAGTTGTACCGTGGCTTGCTCTCATGTCAGTGAAGTGATCCCTATTTATGCTTTAAAGAGCCTGGATACCTATGTGCCCCCCTTTTATAACCATTGCTCCGTGTATGTTGCCTTAGTCTTTGGATTGCCACAAAGCAACCTGCGAGAATGGAGAAAGGTTGAGAAGAGATCGTGAGAGGAAACGATAAGAGTCGTGAAAACGAGACGGACTGTGAATGGACAGAAGCAGAAATGCTCCTACACCACCACATAATTACGATTCGGACAGTGATTCTGACTAGGCCATTCCTATCGAATCAATGTCCAAGGGTTTTCTTTTGTAATTTTGTTTCCCTTATAAAAAATCATAATGCTGTGCGACGAAGGGCCCAGTTCACGACTGGCAGCCGCGTTTAAACAGGGAGCCCTTCACAGAAAACTTTAACATGCACAACGTAGTTGGGTGCACATGGCTAGTTGATTATACAGCACCTTTCCCATCTATCTATTATAGAGTACCTCTCTCTTCTGTCTATCCATTATAAATTGCCTTTCCTATCTATCTATCATGGCATCTTTCACTTCTATTATGCAGTGCCTTTCATATCTATGTATTATATAGCACCATTCACATGTCTATCATATAATGCCTTTCATATCTACCTATGATATAGTGCCTTTAACATCTATCTATCCATTATATAGTGCTTTTATTATCTATTTATTATATAGTACCTTTCCTGTCTATCTATCTATCATATAGTGCCTTTCACTTAATCAATCAATCAATCCTTCATCTATCTCTCTCTCTCTCTCTGTTTCAAACAATAGCTGACTTCTCCAGGCCTGGCTGTCCCAACAAGTTCAGGCCGAGTGCAGGGTGCTGAGATGCTGATGAAGTCTCAGGATGCACAGAATTTCATCATAGTCATCTCCTGCCCCTGGTAACATCACAGTGCACACGTCTACCTTTAGAAGTTCAGCCTACATGGAGGAAACGAGAAAGAACACGAGGGCATGATGAATGTTTGGCCAGGGACACAGCACAAAGAGCAGGAGGACCTCTGAAAGAGAAGAGCCAGAAATTGAGTAGTTTGACCAGAAGAACCTGACAGTAGCCGTAAAGCAAGATGGTGGAAATGTTGAGGTTTGGAGCTGCTGTTGGGTCAGCTCTCCACAAGGAATTCTCCACTGGCAGACAGTTCTAGGAAATGCCAACTATGGGGTGGTTTGAGGCTTAAATGGAAATCGTGTATCTGCTCATTTGTCTTTCTTATGAACTTCTAGCCATGTTATTTGTCAAGGATGGGTGGTAGAACACACTTCAAAGTATTTGCTGTCAGTTGCCCTACGTGTTCCCTCAGCACCTTTCCTCGGTGTTCGCTTGGGTTTGAACCTCCCATGACCAGCGCTGCCTCACCTAACCCTCCTGTCCACTTTTATTGTGACTCCTCCTCCTCCTTGTGCGGCTCTCATGCGCTCTTCCTCCTTCGATTGCATCACCAAAGCCAGACTGACCAATCAGATTGCTCGGAAACTGGACACACAGACCTTATTATAGTAGATTGCAAAGTCAGACTTGCAATATTGCTGTTTCTTCCCCAATTACTTCACCTTTTTCCAAAGATTCAATTTGAATGAAGAGCAAATCTTGATACGTCCACATACATGAATACAGAAAATGCAGTTCATGGGGTGCACTTACTTTTTCACATAAGTGTTTCTTGATCTGTAACTCTCCATTAGACAGACATGAAATAACAGATAGATACATAGGTCCTTATGTACAGAGCTCAGTGAAGTTCTTACTGGCATGTGCCAATCAACATGCCACACACTGCCACTCTGAGTAATCTGAGCTCCAGCCTTCCATAAGGCAGGCCCTCATGGCCAGACTGGACATCCTTTGCCCACGTGGCACATCTCAAATATAGATAGAGAGGTTTGGTGGCTTTGAGTAGATTCGTGGTGTAACATCTGGCACAGATCATCAGCCTGGTAACATGCCACTTTTTCCGATTACCTCTAGAGCAGCCTTAACCCTCTGACAATATCAATAATAATATTAATAAACTGTCCAGTCCATCATGGTCAACAGACATGCAGGCACAGGGAGGTGGTGCTGACTCCACACACACAATGACCCGGCTGGCACGCTGCGGCTTTAAGTTGTGTTCATAGACCAAACCGAGTTCATCTCGGGCTTCATGCTAATCAAAGGAGCCCCAGAATTGGACGGTGGGCTGGCCGGTGTCCCCAGTATGAGGTGCTGACTGCTGCGGTTACACAAGCTGCCCTGTTTGTGCTAAATTGGGCAGACGAAGAGCTTTCGACTAAATGTGGCCAAAGATAACACAGGGGTGTTAATGAGGGCTGGGCACCCACAGTGCCAGACGTGTTGTGCCAGCTGCAGTGAGAGGGCTGGATTCCTCAATTAGGAGAGGCCTTTTGTCCATTCCCGCACCATGACACAAATCCTTCCAATCCAAGCCAGTGTGACTCAGGGCTATTATGTTTGCTGTCCTATTTTACCTGTTTGCTCCACAGCCCCCTTAACCTAATTAGCGGCAGCCCCTCACTCCTCTCGTTATGCAAGCCTCGTTCTTTTTGTGTGCTGACCTGGAATGTTGCTTTTGCTGTTGTCGAGCTGCAGCTCTAAACATATTGACAGGTGTCGAACGTCCTGACGGTAAATTCGGTAACACTTGATAGCCCATTAAGAGCCTCTCATCTGAGTCACCGGCGTCTTGAACCGGCCACCGTATCAGGCAGCTCATTAAAACGCTGCTGACAGCGCTAAGTGGGCATGTGCCCCCCCCCCCCATCTTAAGTCTTTTTGAGGTGGGCCAGCCATTCGCTAACTCTTCTGATCTTCTTAGGGGCGGCCGAGAGGTCGCAGTTTGTGGTTTGTACGTTCAGACTCAGGGTTCATACCTGCCAAGGGCAGACTTTCAAAGCGAGTTCATATCCAGAATGGGCAGATGCCAACCAAACTCCACGCAGGCCTCCGTGGCTATGCCAGCTCTGAAAGTGCCTTCAGAAGGTGCAGAGTCCTTCTTCATGCAAAAGCACCATTAAAAATAATCAAAATGGAGGAAACGTTCAAGGGGTTCACTGGCCTCCAGGTGTGCATCAACGTCCATGAAAACTGAGCAGAATTAACAACATTCGCCATCAAAAGCAACCCACGTAGGCCAGTTCTCGTCATTCAGTCCTCTCCGATGGCACTTCAAGGTCCCCAGTTAGACAGGCGTCCTTCTGATCGCTCCAACCCTTCACAAACATTTGGGGGCCGAGGGGGCGCCTGATTTGGCTCCCTGGTCAGTCCTGTCCACATGTAGTGCCCCCTCTTGGTATTTGCTATGGACTTGCTCCATGTGGTCCGAGGTGCAGTCGCCACGGCACAAGTCAGCTGATGAGCAGCAAATCTGCAGCCCCAGCAATCTGAGTAATTAGGCCACTTAAGGAAGGCGGCAGCGGCTAATCGGCACTTGGCATGCAGAACCACCGCCTGCCATCCCAAGGAGTTAATTGCGTACTTTTCCGCTAATGAAGTTAAATGTACTCTGCAAAAGGGACAATCGGTATTATCAGGCGACAACTGAGGGAATTTTTTTAATCAGTGAAGGAACTGTTAGCACAAAAAAGAAAGAAAAAACCGACCAGGGTGGAATGTCCTGTGCCGTGTAAAGGAGCAGGAGGTGAGGGGCCGACCTCCGACGAGACCACTTTAACGGAAGAGCAGAAGGAGATGACGGAGACAACAATCAACAGAACCTGTAAGAGTCGGGGTGCCAGGAGCCCCCCCATCCCCTCCCACTCCACTTAATCTCCATCATAAGAAAAAAAGTGTAGGAAAAAAAAAAACTGAGGCGCCTCATCTCTGGTGGTCTTCAAAATGATGTCAGCTTCCTACAGAGAGGAACCTTTATAGAGAACCGCAGGAGAAGGGGCCAGTGCTCCTCGTCCGGATCATGACCTTCTGCTCCGAGGGTGGAAGACGATAGCATGAAACGGCCACGTCACACCTAAATCTTTAGAGGGGGTGTGCCGTCCAGGCAGCTGTCACGCTAGAGATGTCTTCACAGCTGGCCCCCTTATTGGTGTTGTGATGCCAGCCTCTCAGGACTGCCAAGGCTTCTGTTAGGCCTGGACACACAAACAGCCTAATGCCAAACTCTACAGGCAGGCCTCATGGCCTCCACAGCCTAAAGAAGTCAAGACTGAATTCTGTACACTAAGGGAGAGGAGAACTGTAATCAGCTTCTGTAATTTGCTTCACACTCAGCAGATGTTGCTGCTTTTCTTTTTCTCTCTGCCATGTCACCAGTTTGCATTAAGAAAGAAGCAAACCCAACAATGTCACACAGATTGCCACTGGCTACCACTTTTGCTTCACCAGCATGTGTCACATCATAAGCTTTCAATTAACACCAAGATCAAGGTACTAAACCTAGTGTTTGACAAGTCACTGCGCGACAGACAGACAGACAGACAGACAGACACCACCCTCATCATTTTATATGCACAGATTTTCAGGGAGGACCCCCTCACCTACCATAACTTGCTCGTGCAGGTTTTTGGGGGAGCAAAGGCCTAATTAGGGTGTGTCACACGTACAATTAGGGACCTCAGGGGAGACTCAGGTGACCGTGCCAATAGCATGCAGAGATAACAGGGGGCGCTGTAGCTAACAGTATTGCCTACTTTCTCAGCAGCACTGAGCCGTCAGTGGGAGAAGTGGCTTAGCCCCACCTCTTCCGGGCTGAGGGTCCATTAAAACAGATGAACCAACGAGAATGGTGTCATTTGACAAGGTAAAGCAGAAGATCCTTCACGCCAGACGTTTCTCGTTAAACATTAGTGACCATATCATTCGCTTTTGTTTTTGAGCCATAAACTATTAAAATGGGATGCAGCTGGCATGGCACCCAAAAAACCTGCCCTCGCATGAGATTCTGTTACAAGGGCCTTGGACATTCCTGAGATCCCTCATAGTTTGCATCTTGTCTGCAACCGTCCCAACTAAACTGCCCTGGGCTTGTCTGCCCAGACTACAATTCCCAGAATGCCCTGCTGTGGGCACTCACCTCCTGAAGATCCTTCCAGTGTCATTCTGTGTGCCGCTGCATAGCCTGGACTGTGGCATGGTGACTGGGTTACTGACATCCTGAAGAGCATATGTGGTGTCACCAGATACCCCTTCACAGGAGACATGCCCGCAGGATGTGCCTGATGACTCCACTGTGGTCAAGTAGGTCATGGGAACAAGAGGACGAGGAGAGCAAAACAGAAACACTAGACCCCTGATGCTCCTCCACAAAACTAAACTCAGTGTTATGAAATGGCCTTCATGGCAGGGGCAGAGGGGGTGGGGGGCTACCTTACAAAAAATGTCTTTAACGTGCCTGGAGAGGTGATGGAAACCGAGATCTACTCTGCCTTTGGTGCCCTCTCATAGACAAAGGCGCCTTCAGATCACAGCGCACTCATCAGCCGTGTGACCACGATCTGACGTGGCACTGACCAGGAGCAGCCCCCCGGTGGGTGTCAGCAGACACAGTGCTGCAGAGTAGGCAAGGGGGGGCTGGGGGCTTTGAACAAAGATGGTCCATTGTGGGTGGGTGCCGTGCCACGTCTCTGGGAAGATTTTTCCCCCAAAGTGACACACAGCAGCGCACTGGAGGAGTCTGACGTGACTTTGAGCCCGAGCCCTCCGGCCACCATGATCGTGTCTTGTTATTCATCTGGAAAAGTCAGGAAGTGCTGTCTGGAGTCCCCTCCTCAGCCGATGTGGCATTGTGGGGGGCTTGTCAGGAGGGCACAGGCTCTTTGTGTTCTCTTATTTTTCACATTGTGTTTCGGTCGTGTTCCGCCTCGGTTGTATTCAGATGATATTCTGGTGCTGCCGTTTTGTTTTGTGCTTGTATTACTGACAGCAGTTTGCTGCCCTGCTGATCTGCCCTGTCACCTGTGAGTGGAGCCCAAGGAGGCAGACCCACCTGATTGTGCTACTGCAGTGCTGGTGTGTCACATGCACTTGTGACATTTTTGGCGTTTCATTGACAACACTCGCTTTGACGATTTGAGTTGTGCAATTTCTGGTGTTGTTTTCTTTTGCTTTCATTTCTCTTTCTCCTGCCTTGTTCTTTTCATGCTTATGTTTGGATTATTTAACTATACAAGAACTTGGCTTTGTTGATTTTGGCCCCAGTGTTTTTACAGTTGCCTCTCCTCTTTTTGCATTTTAAAAGCCTTAGCCCCACATTTGGGCCAATGCAGGCCGGATGCCTGCCATTGGAGTTTGGGCTTAGGCCTGGCCTGTGGATGCAGACCTGTGAAGAGGACGGCTCACAGATTTTGATTTTTGTTTTGTTTTGTGAGTGGGAGGATCACAACACTGACGTGCTGACCTAACAGTGTGCCCCCACCATGGCTCTTAATAGAAGTGAGCTGAACCTCGCACATCCAGCCTTTGTCCATTTAGAGTCACAGCCAGGCCAGATGTCCTCTAAATGTGTCACTGGCGTGTGTACAGCGTGTGGCAGGGCTCAAACAGAATGAGCCCATCTCCCTCACAGCCAGAAACTCACTGTAGCTGAGCAACTTTTTTTCATAAGATGGCAGGGGGTAGGGACCTGGGGTCACGTCCTGGGAGTCAAGCAGGGGGCACATGTGAAAAAAGTGCAGCCAAGAGAAAAGAAACTGGTGTCACGACCCGGAGTCACTGTGAAAAGGTGGGCGAGAAGCACCTCACCATTGAGGACAAGATTCAGGGAGAGGAGGGACTACAGTGAACAAGCTAAGGGAAGAAGAGACCCCCTCACAGCTCACCTGAGGCGCCACACTTGGCCAAATGCCAATTTCTGCAGGTTTCATCATGCAGGAGGCACAGCAAGAATAAAGAGACCGCAGATACAGACAGGTTCCCTGAATACTGAGACACACATGGGCAATGGGGACTGAAGAAACGGCCAACAAGCCTGAAGACAGAAAGCTGCCATTGAAATCTCCGACTCCACTCTGCAGCTCTTTCTCCCCACGGGCTCCGCCCCTTGTGACAGTGTCTCTTTTCAAGGCCCCGCCCCTTTGGACTGCAGCTCTCTCTCTCTCTCTTGTAGGCTTTGGCCCCTCTGACAGTGTTTCTCTCTCTCCCCACCACCCCGCAGGTCTCTAGGGCCCCACCAGAGTTTTCATTCTAAACATTTGTGCCACACATTTTCATGTAGTTTACCTCCAAGTTTCAAAAAGTAAAAGATAAAACACAATTCCAAAAGAATGTACCCGGCACAGCGGTGACGTTAGTCTTACCAAATGGCCGTAGGCACTGCCTCCTCTCACCAGGCTTGGCGTGTTCGGCTCTCACCTCCTCATCCTAGCGTTCCCAGCTGTGCCGAATGCTGTTCCCAAAATCCTCATTTCGGCCCCTTTGACCTCTTTCTGCATGTCATCGGGTGGGCTCATCTCTCTGTGTGGCTGTAGTCGGAACTGCACTGTTAGTTCCAGGATTTGTTAGGTGACAGCCAGGTTTTGTTTTCCTTTTTTTTCCCCGTGTTTGCCACTTTGGTGATATTCATTTATGATTTAGCGTTTTTGGTCTCTCTCTTTAAATGTGCTGCCATTCCAAGTTCTTTGTGGGTGGAGCATGAGCTCTGGGAGGTGGAGTCACCCTGACATCATGGCTGCAGGCTCCGCCCCTTGCTTTACATTCTTGGGCATTTTGGGATTGTTACAACTAAATGACCAACACCCTGGCACACTCACCCAAAGCGCATCAAAACTGGCTGCCAGGCCTGGCATATGAATGCAGATTTGTGATGCCATCTGCAGGTGAGCAGCAGTGTTGAGCCTTAGAGCTCCATGTCCCTGCACTTTCTCATGCTACATGTCCTTCAGGTTCACATTTCTTGCTGGTTTCTAATTCTGCCAACAGTGCAAAGGGAACAATGGATTCATAAAATGGACAGAAGAAAGAATGTGTGGCACAAGAGTGTGGTGGACCTTTTCTTTCAGACTTGGCCAGTCTGCCACCATGAGAGCCTCTTGGTCACTCTGGGTAATTCATTGCCACCATTACTAGCAGTTCCATTTGGTGCTGAGTCAACAGCGGGCAACCCAAATGTACCCCCGTAAATAAAGCCCAGGGGGTGCCTTGCATGTGACGACAGTGACTGCAGTCTCAAGGCCCTACTCACACTTGTTATTTTCAGCCTGTTGCCTCCCCTTTACAAACCCAGCAAGCGGCAGCAGGATTTATGTAAGCCATAACTGTGCAGTGATCGCATATCAGCCGTGAGTCAGCACACGCACCTCGCAGGTACTGCTGATTAACAGGCCTCAGCGCCACTTCCTGTCTTTTTATAGCCTCCTCACACAAAGGGCAGAAATTGATGGGCTACTAAAACAGGCACCGAGCGAGGGGTCCACGTCAGCACCTTGATGGCAGGCTGGGTGGGCTGCCAGAGGCAGCTTTTATTGAAGAAGATAGGAGGAGTAGCTCACAGGTTATAGCTCCAAAAACATCAATCAAACTATACGGCGCCTTTCATAGCAAACAAGGCAATACAACAGTTAGATTGGGAGAAGAGGCTCCCCACTAGGGAGAAAGGGGACATTCTGGGCAGACTGTTGTCCATCTGAGAAATGACCCAGAAGGGCAAGTCAGCTGGACCACCCTGGGGTGGGAGTCAGGAAAGTCATCGGATAATGAAGTTTGACAGCAAACTGTACGAAAGGGAGAACCCCTTGTGCCCGGCAGCCAATCGGGCTGTTAACTGTGAGGGGGGCCACTGACACGGCGGCAAGCTCACTCTGTCAGTCATCCTACAAAAGAGACAAAGCAACACAAGAGAAAGACCAGAGGAGAGCAACTGGGCTGAGTTGGCAAGTGAGGAGGAAAACATCAAGAGCATAAGAAAATGGAGCCCACATGCAGACATCGTACAGAAGCAATTGAACGGGCAAGTGGGGTGAGGGGTCATACTGCACTAGGTGTGCGGCCCGTCTAAGACTTTGGGGTGAAATCAAAGTTGCCAACGTAGACCTCAGGGTTAAGGGTTGCAGGGCACCATGCGATATGTATGTCTCTGTTATATGCCATCTGGTATACAGTAGGATTATTAAAAGCAGTGCTAATGTGTGTGATGCGCCATCTGTTGGAACGTCAGAGACAGCAAACAGACAGATCCTATCCTTTTATTAAGGTGGATAACGCCCTGATGGGTGGAGTGCAAGTCAGCGGAGGGTATTTGGCACACTGGTGAAGCTTCCTGTGTAGTGCTTGGAGCAGTTTTGGTCTCCACATTACAAAAGACAAAAAGTCCAGGGAGAGCAGCGGGGCTGATTCAAGACCACGCAGGGAAAGGAAGAGGAAAGACTGGAGGACCTAAGAGGGGACAAACCGGCATGGACAGGAGCTATTAAGAAGGCTAATAGGGGGTGCTCTTCAACCTACCACCCTGTGTGTGGAGGACAAGTCATGGAGGATATCCAGTAGCACACTGGTGAAGCGTCACATGTGGCACAGACATAGCAGTGCTAGAGAAAGTCCAGTGAAGAGTGCAGTGCCTGGGCTGATTTAGGACCACAGAGAGCGACTAAGGAGGAACAACTAAGGGGGCTGAAGCTTCAAAGCAAATGGACTGGACATAAGAGGGGACAAGACTGAAGTGGTCAGGAGCCATTAGGAAGGCTAATAGGATGTCAGGTTGAACAGCACCCTCTATGTACAGGTATGGTTGGGGTATGCGACACACTAGCGAGGTCTCACCTGAAATAAGACAGCAGCACAGGAGAACATGCAGAGAAGAAGAACTGGGTTGATTCAGGACCATGGAGAGCAACCACAGAGGAAAGGCTGAAGGGGCCGAACCTTTAAAGCAACCGGACGCTCCATTGAGGAGGCGCAGAGAAGCCAATAATAAGGCCAGTTGGATGCTGGGTAATATAGCGCCTCCTACATGTGGAATACAATGACTTGCTTGTTTGTGCTATTGAGTCACTCAACTACCGGGGTGCCTCCCTGTTGAAGGAGATCAACATCACTTCCATTATCGAGAGAGCCCAGCGACGGCTCTTTGTCCCGCAGCAGCTGAGATTTTGGTGCAGTTCCACACGGCCATCATCCAATCCATTTCATCTTGGTCTTTACTTCTGCCAAGGTCAGGGAACATCAGCAGCGTGCTGTGCTGTCAGTTCAGCAGAGCAGATCATTGGCTGTCGTCTCCCGCCACTCAGGACTTGGACCAGGGGGGCCAGGCCGACTAGGCGGGCACATGAGGTCATTATGGGTCCCTCGCACCCCCGGCATCACCTCTTCTGGGACTTGAGAAGCCTTTTAAAATGAATACAAATCGGGACATTGAGGCACAAAATGCTGCGAGTGGCAGAGGCCATTAATCGGTGGTCTCTAACAGCTACTGTACCTCACAGCTGCTCTTTTTGCTTTTTATTGCGTTTCAGTATTGCACTCTGTTCATTCTGTCACTGTACTCTTTTTGTAGTTTTATACACAATTTATTGTAATTGACTTTGTTCTATTTACGTCCAGGTGTCACCTAGTGGTGTTGAGGATTAGTCTGGCAGTGGCGTCTTTGTCGACTTTACGTATGCAGCTCGAGTACAACCGTAAAATGTTTGTGCTTGTCAGCTCTTATACGTCAAAGGAGCTACATATATAACACACGAGCGGGGGCCTCGTCTGGACCCCAAACTACAATAACAGACATAGCAGCACAAGAGGAAGTCCTGGGGAGAGCAGCTCGGCTGATTCAGCACCATGGAGAAAGCAGGACACAATGAAGGAGCTGAACCTGAAAAGCACATGGAGGTTAAGGGGGGACTTGGCTGAAGTGGACAGAAGCCATTAAGGAATCTAAAACTCCTTCAGCACGTCCCTCATGAGCCCCGTTTACTTAATTGGCTATTAGTCATTGCATTGGCACCATTGAAGCCTTTCATTCTGGTCACGTGGGTTGCACGGTCCTGACATTCAGTTCTGGATTCACCAATGGCCAACATGAAACTGCCTTTTTAAAGACTCTACTGCATGCGACAGATCGCCAAGAAACAAAAGATTTCATACAAGGGGGGCCATTACTGTCTCGAGAGAAGAGGGCCAACTGGAGCTGACCAGGACAGATGGCACTTGTGTGTGGCACATGAAAGTCGGCACAGACATACCACAATCACCCGAGGATTGGATAAAACTATCAAACTTGTGCGTGTTTGGCTCTTTTTGGTATTCATTCATTTTTTTGATTTCTGTGCTCGTCTTTAGTGACAAGATGAGCTTTTGGAGATGAACCAAGTTTTGATTTTTTGAGATATGGACTTTCTCCTGCACCTCAAACTAAAAAAAAAAATCTCTGCCTCGTTTCCTGGCATGAGACGCGTGCGACTACATCAGAGCAACCATAGAAAAGTCAGCACGTGGACTTCACAGTTGTCCGAGATTGACTCGAGAGATTTCATTTGGTTAGTAGAAGCTTTGAATTTTGGTTGGCAATTTAAAGTAAGATGGCAGAGCGGGGCTCTTGGTCTCCTTTCTTATGTGATTTCCTTCACCTTCTCGTGAGGATTAGGACCCCTTTTGGGGTCTCTTTTATACCCTCGAATCTCCACTTAGTGTTAGTCTTGATGTTGGTGGCTTAAAGTTGGTTCTATAAATTCTGCCATTTTGCTTCTTTATGCTCACCACCATTTTGTGTTTCGGTTACTAGGAAAACATCCCATGTTGTTAGGGGTGTGTCCTTGGAGGTGGTGACCTTTGTCAACAATGCAATGGCTTTAAAATTGTCATTAATTATTCCTTTGTTGATTTGGTATTTTTTACAAGCATTTGTTCATCAGTGTTTGTGATCCAGCACTCCTTTGGGGGGGGATTTAGAGCCCATTTCTTCTATTTATGTTCTGCTATTCACGTCCATTTGGACTTTCTTTGGGCCCTTCTGGTCACCATTTTGTTTTGCACATATGTGCCACCATTTTGGGCACCTGTTGTTAGGACACACAATGGTTGTTATGGGCGTGTCCCTGGATTCTTCCTTAGCCAAACTGTGGGCAAAAACAAACAGACAAACGAGCAGAACCAGACAAGCGTATTCCCTAAAAGTCTTTGGGTGCCACTCTTTCACGTGGCGATCTTTCGCTTGCGGCCCTGACTTGAATGTTGCTCTGCGTTTTGGCCTTGATGGACAGTTTTTTTTGATCTCCCAGTTTTCACCCAATTCTGCTCTCATGCCCTTCTTTCTCCTGGTGACTGCAAATAACAAAAATGACTTTGAGAAGTTGACATCCCGCTTTGTGCCCTCAGATCGGGGAGCTCATGTTTTTGCCGTGGTAGCAACGCCGCCTTGTGATCATTTTTCAGTTTGCTTCCCTGCTAACTTGCCTTCTTCAATAGTCTTGTGGCCGTGACTCGGTCTGTTATCTTCCTACCACACTACCCTACCATCTCCTTGGAGTCACTCCGATCATCGGATTATTTTGTGTTTCTTTTAGAATTTCTGTTTGTCCTCATCCTTTGCTCATCTTGAGAATGGGAAAGGTGCTATATAAATAAAATGTATTATTATCTGCATCGTTTATTTTGTGCTATGACGTTCATCTTGCTTTATCACAGAGTTTCAATTTTATCAGCGATGCCATATTGTGATTTTCATATGGTTGTCTCTGGTGGTCCTGTTGTCAGGTGGAGAGGGCAGACTTCATTATAATAAGGAGCAGGAGATGAATGACAGGCCTCATTGGGGCCAAAAGAAGTCCAGTGTGAGAGGCCAAAGCTCTAAATGCTCCACTAAACCCAGCACTGCACGCACTTGAAGGTCGTCTGACTCAAATCCGTAATCTCGGACAACCAAGAGACAGCAGTGACACGTAGATGGACAACAAATCCTAGTAAAATGACGCCAGCCATGTTGTGGGAGACCATGAAAGTGAAACGACGAACTTAAAAGGGTGCTGGAATAAAAAATAAGTGAAAGAAATGAACTCAACAGACGGCAGCCCTTCCACGTAGTCAGACAAGTTTGGGGATGCGGGAAGCAGACACGGGGAGAACACATTAACTCCAACAGGAAACATCGGCAGCAGGACTCAAACCCGCGACACTCTCCTTTGTCAGCTGCTTCTCATATTTCCTTCAGGAAACGCGTGGCTTTAATTTAACGGTAAAGGAAACTGGAGGGCCACAGGATGAAGCTGGGGGGGGCACAACCAGGAAATCTTAGAGGGTGAAAATCAAGGATAGAGGGTTAGGGATAGCAACAATAGGGCTTAAGACAGTTGGAGGTGGGGGGGAGTCAAGTACTGAGGAGTCATCTAGGGTGTGGAAGAGAAACTGGGGGTTCAGAAGGAGGCACGAGAGACCACCATGGCTGAGGATAAGGACTGCCTTTTAAACAGAGATATGGAGGAGACAGGTGGGGTCTTGGGGTCACAGAGCAGCTACTGAAAGGAAAGGCTTAATAATCAGGGGGTAATGGATTTATAGGAACGGCAGAGTAAAGGGGGGCACCTATACAGCATAGGAGCCAATAAGAAAGGGCAGTCGAGGATGGCAGGCAGGGGTATAAATGTGGGGTTTTGGGCTATCATCATAATGTGTACAGAGTATGGTGACATCCTGACATGCGTTTGCCAATCAACACGCCACACCTCATCACCTTCCAGTGCCAGAATTAGCAAACAGAGCTGTCTGACCTCGATAAACGTGACTGTAAAATTTCAGAATGTGATTTGCACCCCCAAGAAGACAAACCAGCAGAGGACACAGTGCCCTTTCGGAGACGTCTATGGACCCCTTTATTACAGGCTCAGAGGTTTACGGTTATATGGGGTCATTATTAACACACATACAGAGTGCAGTGTGCCAGCTCTTCAGTGCCATCAGTAGTGAGTAAACCGACCTGACTTTGAAAATGTTCAACTTCTGTTTAACTGGAATGTCTCAGAATACGACTGGCATAACAAAGAGCAGCAGAATATATAGCGCCTTACAGAGACAGCCATTTATCTATTATAGGGGTCATCACTGTCATGTGTGCTGGGCCCACTGAAATGGCGATTTGTGCCACATTGTGCCTTTCATCTACCTGTGTATCTGCCATACCAATCTAAGGTCTGGACACACAGGGAATAGCGCTATTTGAATGACAGTTTCTCCAACTGGATTGGGAGACGTGGTCATCTGGAATGGTCTTCTTGTTCACCAGACCTTAACCCCCTTGACTTCTTTTTCTGGGGTATGCTAAAGGAGAAGGTATTGTGAGCAGTGGGGCTGAACACACCCCTAGAAGACACGGACAATTCTCAAAAAACCCCTCCTAAAAACGCTGACAGACTGCCTTCACATTGCTCCCTGACTTGCGGCTGCTCTGTCGCGCGGTACTCCGCACACTTAAAAACCTGAACAGCGCTTGTCGGTCGGTTTTTGGTTGATTGCTTTGATTTCTCGCTCTGTTCCCCGGTCATCCTCTGCTCCTGTTGGGGGTCCCGCTCCTGTCGTGCTCCCCTATGATGTCTATTCTTTAATCAAAAGCTAACTGCATACTGAGTTCGTTTTACTTCGGAAAGTATTATGTGTTTTGTTTGAAGTGTTTGAATCAAGTTCCTGTCTCTACAATATCCTGAGTTTTCTGTGCAATTCTGTGAGCCAAGTGTGACAGTATACTCAATGAAAATTAAAGATACGAGACATCTGAGGGAACGCATCATAAATGAATCTGCTCAAATGATGGAAATGTGGAGTTAATGCATTGGGTTTATGTGAATCTCGCAAAGCGCATCGAACTTTGCGTCACAAATGGTGGAAATCATATTAACTAACATTTCACTTAAAGAAAATGTTCATTTTTTTTTTTTATTGAAAATATGCATTTTGCCTATGTGTCCAGACTTTAGGGACACCCTATATAAGGACCCAACTTGTTATTGTCACGCATGAGCGCTTCGGAGGCAGTCAACAAACCCTATGGTGAGTAAAAGATTGCATGACGAAGGGTTATGGAAGGGTACTAACATCTCGCTCTCTCTCTTTTCGTCATAAACAAAGATGAGAAATCAAGCTCACGCACCGCAGTCCAGGAGCCAAAATGGCTGACTCGCAGCTTCCGTCCCTTCCCTGATGACGTCACCTCCGAGCCGCGGACATGACGCCACTTCGTGCAGCCATCTTTGTTTTCTTTTTGTAAAAATACCGCCCTGTTTATTGTTTTGCTGTCGAATGTCGGTTGAACCTATTTCTGTTTCAACATTCAATTTTGACCTGTCCATTGGACATTATACAGGGCGATTCCCCAAACCTTCTTTACGACTTGGAGTTGAATTTACTTTCATCACATTATATAGTGCCTTTCACGCCTATGTATCCGTTATGTAGTGTGCATTTCTATCTATTTATCTGTGGCCTTGCACAAACTGTATATGCATATACAGTGCATCCGGAAAGTATTCACAGCGCATCACTTTTTCCACATTTTGTTATGTTACAGCCTTATTCCAAAATTGATTAAATTCATTTTTTTCCTCAGAATTCTACACACAACACCCCATAATGACAACGTGAATAAAGTTTACTTGAGATTTTTGCAAATTTATTAAAAATAAAAAAACTGAGAAATCACACGTACATACAGTAAGTATTCACAGCCTTTGTCATGAAGCTCCAAATTGAGCTCCGGTACATCCTGTTTCTCCTGATCATCCTTGAGATGTTTCTGCAGCTTAACTGGAGTCCACCTGTGGTAAATTCAGTTGACTGGACACGATTTGGAAAGGCACACACCTGTCTATAGAAGGTCCCACAGTTGACAGTTCATGTCAGAGCACAAACCAAGCATGAAGTCAAAGGAATTGTCTGTAGACCTCCAAGACAGGATTGTCTCGAGGCACAAATCTGAGGAAGGTTACAGAAAAATTTCTGCTGCTTTGAAGGTCCCAATGAGCACAGTGGCCTCCATCATCAGTAAGTGGAAGAAGTTCGAAACCACCAGGACTCTTCCTAGAGCTGGCCGGCCATCTAAACTGAGCGATCGGGGGAAAACAGCCTTAGTCAGGGAGGTGACCAAGAACCCGATGGTTACTCTGTCAGAGCTCCAGAGGTCCTCTGTGGAGAGAGGAGAACCTTCCAGAAGGACAACCATCTCTGCAGCAATCCACCAATCAGGCCTGTATGGTAGAGTGGCCAGACGGAAGCCACTCCTTAGTGAAAGGCACATGGCAGCCCGTCTGGAGTTTGCCAAAAGGCACCTGAAGGACTCTCAGACCATGAGAAACAAAAAGAGACAAAGATTGAACTCTTTGGTGTGAATGCCAGGCGTCACGTTTGGATGAAACCAGGCACCACCCATCACAAGGCCAATACCATCCCTACAGTGAAGCATGGTGGTGGCAGCATCATGCTGTGAGGATGTTTTTCAGCGGCAGGAACTGGGAGACTAGTCAGGATAAAGGCAAAGATGACTGCAGCAATGTACAGAGACATCCTGGATGAAAACCTGCTCCAGAGCGCTCTTGACCTCAGACTGGGGCGACAGTTCATCTTTCAGCAGGACAACGACCCTAAGCACACAGCCAAGATATCAAAGGAGTGGCTTCAGGACAACTCTGTGAATGTCCTTGAGTGGCCCAGCCAGAGCCCAGACTTGAATCCGATTGTACATCTCTGGAGAGATCTTAAAATGGCTGTGCACCGACGCTTCACATCCAACCTGATGGAGCTTGAGAGGTGCTGTAAAGAGGAATGGGCGAAACTGGCCAAGGATAGGTGTGCCAAGCTTGTGGCATCATATTCAAAAAGACTTGAGGCTGGAATTGCTGCCAAAGGTGCATCGACAAAGTATTGAGCAAAGGCTGTGAATACTTATGTACGTGTGATTTCTCAGTTTTTTTATTTTTAATAAATTTGCAAAAACCTCAAGTAAACTTTTTTCACTTGTCATTATGGGGTGTTGTGTGTAGAATTCTGAGGAAAAAAATTAATTGAATCCATTTTGGAATAAGGCTGTAACATAACAAAATGTGGAAAAAGAGATGCGCTGTGAATACTTTCCAGATGCACTGTATCTGTCTATTAGCTATGCTTTGTCTTGCTAACCGTTATATAGTGCCTTTCACATCAATCTGTAAAATAATGCATTTTAGATTTATTAGTTACTATGGCCCTTCATTCCTATCGACCTACTGATCAATTACAGAAGGCCTTTCTAGTCTACAGTACCTACCTAGTACCGAGTATGTTAGTTTTATAGTGCCTTTCACTTCATTCTGTTATAGAGCCTTTTCATGTCTGTCTATTTAAAGGTGGAGAGCGAGCGGTGGTCCTCCAAACAGGGCAGTCCCGTGAACGAGAGCCACAGCTGACCACGATGTTCCATGATGGCGCCAGGCCCTGCCAGGTGAGCTCCTCCGCGGAGTCGCAGTGATCAAAATCCCATCAGTGCACACCTGCTGAGCGCCCCCCTCTCAGGACCCTCGTGTGCCTATGAGTGTCAGTAGCTCGGAATTGTGTGGTCAGCTGGGCACAGCCTCCCTCGTTTGTTGTTTTCCTTTCCCTCTCCACGCGGATGCAGTTATTAATCTCGTTAATTGTGGTTCGTGTTTTCAATTACGCGGCTATTTTTAGGCCTGGCCCACTGCTCTCGCCAGACTGTTTCTGTGAAGGAGCTATTTAAGGACCCGGTCTTCACAATAACTTGGTTACGGGCTTAATGGAGCAGCACTGGGCACCTCGGCGCCTTTCCCGACCAAGAGGACGGAGAAATGACGCGTCCCCACCCCCAACTCTGCGTCCCCGGATTCCTGCTGGGGAGGCGGCCATGGGGCGAGAGCAAATGGAGTCGTCTCCAATGGAGGGTCTCCATCGGGCGCCGGCTGCTTATCACCAAATTGCAGCCTTGACTTTTCTAAACTTGCACAAGAGGCGCATTTCATCAGGGCTCAAGTGTGTAAATCTTTTCCGAGAGCCTGATTGCTCTGAATCGGCCATAAAAGTGAGAACAAATATGCGATAAGGTGCCTGGGAGGCAGCCGCAGAGGTGCGGAATGGAGCGGAGAGGCCGTCAAGTCAGAAACTGGTGGCACCCATGCCTCGGACCCCCAAAAGCCATTTCAGGGCTCATTCAGCCACTCATTCCTGCCCTGCCTCCCCCCCCCCCCCCATTCAGAAGTGGCATTTCAACAGGATTGGGCTATTTTAATTTAACTGGCCAGCTTAACGAGACCCCCTTACTCCTATACCAGGCTGAGAAAGCCCAGCTGGTCACACAAAGTCAAATGCCCGACTAACATTTAGCTATGGGGGCTTCCAGAGTCAAGTGAGTCCGCATGGCTGGCTGGCTGGATGGGCCCATCTCAGACGTGTGGCTAAGCTGGCCATTTCACAGCTGCAGAACAAGACCCTCCTCACCTTTTGAAGCCCTCTTTGAAAATGACAGAGAATCTGCAGGTCAGCCCCAAAGCCACGCCCATGTGGAAGCCACACCCACTGCTTTGCCCCACACTTCATTTGTTATTTTCCCCTGAGCCCCATATTACCACCCCATGTCACTCGTCACTTGCAGTCTGGTCACTCCTGCTGCTGAGATCCCCACCAGCTAAGTCACAACTGCCAGGGTCTGCCCAGTTCACCTCACCGTGACTGGGGGCTGCCGGCTTCAAACAACTCATTAAACTTCCTGTTTTTCAGGATCTGGTCAGCCAGTCCCACTCGGCCAATTGCCTGCTGTGAGGGTCAGCGCAGTGCACAGGAGATGCTGGCTGCTACGATGTGGTCACCCTACATGGTTTACCAGGCTGGTCACAACTTTCAGGCTCAGCTAATTTACAGCTGCCATCATAGGATCGAGTGACCTGAACTGGCGGCTCAGCCACAAGACTCACTGACCTCTCTGCCACTGGGGTCTGACTACTCCGTGTAGCTTAGTCCTATCAGTTCTGCTGCCATTCACTCCCCCTACATGGTTTATCAGACTGACTGCTGCTGGTCCTGGTCAGTCCATTGGACTCAGCTAACTCAGAGCTGCCAGGGTGTGACCAGTCCAGGCCTCACTGTCATGGGGGTCTGACCGGTGCACACGATTGGCTGCTAGGATACGGTCACTCCAAGTGGTTTAAGAAGCAAACAGCTCTGGATGGGCTCAGTCGACATGAGTTGGCCACCACAATGTCACTGGGATCTGACTAGTCCATGTGAGTTGGTCAGATCACTCCTGTTGGCGTCCGGTCATTTCACATGGGTCACCAAGCCATCTGCTGCCAGGTCCCAGTTAGGCCAGTTCTGGCTGGCCCACCGACTACAGCAAGGGTCACTCCAGTCCACAGGAGTTGGCCATCTCAGTGTTGCTGGGGTTTGGCCTCTGCTGCCATCATCGGGTCACCAAACTAATTGCTTCTGGTCTTTGTTAGTCCTTCTTGCCCTGCTTGTTTACTGCAGCCAGGGTCAGATCAGCCCACCGGGCCCACCGTTGGTGACCACTGGTTTGAAGCACACACACTTGTCAGCTACTGTGCTTGGGGACACTCGGGGGTGGGGAGGTTGCTAATGTCAGATGTTGGTGACCTCTGGCTGACCCTGCTGGGTATCCCATCATGCCTGGCACTGCGTCCAGTTGCACCCGCATCCATCCCATCGCCGAATGGCTGATGTTCGCTTGCTGACACACACCCTCACTCACAGGCATGTGACACGGGTCCCTTCTCTGCCCATTGACTGTCACTTGCCCGTGCCACATTCACCGTGATGCACTCTCCAGAGTCACATCTTCCAAAACAGCGGCATTTATCTGCTTGGCCTTGCCTCCTCTCCGGCAATCACACGCTATAAAGATAGCCCGCCGTGACTCATGTGAGCACAGAGAAACACGTCCTTGGGAAGGGGCACCTCGCCTGCAGGGGCCAGGAGAGGAAATGTGGGTGGTCAAGGGTGGGCTGCCCGTCCTCGTCGCAATGGCATGTTGCAGATGAGCAGGGCCTCCTTGCACCGACTTTGTTAAAAAACCCCCACATGTGCCTCAGTGGGATCAGATAGCCATTTTTGGCTAAATTTAGTCATTTTACAAGGAGGGCACACTGGGCCCACCACTGCCATAAAGCCGTCAGATGCCCTTATTGTCAGCTGGTTACGTGTGCGGGTCTATCCAGTAATCAGATTTGGGATCAAGACGCTCACATTTGTACGTCGTTGTGAGACACTGGGATGTGCTAAGGAGTCGGCTTTGGGATGCCGTAAGTTTCCTAACTTTATCCCGAGTCTTATCGTGTGATTAGCCACACAACGCCATCACCGTCGAAAACGCCTCCATACGCTGACGTTCAAACGAGGCCTCTGATGACGACGGAGAAAACGAGCGCCGGACCACCGGGAGCTCATTGTTAAGATGATTCGTTACAGTGACCTCTCACTTCCATGAACGTTCCGGTCAGAGCTTCATCTAAGTGTGGACTGAACGATAAACTGCAGGGCTCGATGGAGGTGTGCAGAATGAGCCCAGCCAATCAGAACTCGGGGTGAGGTCAAGGGGGTCTGAGCAGTGGGGTCACCGAGTAGATGAGGCACCAAAATTCGAATCAACACGCCGCCAATCTGCTGGGCTTCACATCTGCGTGTTGGCCACATGTATGTCATTATAGAGCGCCTTTCACATCCACCTGGCTGTAATATAGCGCCTTTCACACTCCTCTTGCCCTTCTTTCTGTTTACTGCTTCATTTGTTCAGTTGCTCAGGGTGTTCTGTGCTCTGCTTTTTTTTGCTCCGGTTTTTCTTGTAGTTTTTCTATTTGTGTGTTTCATTCGCTCTTTAGGGTTTTATGAGGATGTTATTTGTAATCAGCATTGTGTGGGCCCTGGTACTCTTGCTGAATTTCTTTCATGCACTTTGAGGGTGAGAAAGGCGCTATATCTAGGCAGTGTGGCACAGTGGTTGAGGATTTTGACTGCTTGCCCTGAGGCTGTGGGTTCAAATCCCACTTCTGACACCTGAATATGAATCTGAGCAGGTCACGTCACCTGCCAGGGGTCAAGTTGGAAAAACAAAACAAATGGAATGCACTGCATCTCCCGAATGGCGTCAGCCAAACAAAATTATTTTATATATATATATATATATATATATATATATATATATATATATATATATATATATATAAATAAAAGATCTAACGTCTGTCTGTCTACTTTTCACAAGAGAACTACTTAATGGATTTAGAACATTCCGGTTGATTTTGTGACTTCTCTCATTGCACCAAGTATCCCAGTTCACTGGTGGTACCGATTTATTTGTGTAAATCCAACAGGGGGGCTGTGGGCCGAGGGAAGCAGGAATTCAGGAGTGGGGAGGTGGGTGAAGTGAGCTGGGCTCTGGTGATTGGCAGAGCTACCACGGCCATGTGCTTTTCTCCTCATGAAGGGGACGCTCTCCCATCAGAGCTGAACACAATCAGACACAGTGCCAAAGATTGACGTTGGAGTGTGCCTACCTTCTGCTTGGCCACAATTACACCTTTTTTTTTTTTTCACTACGACGTGGACAGAGCCGCAGGGTGGACAGCTGGTGTAAACATAAATAAGATGTATTATTATTCTTGGTGCCCTTCTTATTTATCTGTTGTGCAGGATCTTTCAAATCCATCCATCTCTGTAGAGGCCCTCACATTGATAATATATTTCACATCTCAGATATTGCTTTTTGCATTCACCTATTATATAGTGCCTTTCACGGCCATCTATCCATTATATAGTACCTATGTGTTATAGAGCTCTTCATAACGATCAGTCATTTATATAGTGCCGTTCACAAAGGCCGACTTCAATATATTAAGAAGCCCAATAGAAATGCCGTTCCAAGTTTGGTTCCCCTTCCCTAATATTCGACTCACTGTCACAAATAAACAAAACTTACAGGATACCAGGAAGGGGCAAACACCGTCTCACTGCAATGGAAGATTTGCAGAAATGCACATCTAATGTAATACTAACACAGCTGGATGAACAGTGAGGTCAGTTTCAGGTAGAACTGAGCCACTGATAGTGGGGGGGGCACAAAAGGGTGCCCACCAGGAATGAACTTGAGCCACTGCTGCTGCTGGTGTTTTCCAGGTGGGCTCATCCAATTTACAAAAACAAGATGAAAGAAAGCAGCTTGGGGGCCAAGTCACTCGAGAGACGGGCTCTACTCTAACCCTGTGGGCACCGGCTGTGACCATCCAGCCTTTATCTCCACAATCCCTCCCCCACTGTGTGCCTTCATTGTGCCAGCTCAGCGGCACTCACCTCAGCCGTGTAAACACACACAATGTTCTGCCAGCCAGGCTGAGACAGTCTGGTCTCATTAAAGGTGTGACTGGCACAACGAGCCACTTGGGCGTGAAGGCACATCAGTGAGCACAGGCGCAGCCCACACCAGGGTCTCTCAAGTAGAATGACACCAACACAACAGCTCTGTCACCTCCTCTCATGTACTGCCACACCTTGTACTGAGGAATGAGCTTTGTAGACAGACAGGACCTTTGGTTTAGTTGGGGCCCATCAGCCAAAAGAAGCAACACATCAGAAGCAGGGGGGTCACCCTGAGTGGGCTGGACACACACAAATATGTCGAGTTGCCCATCTTGTTAATGCCACCACTCAATGTCCACTCAAGTCAGCTGGAGCCTTTTTGAGGTGGTCTGTCACCTAAAGGGCTGTGGTGTGGCTGCTTTATTCTTGCGAGACACAGGAAAAGTTTTAAAAAGGCACGGAAACGTTTCAGAAAGAAAATTCTTAAAACTTTTTTTTCAACAGCAACAACTGACTAAGCAGCAGGATCTAATCAAATATTTTACAATAAGCTCTTAAAGCACTAAGGAAGCAGATTCTCCTCCCATTTCTTTTTCTTATCCATTTATCTTTATCCGCCTATTAAACTCATCAATTTATTTATTTTTCTAGCTTTAAGTTTTACTCCGGTGGCCATGCACTCTTTCGGGTCAGGGGGATTTGTGTTTTGGGCTGGATTTGGCGGTGCAGTCAATTTGTTCTCAATCCTATTTTTTATAAAAAGTAATCTATTTATATGGAAATATTACAATAAAATCAATAAAAGCCCAAGCTACACAATCTTGTGTGCTGTAAAGTGGCATTTACACGGAGGCGTCTTCTGCGACATGTTGGCTCATCTCACGAAAATGGCATCTGTAAGCTTTGGAAAGAAAAGAGCACCACCTGCTGGAGAACACCAGGAAATGTAATAGCACAGACTTTTCCTGAAGTCATCCATTAAAAGGAATAATCCACTCAAAATGTATTATATATATATATATATATATATATATATACA
>JANRMT010062861.1:1160299-1182699 GCA_026402145.1 Polypterus bichir lapradei | reverse complement strand
CACACACACACACACACACACACATATACAGAGAGAGAGAGCATTCTGGAAGTCTTTAAACCCTTCACTTTTTTAATTTGTTATGCTGGAGCCTTTTGCTAAAATCATTTAAATTTATTTTTACCCCTCATCAAGCAACATTCAACACCACTGAATGACAAAGTGAGAACAAGATTTTAGAAATGCTTGCAAATGTACTAAAAATTAGTTGTGCTAGCCATCTAAGACAGACTGAGATACGAGTAATCAATGTAAACCTCAGCGTTAACGTTTGCGATGCACCATTTGTTGGAATAGATTTTGCAATGCACATTGTAATAAAATGCCTTGCATTTATTACTCCGAAAGACGGCACTTCACAAACAGTTGGAGAAAAAAAATGCATTACTATAGATGTTTGTGATGCACCATGTGTTGGAATGATGAGGCATAGCAACTGGACACACAGACACTTTGTCCTTCAATTAAGGTGGATAAACCACCTTAAGGTGGGCAACACTCTCGTGCATAAAAGTGGAACAGATGTGACTGAGTGTTTGTGTGTGTGACTGTCCAACACTATATGGAGTTGGACCCCACCCCCCCTCACTTTGTGCCCATTGGTGTTGATCTTGGACAAGAAGACCTGGCTGGCTCGCTTTTGGAATTCCAATTCACCCCAAAGGTGTTTACTAAGGTTGAGGTCAGGACCAAGTGAGGGCCACACAAGTTCATGCACGTCTTTATGGATCACAGGCCTGCTGGAACCAAAAGGGCCCTCCACCAAACTGAAGCACACTACGGTCTATTTTGTCTGCTGTATCATTAATAGGACCCTTCACTGTAGTCAAGAAGCCCTGCCCAAACTCTACCGTAGGCACTATGTACTCCAGAAGGAGGTGTTCTCCTGGCAGCCACCAAACCCAGAGTTGTCCATCAGACTTCCAGACATTGAAGTGGGATTCAACACTCCACATTTCCAGTGCTGGTGTGTTTTAAATCATTACGCATGACCTTAGACTTGTGTGCAGCCACTCGGTTGTGAAAACCCATGGAGCTCTGTTCTTGTGCTTCCACAGGCAGTTTGGAACTGTTGTGAGGGATGCCACAGACGAAATGCCATTTATTTGCACTTCATTGCCAGGGGCTTCACTCTGTGAGTTTCTGTGGTCTGTTACTTTGTGGCTGAGCTGTCGTGGCTCCTCAGCGCTTCCACTTCACAATAACAACACTCACAGTTGACCACAGCAGATCTAGCACAGCGTGGTGAAGGCAGCATCCTGTGAGTTGTGGGCATCTCGAATAAACTACAACGACATGCTCTTGAAGAGATGATGGGACAGCTCAGCCATCAGCTAAACAAGCTAAACTGGATGGAGTGAATGGTCTCCTCTGCTTGGTCAAATTTCACAGGTTCTTATAACAGTGCCATGTTTAAAGTCACTGTGCTCGTCAGATCACCCGCCATTCTACTGCCAATGTTGGTCAACAGAGAAGCCCCTGAACTCGGTCATTTGGAGGGGTGTCCAAATACTTTTGGCCTTAATGATTGGCTAACATGATTAAAGGGCTTAAAGTTATGAAAGGACTTCATACAGGAGAGCCCAGCTGTCACTTTGAAATTAACGCTGCAAGGACACCACTGGGACACAGTTGGAAACGTGTTAGGGGCAAATCTGGGACAAATGTGTGAAAGTTATTCTTCACACAAAAAGCCACAGACACATGGAACAAGTGACCAGCAGGACATAATCTGATGTTATTTTGGAAAAGGATGGCCTGCTCTCATCTCGATGTTCTACTATGGCGTATATAAGGTCTACCTACAGCATTCTCAGTGTGCGCATCTCCCCATGGGCCTTCAAATAAAGGCCTGGCAACTCTCACCTGAGCAAAGACTCCACTTCACCTTGGCTCTGAAGTAACCTCAGCAATGGGTCCTTGGCCTCGTTGAGACATTTTCAGAAAACACAGACAACAACAACAAGTGAGCTTACGCGTTTATTCAAATGGCTTCCATACAGTTGAGGTGCCCTGAATTGGCTAAAGGACTTGCCACTGTCGCACGCATACATAGTGGTCACACAAAAGCACCATTGACATCTGTAACATTCCGGAAACGTTATCATCAACACACTTTCTCAGGGTTCTCTTGATCTCTACATATTTGCATAAACTATAACCGATATCTTCATTATTGGTGAAGAAGTACATTAAAAGTGCAAAACTACATCATTCACTTAGAGATGAAATCATGCAGGGTGTCAGGACATCATAAATACACTCAGCATTCAGTCTGTGTGTGGGCTTTTCTGACGTTCATTTTGCTGAGCAGCAGTGCTAAGCCACTACTTTGTTTGAGACGCAGTCGTTTTCGATGTCGATGGCCACTTCCTCATCATATTTTATAAAGTTTGTTATTCATTTTCAAAATGATCTCCGCCAAGCACTAAATATCTAGAATGGAGATGCATGTGGACAACGTAACGGGCGTCTCTGATTTGCAATGCAGAGTGTTTTTGTGTTCAGATTTGTCCCAAAAAACAGACATGGGCCAGTCACTGCGGGGTCTTGAGCAGAGAAAACGACTGGCATTTACATTTGCTGCCTTCCCAGAGCTCGAAAGAAGGCAGAAACAGAAGGCTTTATCACATCACTGCAGAACAGCAGATTGATGGGCACACACTTTATTAGAACACGGGGACAGGCAGCAACTGCATATTCGATTCAGACCCCCGTTTGCTAATCGACTTCACAGACCACCTTTCCATGGTGAACACCAACTGGCCTTTTAGCTGTAGCCCCACCATCTCCGTATTTCTACAACTTGACTTGCGTGTGGCTGTAAAGTGAACGACTAATCAACTTGGATTCCTGATGCCCACCAATTCAATAAGTAGACAAAACTCTTCACTGTCCCCCATTAACCCTTCCCTGATCTTTTGGGAAGTGACACATGGAGGATGAAAAGCAAAAGTACAAGACTGTCACAAGTGTCCCGTTATAAATGTATTTTCACTTCTTGTTCTTTAAATATTATATCTTTGGTTTATGTGTATGTTTTAAATTTTATTAATACAATTTAATTTATGTGTTCCTGTGTTTAGTTAGGCGCCCTGTCTCCTTTATATAGAGTTTTAGGGGTGGGACCAACCATAACGTTCATCTGGAGGAACACCCTCAGTCTGTTCATTTTCAGGTAGTGGGTCAGGACCACCAGGACGGCATTGACTGTTTTAGCGGACGCACCTCCATGGCGAAGGATTTTGTGGATTTTCGGATTCTTTGGTGTTTGAATTTGAACTGTGGATTGGATTTGTTTGTTTGAGGTTGTCTTTTTATCTGTTTTTTTTTTTTTTGGCTCCCCTTAGTTTTTTTGTTGTTTCCTGTTAATAAATGTTCTTATCTTTAAACAGCCACAGCTTTCCCTGTTTCTCTCTCTTGATTCACTTTTAGTTTCTGAAGATCTTTAAGCGTTGTTTTGATACTGGGGTAGACAGACGCCTGCTTCTGGACAGGCGTAATAACCGTTTTGAATTCCAGGCCTCAGTTTAGCCTGGGACTAAGATGTTGAGGTAAGGCCTCATCGTTGGCATATTGGTGGCAAGAATCACAACACCAAATATCCCAAAGGGGCATCATCACCTCACCTGGGTACATGTGGGAGATGCCTAAGTGGATAAAGCGCTGATCCATGTCTTGTAGATTGGAAACCAGGTATGGGGTGTGCTGAGGTGCCCGTGTCGCCCAGCCTGGCAATGACATTCAGATATTCTGTACTATACATCTGATGAAGGTCACCCACTGATAGGTCTTATTTTAAAATGTTATTCTTTTAAGCTTACTTTTTCTTATGTGTTGTGCTTTGTCGTGTTCATTATTTGCCCAGCATTATAAGGATGGTCTTAACATGGCTGATCTACACAGATAACTTGAAGGAGATCTTGTTGTAATAAAGCCTAGGCACTTCACAATTCCTTAAACTGTTAAACAAACAAGACTTCTAAAACTTATGAAATGGGTAGATTCTGCATAAAATCATTTAAAATCTGGAAAACACTTTCATCAGAATTATAAAAATGTTAAATGACCGACTGACCGACCGACCGACTCAGCTAGCAGAAACAGGCAGTCAACGTGAATTGAGCACTCGAGTGTCTTGAGCTGGTGTTCACCATGAAAGGTGCCATACAAGACAAAACAGGCTGGCATTAGGCCTGTATCTAAAAATGGTTACAAATAACATTAAAACATTAAAAGGCTCGATGGGTCCCTCATCAGACTGGGCTGGCAGGTAACGCATGTGAAAGGCTGCAGCAGCACAATTATTACAAGAGCAGACGCAGTTGGCTTCTCTCAGTATTGATTGACACACTGGGAAGGCACTTCATCTTATCGTTGTACCATCAGTTAATCTAATGCTTTGACTGTGATTAATAATTAAATGTCTGACTAAAGTAGAATAAAACTGTAAATTACAATAATAAATGTAAGATTTCTACTTGTCAGATGCATAAACATTGAATGGCAACATTCTTTCTAGCCTGCTAAGTACCTCATTAAATTCATTTGCACAATAATTCAACAGGTTTTAAAAATGATATATTCACATTTTAAGTGCAAACATAAAATTCTCATGTTATATTCTATTAAAAACAGACACACGCACATACGCAGTAAATGCCCTATTCATTGCTTGTTATCTTAGGCATGTGAATTTGTAATGGCTAGGACCGAGGATAAATAAAAGGAAAGTGACAGCAGGTACATACAGGCATCATTAGCTTAACAATACGAGTTCAATAAACACTTTAGGTGGCTCATCTGCTTGTCTTCAAAATCCATAGAAGAAAGAAAGAAAAAAAAAAAAAAAAAAAGAGGTGAGGCTACTCTAAGCTGCATAAGGCTCCTCAAACCCGAGACCATAACTATCAAGGAGTATAAGAGAGGGTGTGTAACAGGCCAAAGTTAAATCCTACAAATGAAATGTTCATCTTGAGTGGTAGAGTGGCACACAAAAAAGGCCAAAATGAAAAACATCACAATTAGCTGTTGACCCAAATCAAGAGGCTACATGAGCAGAAAATTAAAGTGCTCTCGACAACAGCTTCGTATGTCGTACACAAATGAAGTCATTACTGCCAACATCTCAAAACTGAGCCACATGGGCCTTCTAGGTCAATTGCATTTGTGTTATTTTAGATTTGGACATTTTACATTCACAGTAGAAAGCGCTCTTTAAGTTTAAATGAAAAAGATCAGTGGTTAATCAGAGGTCATTGCCTGCTTTTCCTAGTAAAGGAGTACAGAAGTAGGCATTCGTAACCCATTAAGGTCGAAGCTGCCGTGGGGTTTCTGTGCCCTGACATCCTATGTCACTACAACAAAGTAAACGTATAACAACCAAATTATCTGTAATGCTAGTCCCTTTAAACCTGAGTATATATCATATATATGGACTGAAATATAAGGTGGCTTTGTGCAGCAAAAAGCAATGAGATTTCTTTCTAGAATGACAATGGCACAATAAGACAATGCAAGTGTTTGCAGCAACTCTCCACCATCACCAGGAGACGCATACTAGAACCGTTGGCTTCTTGACATGGTGGATGTTGTCTGTTAACAGCAACACTGCTGTAAACCTCAAATGTCTACATTGTGAAAACTAAAGAGAAATCTCTCATTCAGAGCATCGGCACTGCTGCCTTAGGACAGTATGACATGCCCTGCTGTGGCTAACACAGAGTGAGAAAGCATCTGGCTTGTCTTATACCCCATACAGCTTCCATTAAAATTAAGTTTATAAATGCAAACTGGGCAAATAAGCAGAACGTCTCCACAAAGGGGACTTCCCAGAATGCACCTGACTCAGCTGTATGCAAGCTGGAAGTGATGCAGTGACAGGCAGAAGGGATATGCAGTTGAGATAAAGGGTCATAAATCTTTATGGCTCCTCTATCTCATATGCACCATGTTAGTGATTGCCAGAGTTTCCTGATGCAGAATACCATTTACTGGTAATGAGACAAAAATGACAGAAGTATGCGCTTCGTATGAGCTTAGGATTTAGGTCAGCAGGGTCATAATAACGAGGGCATCATTTTCCAAACATAATCTCTGTTTGCTCGTCACAGGACAGGAAACAACCCCGGACAGAACATTGGCCCTTCATGGAGCACAATGATGGCCTCACAATGGAGGAGTTTTTACTAATCAACGTGTCTTTGGACTGCAGGAAGGAAGCGACTCCCTTGAGACAACAAACACAAGCAAGAGATGAAAACGCAAACTCCAGACTGAAGGGATCCAACCACTTCTACCCACTGTGCCACCATGCAGGCCCTAACTGGGACACATACTTGTGAAAATGTGGATCTGCACTCCGGATGTGTCAGGTAGAAGTAGCTTTTCACTAAAAACTGCTAGAATTTCTTTAAAAAAAAAAAATAAAAATAAAATAAAAAATGATGGGCTGCTTTTAATTGCCACATTTAGCAAGCAGACCACAAGGCAAAGAGTCCTATGTGCCCAAAATGACTTGACAGTGAACCACTTCACAGGAACCAAAACAGTACACATGGATTGAAAGAGTAAAAAAAAAAAAAAAAAAACAGCATAAAATGTCACAATTTACCAACTCTGGAGAAATGAATACAAATGAGCATTTCCTCTAAAAGATCCACAGCACCGGGTATAAGCAGTATGTTGCATGCTGGAAATTCTCTCATCGAGGCTACTGTGACAGGTAAATGTGCTTGCAATCATTAAGGGGGACGGGGGGGGGGGGGTTATGACTTTGAAAGTAACCACAAAGCCCACCCCATTATCTTTTACTGTCCAATATTGCTCTCCAGTCGTCAGCCCATGAGTGCAGTCTCCTGATTGGCTGATATGGAGTCAGATGCTTGTTGTGGCAGGAAGTGAAAAGGATGTGCTCCCAGGAAGGACGAGTCTCAGCACCTGGAGAGGAAAAGCAAAATGGCAAAATGGTGCCCAAGAAACAATGGAGTACAGAGAAAGTTTCATGTCCCATCTGCCGACATGCACCACTTTGATTCCAGACAGAAACCTGCTGGCTTTTTGGTTTACTCATTGGACATTTGCGCTAAAAGCTAATGTATGAGCTGCTTGAATAACTGAAAGCATTTGGTTGCATCCAAGTTTGGTGAACTTTAAAAAAAGGTTTTTGATGTCAAAGACACTCTGAGATTCCTAATAAAGTACACATACCAGTCGTCACCCAGCAATTCAGACTGCCAAGCAAACTGAAAATAGGCTACTAAGTGCAGGGAAAGGAAATATTTTGAAAACATTTCACAACAAACTTCATATTAATTACATTAATTAGTTACCGCAAACCCATATAAAGTCACAACACATAAAAAAAAAAATAAAAAAAAATGTAAAAATACCACAAAACCCCTGAAAGCTCTCATGGAGCCGCATACATATTTTTGGCTAAGTTGTCATAAATGTCTCTTAGCTACGCTACGGTCCTCCAGGTCTACACTCCAGCTCCAAGTTCAAAAGGCGATCTTCAGGTTGTCTCCTGACTATTCTTAAAACGAGCGCAGTATTATTTAATCAACACGCTTTACTCCAAAACATGGAAGAGCACAGACATGCAGATGTTACCAACAAATGTGTGCTCTGAAAAGACCACGGAAGTCTTTAGTGGTTTCACTTCAATCTGAAAGGAGAACAGACATGGCTGATTCAGACTAGTATGGGAGACTTGCTGATGATTCATGGCTTTTCTTGGCTAAATTCATCTCCTGACTTGTCAAGACTAACTTCATCCTTGTAGCCCACTGATTCAAATATGCTGATTTCTTTGCCTGAAACATAACATGCCCAGCTGCAAAGGGCCTGGGTGGGAATGCATGACTTTGCATACAACTGTAGACACACCTCATTTACTACTTATAAATAAATAAATAAATAAATAAATAAATAAATAAATAAAATTCGGCAGTGCCCCCCGACCTCCTCATATACTCAGATATGGGGATGGATATTTGAGGAGTAAACCACAAGACAAGGGTTATATGGTTATATAATAGACATTAAAGAACCAGCAACAACAAATCAAATCAAATTAATAATATATTGAGCAATTATTATTATTAAATGTATTGGACCCTGCAGCTGCATGAATAAAAAAGTACCACTTTTGGTTAGCAGAAGTAACTTAAAAGTTTATAGAAATCTATGTTTCGTACCAAATACTTGTATGCAAAACTTGGTTGACCGAAGTGAAAGCGTCCTCAGGTTATCATGTTACACACACACACAATTTCAAAAATGGTATTAGGGAGGTCTAAAACGTCAAGATTCATCAAAATCTCAAAATCGAGTTTTTGGACAATTACAATACCTTCCCTACGAGAAAGTAAATTGGACTTGGGGAGGTCTAAAACTTCGTCCAAAAATTCTACCTCAAGATTTTGATGAATCTCGATTACAATTCTTTTCCTATACTTAGCATACGAGAAAGTAAAAAAAGCGGTTGGGAAAACATGCAAGATGTACATTTAATGAGATTTATAAAATGGACTCTGGATAAGCATATCTACCAATAGAAAAAAAATACACAAAAGAAAATACTAATGCCAATGGTGTCCATTGACTGTCACAAACAGGGAAGCAGCTGATAGTCTGACCACATGGGTCTTAAACTCAGGTCATGGCAGGCCAGTGTGCCCTTTTTATAGGGGTTCATGGAATTTGTTATTTATTTATGTCATTTATTTCTGCTCTCATTTTGCTGTGTTAACAAGGGCAGATCACCAGAGTTGGTAATGGACTAAAATGATATTAGCACTCCCTCTCTCATTCTTTTATTTTCCATATTTCTTTCAAATTAAATGTATCTTTAAGTTATAGTGCCAGTCTGTCTATTGCCTTATTGGGGATAGGATTGCCAACAGCAGTGCTAATGTTTAATACGTGCCATCTGTTGGAATGAAAACTGCAATGCATTGTATTGTATTGTATTACCAGATGCCTTAAAATATACATTTTAACAGATGGCACATTTGAAATGTTAATGCTGAACACATCCATCAGAGTGTAACTGGACAAGCAGTGGCTTATATTATATTGATGACTTAATCACATTTCGCTTGACTACTGTAGTTCTGCCTTCCACAGTCTCCCTGTCTCTAGTATTAACCACTTTACTTTTACACGACATTGACTACCTGTTGAAAATCAATAAATTGCCAAAGTTCTTTGACTACACCAACATTATCAAGATGCTGCCACCATATAAGCTACACCACCAAGATCCTCGCCACAGAAGTCCTAGAAAGTGTCCATCCAGCTTTGTGGCCTCAACTCTGGACCTCTAATTAAGCACCAATGGGATGAATTAAAAAGGTCACCATTGGGAGCACTTCCTCATTCAAATTCAAAGATACCAACACCAATCTTTATCCCCCTAATACTTTTTCCTGTGTTAACTTGGGCTGTTATTTTTGATTTTACCAGTTTTTCATTTTGATTACTGTGCAATAGACCTCTCAGTTTTTTTGTTCTTTATTTCTGGTATTTACGATGTCTTTTCTCCAGATTCGTATTCTCAAAATCTTCTTTGCTACTGCACTAGCGCAATACATTTCAGCAGTTATTCACCCTAATTTACATTTTCCCCCTGCTTTCTGTTTTCTTTTTTATACAAGTTTAAAATTTTCTTCCAGTCCGTTTTCTGCTTTGTGTCTTTGGGGGCAAAACCTCATTTTGGCTTAGGAATGTTGGGCATTGCAAACATTAGGAGAGTCCTATAGAAGACAAGTTTACATTCCACTACAAAATCTCTATAACCTTCAGAGGCCCCTCATGACGTTAACAGTGCTTCACTGTTGCTTTATTAAAAAATAGAAAACATTTTTCTTTCATGCACGATGCATTTTTGTTGATATTCCATTAGCAGACATTTTTCAGTGCAAGTTTTGGCTTACATAAAATATCAGGCTATGAAAATCCACAGGAATGGAACTCTCATGTAACCCGAGGCCCACCTGTATATGTGCACACACGTATTATATTAAATATAGACTTATTTTTTCTTTTAAGTTATTCTGCAACACCGTTTTAGTAGAAATGACCTAACTCTTTGCATCCCTTCTAATAAAATAATGTCACCAGCTGCCCATGCCCAACACAAACCTGTGATATCAGGCCTATCATCAATTAGTAAATCTGCAGACACAACGGTCTTGTCTCTGGTAAGGATCATCTGTTCCAGAAAGTCACAGCCAAAGTGCTTCTCAACCCAGGCATACTGCGAAAAAACAAAAGAAATGGTAAGGTGAACTCCTACTCCACCAGGCTCAGGGTGGCATTCTCTTTGGTTTCCAGCAGCTCTTCACAAACACACCACAGCTAAAATAACTGGAGGTCTTCTGTTTGCAGTAATACGTCTGTGGCTACTCCCCAATAAGATGGGATCAACTGAACTTATAATTAGAACGCAGCCCGGGCTGACTATACTTATTTAATAAAAATGCTTAACTGTTTCTACACGCTACTGGGAACAGAGCTGCTAATGCAAAACAGTTAGAAGTGCTAAGCTTAGCAATGAATGGTGCAGGAGCTAGGGCTACAAGCCACCTGTTGGCAGAGATAGCACGGAAACTTAAAGTCTAAGGGCTTCAGCCATTACAGGACAGGGGAATGTGGGCAATGGTGCCCAGGAGTGGGGAGTAGCACATGCCAAGTAAGAATCTCACTGCAATCAAGTAAGGTTTGTTGTCATATGGACGTAGTACTTGGATGTGGCCTCATAGCATTTGGCAAAAATACAAGAGGCAGTATGGACCTTGTGAAGCCTAAGAAAATGGAGGAGGAGGAAGCTCTGAAATGGAGGTGCAGTAGGTTAGAGCTCTAGAATGAGAGCAGGTCAGATCAAACTTAAATCAGCAAATAAAACTAAGCACAACAGGCAAGAAGATATTTACATTTTTTCTCCACTGGTTTATTATTTAGTTTAAGAAGAAAGAAAACTAGAAATGTGTCATTTTGAAAGTACAGCCATTAGTTCAATTTCTTTGACTGAAAGGAATTAAAAAGTACATTCTAATTTTAGAGTGAATACAAATTCAAAACGATTTGTGAAGTGTTAGACAAAGGAGGACATGCTGTTACAAATACTTCGACAGAAACTGCTAAATGACAAAATGCTGGCAAAAGATCAGTGCAGTTGGAATTAAAATAACACGACAGACAGAAAATGAGAGGAGTGCTTAGAGCAGTGAAAAGAAAAGGAATTTACAGGCCAAGAAATAAAAACAAAGAGCAGAGGAGAATGAAAATGAGATTTCTGATTGTGAGCTGATATATCAAAAGGATAATACAGACGATCTAATCAATGTAAAGCAATCAAAGAGGTGGAGGCCATAATCACAGCAATAAAGCAGACTGCAGCTGACCTTTCCTGGAAGAAAACATCCGTGGAGTATGACAAACATTTGCAAATATTAAAGTTTAGAACACAAATGAATTTGTTCATTGATTTAGTAGAAGAAGAATATTCACAAATCATTTGACGTGTCTGAGAATAACAATCGGTTTAGACAATAAAAAAAAAAATTCAACTGCAGATTAGAATTTAAGAATGTTTTGTTAAGATTCTAATTGAGAAAAAATATATACAGTAGCTGGCAATACGGTGATTAAAGTAAAATTGTTAACAAAAAGAAAGAAACACGTTACCTTTATCCTATCATGTAGAGGAGCATATAAACAAGAGTAAGGAGTACACCTAGCAAAGCGGAGTTCTGTACTCCTGTACTGCACGCCTGCTTCTCATGACGGTGGCAACGTGAGGCGTGTTGGCTGGACAAACAAGAACGAATCAGGCTGCACTTGTGACATAACTAACATGACTACTATGTTTGTAATAGTCATAAAAATAAACATACATGGAGATATAAGGATGAGCAACTGAATCTTTTCTTTTACAAATGACTAAAGATGGACTTATGACAGAAGGAGCAATATCAAATGGAGTACAAGTTCCAGTAAAGAGAGCGAAGAAAGAAGTCTGGGAATACATAGTGAGTGAAGAGCACTGAAGCCGCCCCTAAAGCTAAAAAGAAGAAAGTCAAGAGGAGCACATTCAATTGGCCACACTTGTTTGGTTACCCAACTGTTAAGGTGTCCCAATGTCTCTTTCAAACCCTTTTTCAGGGTTTTGATTTCAACTATATGACTCTGTGGTGTATTCCAGACTCCCACAATCTTTTGTGTAATTAAGTGCTCATCACCTTCACTTAACTCCCAGAGAGAACATTGTTTATTATTAAAGAACTCTACTGGGCCGATTGTATCGATGCTTTTGAAGTCCTGGATGAGGCCTTCTCCACTCAGAACTAAAGAGGTTCGATTCCCTTAGCTTGTCAGTTTAGCACAAGCTCTTTAATTCCAGGATGAACTCAGCTGCTGTTCTCCGCACAGCACTCCACCGTACAATCCATCTCATGAGAAAGCCCTGCAAGTTGGGACTCATGTCCATTGTTTTACATTCAAAAGCATTGGCAATATAAGCCAGCATTTATTTTTCCTTTTTAATTGTTTTTGCACGTTGCCCAGATGAGAATGCTGTAGCAACATAAATCCCATAGTCCTTTTTGTTTATGGGAGAATTGCATCTCTATTTGGAACTTACAGTTCATGTTCCATTAGCGGTGGGAAGCACTCTGCACATTTCTATTGAGGTTAGAGAAGAGGACATGCAGAGTCATTTCTAAATCATGAAGAGCTTATAGAACAGAAGATTTGTCAGGGAGGAGTTCAAAATACAGATCAGGTGTGCAAGATGGTCAAAAGACGGCTAGTTAGTAAATGAGGCTGGCATTGGAATGCAGTGGGCATATTCAGGTAACCTTATCAGCCAAGATGAATTAAACAAAGAGAGCACCAAATGGTAATGCAGGAGTATCTTATTTTTTCAAACACATACTGTAAAGCTGAACCAATGTTACAAATGATCACAGCTGAAAATCTTAATGTATCTTATGCGAGAGTTAACAAAACAGACACATGTGAACACTGTAACAAAATGAAGATAAAAAGAATAAAGCAAGAAATTCTATTAATCCTCTAGGAAAAAAAAACTATGGATAAAATAATTAAAAAGGAGAAGAAAGAAAGTTTCTATATTATCTACTATTCTAAAAAAAGGGCCAAAAATTAAAATTGATGGGATGTGAAAAGCCAGAAAAACAAAACACAAAAAAAAAAAAAAGTCAATGAATGAAATTAAAATCTGAGAATCTGCATACAACTGCAAATTAATTTCTACTTCCAAACTGGTGTGAATATTTTTATTTCACTTAAAAATAAATATAAATAAATCCTTTTACTTATGAACATCCATTTCAAACAGCAAGTCTGACAGTTGACAGCTATGACGAGAGAAAGGACACTTTGGAGGAATTTCACAGAGCAAAGTAAAGAACTGAAAAACCCAGCAGCCCCTTCCTAGGCTAACCTGTAGAGAGAGCGGACCTGATGAATTAAGACATTAGTGGATGAGCAGTTAAAGGGGGAAAATAAATACATTTAAGAGATACATTATCTGTAACTCGGACTATAGTAGGCCTGGGCAAAACATTAAGAATGGATGGTTTGATTTTCCTTCTGCTACATAACATTTATGGCCTTCAGACAACCTGATTTAATGAACACCCTGATCCTCCCGTCTGGCCTTTTCCAGGAAACCCTCAATAATCTGTCAATGCTTTGCGAGAAGTTATGTAACAGTAAACTGCAGCTCATTCCTTCTTTTAACAGCAAATTTTAGTAACGTCAACAAACACAATTACAATTTAGCACTGATACCCAAACTACTGAGTAAGAACTGAAAGTAGTACAAGTTTTCTTTACCCTATGAGTAACATGCAGCATCATTTCAAAGTTGTATGAGATTTTAGTCTCGCAGGAGTCACTCAATTCTACACTTAGCCTAAAGATGTCAAATGTCACACCACAATGAGATCTGAGAATGTGCAAAAGGAAAATGAGCAGCAGGCTGTAGGAGTAGCCTTGTGTTTCCACCTAATTAAGAGTTTATGAACAGGCAGGCTATAAACCCTTCACAACAACAAAACCGTTTGCTCTGATCATTAAATGAAAGGTAATCAAGCATAGGAGCACGTAAAAAAGCAGTTTCTAGTGACTATAATCCTATCAAATGTATCAACTACCAGAACACTTCACTCCAGGTCATGTCATTTGCAGGAATTCTTAGATGATTCTGCACTAATGAGGTGTGTATTGATAAGGGGAAAGGGACAGAGGAGAGGAGTCGGGGGCAAAACTTTAAGAGTTCTCTGACAACTTAACATCAGCAAAAACAGATTATTGACTTTCACTGCACGAAAGGGCCTCTACGCCTGGACGATGTTCAGTGAATGGATGTGGAGTTGGCACACTGTTGCAAGTGCGGAGAGAGATCCACATTAAAGACTGGTCTTGTAACACAGAGGGTACTATACGATACAATGGCAAAGTGACTATCCATCCATTATCCAACCCGCTATATCCCAACTACAGGGTCACGGGGGTCTGCTGGAGCCAATCCCAGCCAACACAGGGCGCAAGGCAGGCAAAGTGACTAAATGTTCATAAATTCACTTCAACACACGGAGCTGGACAGACCAGGCCATCAGATTTTAGATACATTTTTCCAGCACTCCTTGGGAA
The DNA here is from genome assembly GCA_026402145.1 of Polypterus bichir lapradei. Classification (NCBI taxonomy): domain Eukaryota; kingdom Metazoa; phylum Chordata; class Cladistia; order Polypteriformes; family Polypteridae; genus Polypterus; species Polypterus bichir. The sequence continues at coordinate 1,168,011 of JANRMT010062861.1, read as the reverse complement.
TTTGCAGACTCCACCATGCCAGCTGAGAGACATAACCACTCCACAGTGTGGGCTGCACCTGCATGAGAGGCCTGAGGAGGCATTTGGACTGCAGGCTAAAACTACTTTGAGTGGCTCGTCTTGATCTGGAATCCAAGCTCCTCACTCTATTATGAAGGGTAAGCCTAATGCACATAAATCCTCCTGAAGTCGCTCATAATTGGTGGTATTCCTGAATTCCTTAATTTGCATAGTGAAAGAATAATAATGAGAAAGAATGACGGCTTATCTGTTTCAGATTCACTTAAAGGGCTATCAGAGCAGAGGTGTCAGTGCATTTTTTTTTTCCGTACTTAACCATTAAAAGCTTCATTTGAACCTCTAATTTAAATGAGGAAAAATGGAACAAAATAAATCCAAGTAAATTAAAGTGCTGAGCTCACAAACTGTAAAAGATTTACTGTTGTACATCAACTTATGCTGTCATGTGATAAATAGAAAAAAAAACCAAAACGTACCTTTTCATAAGGGCAGTAAGTGAACTTCTTTATTGGACTTGTGCAAATAAAGACATCTGTGCTATGAGGAAAAGAATGACAGAATAAATAAAAAAAAATCTCAGCTGGCCTCTGCTGCAGTACTTTTCAAAGTAAATTACAGGAAGGACAGGCAGGGGTTTCCTCTGGCCTTGTGCCACCTTGAGAAAGGCAGTAAAAACCAAAAACATCAACTTCTGTGGATTCACTGCCCACTTGTGGCTTTACTACGGTTTCACTTTACTGGTCAGAGTCAAAACATTCTGCTCCCCTTCATACACTGCATTATATTGTCAAAAGCAAATGGCTACTATATTGGTGTATGCCAGGCCTGGGCAATATATCAAGTGCCATGATATGAACGATATTTCTTAACATACCATCTGAAAATAAAACTATCACGATGTATTAATAGGCTACATGCACACGGTAGTGCTGACTTACTTCCAGTGACATCTCAGCCAGCTCGATCACTTCCATTTTTTTTTTTTAGTGTCAACAATTTCATACATTTCCCAATCTAAACGGATTGTCACTATCCGGAGAGAGAGTTTTGTGGTTAGTCCCCATTCCCGAGTTTGTAGCTGGCATTTAAAAAAAAAAAAAAAAAAGGATTATCGCAAGCCAGGATCTGAGACAGAGTGGCGGCCGTTGAAGAGAGGAGCGGCTCCTGCGTTGTTTGATTTGAGTGAACAATTTATCCACTCCACTTTCAAGATGGGGGATTTGGGAGAGGAGAAAGCGACCGATGGAGGATGATAAAATCTGAGGACCAAGACTATGCTTCAGCCCTGGATCTAGCAGTGGTCAACAAAGCACATCTGTTAGAGAGTAGATCCACCAGCCGAGAAAACAACTTGAGACCCTCACAATGAAGCAATGGTTTGGCATTCATCATTTTGCTCAGACAGAAACATTCACTTTTTTTAACTACTGTAGGTAAGCAAACTCATGTTATTATGTATTAAGCTTACAAACACATTCAACTGGCCCTGGATAAAGTTCAATAACAAATAAAAAGCTGGTGCCGATGCTGTGCCTATCTGGTAACAGGAACCCATGACATCAGCAGCGGTGGGCAGAGTTAGCGAGGCAACTTCAGACAGAGAAACGGGACTGAAAATACAATACGCTGTAGACGTGTGGTGTATGAGGAAATTAGTTTTGACTTTACATAGAGCCAACGTGTCATTTTATATAGCGCTTTAAACAAGTCTTGTCACAAAGCAGCTTTAAAAATATAACGTTATGTAAAAAAAGAACAAATGCTACAAATAGCATAGAGCGTGCCACCATCAGAAGTGCCAGTGTGAGCTGCAGCTGGTTGAACTGCACACTTTATAAGCAGGCAGAAGTATCAGTACCTTAATAACTAGCTGCCTGTGCACTCGGATTGAAACGTGCACACGTTTGAGCCGTTTAATTCCCAGGTTTTCATTTAGGTCTGCATCATCTCCCGCTTGTCGTTTTGTTCCCCGGTTTCTCCAGATAAACTCCAGTGTTTCTGCTCCTTGTTTACCTTCCCTGCCTGTCCTCTGGCTCTCTGTCTAGATCAATGTTTTTCAATCGGCAGTGCAGCAGAAACTTCCTGCCGGTCTGTTAAAGAGCTATTGCTGCTTATACACCTGGATTATGTAGCGGAGCAGTGCTGCCTGGGATCACGAGTACAAGTGCCAGTGTGTAGGGGTACACACTGTCCCCGTCAAGGAGCTATGGAGGGGGCAGGTTTGTTCTTTTGTTTTGCTAGCTAGTATTGTGTCAGCTCTCCTGTCGACAACACCTGTGTATTGTTTGCAAATACTCTGTTGTGGTATTTCGGAAAGCAAATTTTTTCTTGTGTCATTGAGATGTAAAGTGTTAATCCCTACAAAATGGAAAGAAAAAAAAAAACACCAAAACCTTTAAACGATAGAAGAAAAGTTGTGATGACACAAAGTAATAAACCAAATACAAGTGCTTCCAGTTTAAAAGAAATGTGATGATACTTTGGAATGTGCAACAGAAACCAAAACAAGAAAATGAAACTTTGCTAGGCGTTAAGAGTACTTAAAGCTTGGTTTCACTGTAGCCCCCGGCAGTGAACTAACGCCACTGCTATTAAAAACTGTTAGTTATATTGTCAGTGAAAAGACCTTCTCAGCCCTATAACTGATAAAAACAAAACAGAAACCAAATGGATCTCTTGGAGGTAACGCTGTATCCATGGCTATCAATTGTTCTCTGCAAAGAAGCAACAGCAGATTTTGCACTAAATTTACTTCAATTCAATATTGTTCTCTAAAAATTTCAGACCTCGATTGACTTCTGAGACAGATTAGGGTTTGGATTTGTTAGTTCTGAGTAAACAGCGCGTGCGAGGGCACCTTGTTTCTGTCCCGTTCTTACAGTTACCAGTTCATTTCCGGTTCTTATTCGTTTTTTATAAGTTGCCTTTGTATACCAAGATATATTCTCAAAGCCTGGAGTAGCACAGGAGGGAGGCAACATAGTGAACTGCTGCAGGGCATCTTTAAAGCCAGAAGCTGTTGCTAGACGTGTATTTCTTGCACAAAATATGTGAAGACGCTGAAATGCTTGTTCTGGATTTGGTTTATTTGTTTACAAAAAATAGCTTAAAAATAAAAATATTTCAATATGCTCTCTTTTTTTTTTAATGGGAAATCTACTAAAGTAGTTGAAGCACCTACTCCTACACTACCCAAGTACAGTGAGAAAATTGGCTTTTTTTGCATTAATATATATTTTGTTTAGGATTATGCTACTGTAAAGTTACATCATATAAAGTTCTTACTGTGCAGTTAGATCCAAATAATTAAATGTAAGAATATAACTGCGTGACTTCTTGTTGAGTAAAACTGGACAGGAAACATTACCGATGGACATCGCATGTCGACATTTGGTCCAAAAATATCATGATATGAATTCTGAGCCATATCACCCAGCACTAGTGTATGCATGGCATGTGGCAACATCTTATTTCAATTGTTAATCACCTCACAAGCACAGATTAAGCAATCTTTATATGTAATTAAGTGATTTATTTCTGTCTGGTTTCCAGCTAAGGGCTGCTAGCAAACACTACAATGCATGTTACGTTCACAATTAGGTGGAACTTGCTTTAGGCCTCCTTGCGTAATCTCAGCCCCACAGCAGATCATACGTTACAACTCATGCCGTACAACAGGATTCACAGCTACCTGCACTGGTGAGCAGGTGACCTCATGTAAATAGAAAGAGACCTGGCTGGGTGTTATATACTGTAATTAAAGAAGCATAATAAAAAGGCTGACAATTATAAGTATAAATCATGTTTTATTTACAGGGCAAAAACAAATGAATTGTCCCATGCTTGACAAAGCTTGGCCATGCTGATGCTACTTGCATGCATAGTTCTGTACTTACGCTGCCTGCATCAACTACAGTTTATATGGCATGTTGTGTTTTACTGCTTAGATGGTGACAAGAGCACCTCAGCATTTACTTTTGTAGTGCACCATGCAATGCACATCTCTCTGCCATATGCCATTTAGTAAGGGATTCGCAAAAGCTGTGTTAATGTTTACAATGCACTGTCTGTTGGAATGACAAACATACTGCATTTTATAAATAAAAATGTTTGTGATGTGCCATCTTTTTGAATGAAAGAAAAATAGCAACCAGACGGACACACAGACAATTATCCATTTATTAAGGTGGATTAAATCTTACTGCCTGCCCTTCACTATCACTTGTACAACTCACCAGGCTAACACAATAATGCAAGGCTTACACTGGCACAGTTAATAAGTGCCCAGCTCACCTATTCTGACTTTGTAAACTTCACTTGACTTTTACTGAGCTCACCCTGTTAAGCTGGCTGGGCAGACAAAGCTAACGAATCCTACGATTCTCCCTTGCCAGCCAAGGGATAGAACGTCTTTTCCCAAGTAGCTATGTCTCAAATACTGTTCATCTCCTCATCTTATCATTGAGAACGAGCGCAGAAATCCCTGTGAAGGAACCTTATTTGCCAGCTTCTACTCATTCAATTCAAAATTCTTCTGTTAACTTTTAAGAAACTCCACACCCTCGCCCCTCCATATCGGTCTGACCTCCTCCATGATGCCATTCTCTCCTGTACCCTTAGATCCTCTTCCTCCATGCACTTGACTGTCCCCTTCATCCTTCTTACCACCATGGGGGGCACAGCATTCAGTCGCTCTGGAACTCACTACCATCTGAGTTTAGAAATATTGAATCATTTTCACTTTTCAAATCTAAACTTAAAACTCATTTAAGACTACTTTTTCTCTTTAATTACAATTGCTCTGTCTGATTTTAATTTTTGTATTTTAGTTTTGTTTAGAATGTGTGTTTTATCTATTGTTCTGGGTCCTTGAGTGTTTAGAAAGGTGCCTACAAATAAATAAAATGTATTATTATAAAATGCATTTACATTTTAAATCTGATAAATCTATGGTCACAATGAACCTTGTTAATTTGTTGTGTGCCATTTGTGTCTAAATCCGGCTTTTAGCTACTCTGCCCCTTACGGTCTATAAGAAACTGCTATATGAGGACCACAGGTCTGCCTTGGAGACTTTCTGCATTAAACCTTTTTAAAGTCTAAAACCAGAACCAATCCTACCATCATGATTGTTTCACTTTCAGTAATGCTTGTTTTCTCTCTCCAGAAGTTCCATTGCCAGGGTTTATTTGTATAATTGGTTAAATATTTACATTTGATTTTTAAAATGTTGAGCCTTGTGTCATTGCTGTGTGAAATGCAAGTGCCCAATCTGTCATCCACACTACCTCTCTTTCAGCTATCATTTTCTCTGCTGTTGTGTGACCATTCTTTGTATACTCATCATCATCAGCAGCATTAGATCATACTACCCTAATTAAGATGTTAAGGATTTTGCTCTTGTTTAACAGCTTTCTCCTATTCTAATATCATGCTACCTCAGTGCAAGGCTCTTTAATTATAACGCGACGGTTAAAATGGTGGTATAAACAGTATTTCCTCCTAATTTTGGGGCATTTGAAAGCATACTAAGGCTTCCTTAAAGACAATATTTGTTTTTGGGTGGTTGCACATACGTATATACCAGGGGTCCTCAGTCACGGTCCTGGAGAGCCGCAGTGGCTGCAGGTTTTTGCTCCAACCCAGTTGCTTAATAAAAAGCACTTACTGCTAAAGTAACACTTCTGCTTCACTTTAGTGATTTTGAGCCCTTATTGCTTAATTTTGTCTTAAACAGCTATTTTAATTGCTCCTTATTATCAATAACATGCAAATGACAAGAGAGAGCAGCATTTCTCCATTTAGCTTATTTACATTTACACCTGTGTGTATTTATCTGCACTATTGGGTTTAATTAAATACTTGGAAGAAAAATGAAGAGAAAAAAGTGAAGGACTGAGAATTACTCGTCCATTTTAGCCTTCAAATCATTTGCATGATAGAAAGGGAAAGAAAATCTAGGATATGAGAATGACCTGACATAGCAGAGTTAATTTAATTTCATAGCTTGTTAGTGCTTTATTGGCAAGAATTGCTTTCTAATTAAGCAACCAGGTCAGAACAAAAACCTGCAGCCACTGCGGCTCTCCAGGACTGGGATTGAGGACCCCTGGTATATACAGATTCTTACCACTGCGGACCCAAAAACATGCCACATAGAGAAGCCCAAGTAAGCACCAGCTGGATTTCAAAACATTCCTTACCAAAAAATGAACCGCTTTACAGTTTGTGTCCTCAATGGAACTTTTGAAAGGCTTGATTTTAAGTTGCATTAACAGTGATATACATACACATTTAGGGTTGACGACTCAACTGTTTTGGAGGGATGCATTTTTAGCATTTACAAATTACATAATTTGCTAGAACATATTTTTATTTTGTACATTTTAACAGAACCTTGGATTTTTACACAATAGTACAGCATGTTAGATGTTTGTTCTTGCTTGCATGCTGCACAATTCACCTTACAGCAAAGCAGTTTAGGTTTATCCAGACTACAACGTTCATGCGCTGTACTTCACTTATTAGTATTTTATTCCCTTTGGATCCATAACTTGTTTGCAGTAAAGGTAAGTGCCCATTTAAAATGCTCTCATCATAACAGTTTCATTGGCCTTAGTGTATTTTGTTTGTGTAAATCCTGAAGGCCACTTTGAAATGGTTTACTCCTACTTGCACTGTTCCATCACAGCAATACTTTCTTTGACTGGTGATTTTAATGTTTGTGTTATTTTACTTCAGTTTTAAGTAAATAAATAAGACCACAATTCCCTAATCTCATTAGTAAGCTACAATTAATATCCTATTAACGTCAAGTTCAATCAATAAGAATTTTATACACACATTTTTAAATGATGCAAAAAAATCATCTAATTACTTTTATTTTCAAAGTCTCAGAAAATATTGCTATTTTTTTGGCCAACATCACACACCCCTACAGGACAGGCTCTGATTTTTCTGGGTCTCACTAGAAATCAGAAACACATGGAAATTAAAATAGTCTCATTTTTATGTAGTTATACTTCTTATTTACAAGGCACTTCTATCCAAATGAAAATATATATAAATGAATTGCCTATACGGAGGATGACCCTTGGCTGGCGTATATGACACCCAACTAATAAATGAAGTAGCATGACAATATGGTACTCATTAAAATGAAAAAAAAATCACTTTCAGTAAAAATGCTTCTACATTTTTTATTATCAGAATTATTGAGTTAATTAGGTTTTAGAAATATGTGAGACCCCCTAACACTATTACCATTTCTGCAGGCAAACAAACAAATGCCTTGGTCTTTTTTCAGTTTTAACTTCAAGTAACCATCCTCTACACATATGTAGATTTGATACATTTGAAATAGGGGGACAAACCCCAGATGACTCACTTTTCAAGTTGTGACATCTCCTTCACAGCTTCTACAGCACCAGGCAGGGGTTCAAGCTCAATGAAAAAGTTTTTAGACTCCCATATACTTATTGCTTTCTCCTGAAAGAAACACAGAGTTAAATCCTGTTAATTTGAAGAAAAAAAAAACCCACCCACAAACAAGTACAGCACACTCTATATTTACATTAGATGCTCTTCAGGAAAACAGTATAATACTGACAAACTATGTTGAGTAATTAATTCACAAGCTAAAATAATGTCATGGAGCTACAGGAATTCCACAAAAACTGGAATGATGCTAT
>JANRMT010062861.1:1127052-1159899 GCA_026402145.1 Polypterus bichir lapradei | reverse complement strand
ATATATAAATCCTTGTAGCTTCATAAGATGACTGGTAGCATTACAAAAAGACAACTTATCAATGGTGGGCACAGTAAGGTGTAATGGAACGGGTAGTCTGGGCATGCTTATGGACAGTAAGGACTTGGGGGCATTGTGTCATTTACTAGTACAGACATTTAGATGCTTGGGACACATACAGTACAACCACCATATACGGACACTGCTGGCAATTGCTTAGTGGTGTTAAATATATATATATATATATATATTTTTTTTTTTTTTTAAATGAGATGCCTGGCAAGATTACTTTCCAAATCAGTTTTATTCGAGCGTTGCACAGTTCCAGGTGTGAAGCTGAAGAGCGCCAGATCAGGGCCGTAAAGCCATTTGCATCCCCACGACCCATTTCGAGAAGCCCTCACCCGGCCGCCGACACACACTTACACAGAGGTCGCTTCTCAGTTGTCCGTACTGGGCAGAGACCCAAAACCCCCTACGGTCCTCCAAACTAATGCAAGGCTCGTTCGGATATCTAGCTTGATATTTCTTTAGAAATCCTCCCTCGAAGTCGGCCAAAACCCCGTCCATATCGACAAGGACTCGCAGACCCCCTGAGCTACCTCCTCGGCTGGACATGCTTCGACAGTTTGCGGAGGCCAGGCCCCTTTGCACCCATTGCCCCTTCAAAAGTTTCCTGATTGCACTCATTTTTTAAAATATCGACCGGAAGATAAGTCGACGAATCCCCCCCTCTAAAGTAATCCACTGCAGAAGCACGAGCCGTGACGACCGGGGTGGAGGATTCGGCGACGAAACCCAGCACCCCAAAGTCAACAGCACACCACCGGCTTCGTGCAGCGCACCACCTCTCCTTTCCGATCACACAGCAAGGCCCTGCAGGTCTGCCACAACAGTAATGCTCACGCTAAGATTTAAAATGTCGCCCCAAAGTCACACTGCTGCTCATCCCCACTTGACAATCGCCACCACGTCGGAGAAGAAAACCGAAACCTAACGACCTTTGAAACAAGCCCTCGAATCGGACTAAACCCAAACTGCGGAGGAAGGAGGTAAATAACAGAAGGAGGCGGGGAAAGGAGGACTACCGGCTGGCCAATCAAATAACAGCTCTGGATCTAAAAATGACGTACGACGTCGGGATTGGAATGCCAGGTGCCAATCTTGAACATTAGCCAACTGCTTGCAATTTGGTTTAATCGGAACGGGTCTCGTTTTACTGAATAAGGGAAAATATGAATAACTGACTCGCAAATAAATTGTGATAATGAGAGCAATGCTTAATGTTCAATGATCCAAAGTCTCCGTAGCAAAATCTGAACGATTGCTTAAATTTTACGAGGTAACAGAGAAACAAATACATCAAATGCAAAACACGTGTCAGAATAAAAATAAAGTGACGCGAATATACGACGACTGCAAAAGCGAACAGAACACGCTAACAAATGGTCAGTTAAAAATCACTGCCGGGCTTCATCACTTTCTATTTACACAAGCTCTACAATCTTAGCGGTGTCACACATTTTGGTAGAAAATGCTTCTAGTGCAGGCTCGTTAGGTTTTTAACGTTTTTCTTTTGCAGGTTAAACCTCTTGCATAGTGATAACATAATTGCGTTTTATCGGGATTTTTCCCCCCCATGTCAACACTGTGGCTAGGATTCTCATCGGTCTTTGAATATTCTGTTGGAATTGTAACGTCATGAACCATTCAATGCTAAAATAATTCAAGAAGATACATTAAGTCACGGGTCGACAAAATCAGCCCACAGTAACATCTTTAGTGATAAACATTCAGTTCCTAAAAATACACTCAAAACCTCTCAGCTTAAACAAGCTTAGGGCCTTCACTGCACGTTATTATTACAAACATGGATTTTTAAAAAGTTCCTTTCTATCTCTTTCAAGGTAACACAAAGGCTCTGCCTTCCTCAAACATGTTTCTCACCTTCGAAGTAAAATGGAGGGCACAGACTCCTTCAAATGAGTTTGAGAAATTCAGTTCTACGATAAAGTTACATACTTTTTTTAACTCCTTCGCAATTAAACAAAAACCTCACATCTGAAAAACGCCAAGAAGCCCGCTCTCTCCTTTACGCACGCGCACTCCCCTTTACTAGTCACTTCAAGTGACCACCAAGTGTGGCCTTGGTATCGCGAGTTTATTTACTCACGTGGTCCCCGAGTTCTCGCGGTACTTCCTTCTTCGCGGCGGCTGTTTCTCGGCCCGCTTATGGAGTGTCTGCTTGTTAAGAGCCTTTTTGAATGAAGAATTAACTCACAAGTGCTCTCGTTTGTCGAATAAAACATATAGGAGGATGGCGTCTGCCTTAGAGCAGTTTGTTAACAACGTGCGGCAACTCTCTGCACAAGGTGAGCGATTTGAGCAGAAAAATGAAAATGTTTTTACATGTTAAGCAGCTCGCCGTTGAAATGAAGTCTGTCATTTTGCTTTATCATGTCAGTCCCCGTGTTTTGTACAAGTTCATGGTGACGTCTTTTAATATAGCCGGTGAAGCCCAGAAGTAGCCGGTTGTTTAGCAGTAATTTATTTATTTATTTTGAATGCAGTGCCAGCCAAATTATTTTCTTCTTTACTGGCTGTAATGTTTCTCATAGTAAACATGGGTTGAGCACCCGGAGCCATGCTTTGAATCGTGTGTGATTGGCTGCAGCTGACAATGAAGACTTGTGATTGGTTGGGCAGCCTGTCACTTTGGTGGAAATTCCTACTGCCTTGTGCGCGGTCCCTTGAAGGCCTTTCAAGTCTCCGTTTGTTTATCTCAGATGAAAGGTGTTAGAGCTGACCGGTCAATTGTAGCACCGTTTCCGAATTCAGTCCGCTGCTGCCGACTGGTTTTCCGGGATTTTGTGGTGATCACCTCCACCTTGAGCTCAACTGTAGAGAGAAGACGGCCAAAGTTGTGCTTAGTCCAGGCGCAAGGGACTCGGCACTGCCGTTTTACTAATGAGCACGAGCTCAATTAACCTGGCCACGTCAATACATAATTTACACCTTAGCGTGTTTCGGGTTTGTTATTTACTGTAATTTCATGTCAGATCTTGTCAGTGTGAAAGTGGGCAGTGACTCTACTCCTTTGGTCACGAGCGATCACGCACAGCTGCTGCGGGGTTTTAAATGAAAGCCAAGTACCGGTAGTGTGCAGAGACGCAGGCTGTGTGGTTCAGTTTGCTCTCTAAATCCCTTTCTTCATTCAGTACTTTATTAATATGGATTCTTTAAAGGCGCGTGACCTGCACCGACTCATCCCTCCCTGCCCACCATATTTTCCGAGGGTTAAACTCTGTCCTGTATTTAAAACAGGAGCAAAGCCTCACACCGGCCATGTTAGTGCTGCTAGTCAACATAGCTTCAAATCCTGATGATGTGGGAGGAAAGTAAAAAATATATGACAAGAGAATGGAAACCATTCATCCAATCGAGCTTGTACGATTAGTCAATAGCCAAGTCGCTGCAATATCTTGTACACATTTTTAAAAGTTGTCCAGGTTTCCAGTTCATCTTAATGACTCGACAGGGCGTTTTCGATTTCCAGGGCACCGGAGCAAAGAAGTGTATAATGGCTTTTATTTTAAATGCACTTCCCCTGAAATGTGTGGAGTTCACCATTTACATGAAATAATTCTGATCAGTCAACTTTATCAGTGCTTTTGAGAATTCTGAATTCCTGCTTTAGGTCCTTCAGCTTTTTGCAGCAGGACATGCCCTTCAACTCCAAGGATGCTCTTGGCTGCTCTTCTACACTAGATTGGGAGTTGCTAATTATTTTTGGTAGTGTTGTGGCTCGAATTGCATGAAGGACTGCAGGATTGGATTCACTGAGGTGTTCTAACACTGTTCATTTGGACAGACTACTGCCAACATGGGGCTTGAAGTGTTGGCCACAACAACTCATAGTTTCGTAATGTCAGGCCAATTTTCCAAATGTAATTTATTGTTGGAACTAAGACTGCACACGATTGGGGAAAAATTGCGATGAATGGTAAACTTGATGCTGATGCGATAACGATAAATAATGTGATAAATCAGAGATTAAGGTTGTGCACTGTGTAGTATGACCAACTGTACAAGCTACCTATAAAGACAATCCATTGAGATTGTTAGCTGCAGTTTATTAAAGCAAAGAAATTACAGTCAGTATTGCAAAAAAGTAAACCTGTTTTGGGCAAAAAAGCAATACATGCTGCAAAATATTTACAAAAATAATTCTGTGCCTATAACACTACATATTAAATAAATTAAAGTGTCAAATCAGATTACAGCAAAAGTTAACAATCTAAGCCTTGGGGTGCAGGCCCCCCCTCAACATCACACAACAAGCAGCAGTGCACTGCAGGAAAGTTTACCTTAGCTGTGGAATTCAGTTTGTTAGCAAGTCTGGTCCGTGTTTGCCAGTGCACTTGAAACCTTTATCTGCATGACTACATAGCACTTGCGTTAAGCCACCCTAAAAGTGTCTGCCAGATACGGTAAATATAAGTAGCGCAAGGCATAACAGAACAGCAGACATGTTAACTCTGTATTACTCTGTTACTAGCTAGTTACATTTCTTTAATAAAATAAGCGCTTACTGATTACAAGGTGCAGAATGTGTCCTGAACACTGGGCCAGTCATTTACTTCAGTAGATTTGATCATATTTTTTGCATTGTCAGCTGTGAAACACATCTTTACATGAACGCCAGCTAGCCAAAGCCTCCTGTAATCCCATAGTTATATTTTTCCCATTGTGTTCTTCAGGGAAGTAGGACGTCTGTAAACACCAAGTCTACAATTCAAAGTCACGGTCGATGAAGTGAATTGTCAGGCGTGTGTGGGGCTCAGTTGTCCTGCTTCACCAAAGATCGCTTGTAAATGTGAAAAATTCCACATCTTCCAGCTCTTCCAACACCTGTTTGAAACTGCTAATACATATTTGGGATGGCAGCTTGGACAAAGATATGTATGGGATAGCATCTGGTATCGTTTATCAAGTTTGTTGACAAGGTACACAAAACATTTATTTATATATATACACACACACACACACACACACACTAGGGGCCTAGCCCCCTCCTTGCTCCACTCGCCAACCCCCTTGCCTACACTACACATTAGCCTCTTCGTGGTTCTGTCGCTCGCGTATGAGGATGTACAATTTAAACAGATTTTTATTTTAATGGGAATTGTAACGTATGCATAATAGAACTATTTTACATTACAGCGGGTAATTAATGATATTAAAAAACAGGAAAAACATAATTTGTAAGTAAATTGTTTCATGTTGCGTTAGAGTTATTTGTTGTGTTATATGATTTTCTTCTGTTTTGGCTTTGAAATTAACACGCAAATACTTTTTAAACTTACACTTTTACTGTAAAACTTAAGAAAAAACAATTTTTTGCAATATTCAAGATCGCATTGAATTTTGATTGTGTTTGGACTTTCATTGTGACAACACAACGTATAACTGCCCGAGAGTGAATATCGTTTCTTTCTGACTTTTTCGAATGTTTGTCCCTGTGATTTGTTAATTGTCATAGCAAATCTATTCTAACGGGAAACTGCAAACATTTTAACACAACTGGCGTATCGAGATCTCCTTTGTTGTGTAATGTTATCCCCTGAAGATGGACTACATTACCTTTCTTGGATACGTCCTTCTTTCCACAGTAATTCAGCCGGTGGGAGACCAGACGGTGTTAACGGTTGTAGATATTCTTTGTGATATTGTAAGTTGATGTTTTCATCTTCCTCATCATCATCACCACTAACTGTTTCAGCAGAGTCTATTGGTAAGCATTTCACCAATTTGCTGTGTAACCGATTGACACTTTTCACATTGATTCATTTGACTTCATCGTTTCTTGGTGCTAGGATTGCCCGTGTACTCATTTCTTCTGTTGATAACCCTTTGTGATGAAATTCTTCAATAAGATTTGTACATAATACGTCTTCTTTAATTGGGAACTTAAAGAGAGGAAAACATTAAAATTTCTAAGAGCTGAGAGAGCAGGAACTGAGTCTGACAAGAGCATTCACACCAATGAGAGGTGAGAGGACCCGTGTGCCTGGCTGAATATGGTCGAGAGAAGGGCGGGACTTGAAAACATCTCACGGCCAAAGTCTCGTCTCGCGAGATTTGAAAAAATCTTCCAAAAAGTCTCGTCTCGTCGCAGGTTTTTTTATATAATAGAGAGATGTACAGTATTTATTGGCACCATGTCTTGATATCGGGACCTGGGCTCGTATGGTGACGCGCAGTGGGCTGCTTTAGACGTTGTTCGGATTTTGTCTTCAGTCTGGCCGTGCTGTTTGCACATTTGTGTGTACAGCGCTCTATGTAGTGCTCTTTATGACTGCATTTCAAATGGTGGAACAGGTTTGTTGTTTCCTCTCAAAGCAGCCACCGCCGCTTGACATGATTTACAAAATCCTTGAGTTTCAAAATGGTCTTCCCATGACAGATTTGCCAGCTCGTCTGGGGATCGAATCCTCTGCTTTTAAGTTAGAATTTTCAGACTCTGCTGTATCCATGCCGTCACTGCCTTTGCTAATAAACGAGTTGATGGACACTGAGCTGCTGTTGTGCCTCTTACACATACTGAGTAATATTGGCAATGAGTGTCATCAGCGTGACGGAGTCTCTGCTCTCCGCCCTTTAGTTTGTAGTTCATTTACTGACCTAATTTAACTGCAGATTACATTTATTGCAGCTATATATTTGATTTAGGGATAGTTCTGCTGCAGAAATGACTTATCACAATAATGATGAAAATGCAGTGAATTGTTCAGCATTAGTTGGAACTAAAGAGTCTGAAGAGAGTATGTGTGGAAATCTTATTATAAAAAGGGAAATTCGGTGAAAGTAAATTGCATTTTGAAAAATAAAGCTAAAGACCAGTCAGGTACAAAGTAGTGTGTGGTACGTTATTGTCCTGTCCAGTCAATTGTAGCATGACGTAGGTTAAGAAGGAGCCTTATTCGCAGACAGTAATAAATGGACTATCTAGAGCAGGGGGCAACACAACAGTGTGGGGGACCAGACCTCCCTCCGCCACCCCTCAAGACCGGAGTGCAGCATTCAAGTTTACTGTATGCCTGGTCGCTGTCCCTGTCGAGGGGGCTTTCTGTTATCCCACCTGCCAGGGATGTGCAGCCGAGGCTGATGGCTAACTGTGAACTGTGTGCCCCGTGATGTCCCCACCATAAGTGGGCTTAGGGCCCCAGTGAGTGAATGGACGCACAGATGACTGTATGATTCAATTAAGTGTGATGAAAATGTTTGTTTTGCTGTGCTGTTGTCACAAATACGTTTTATTCGTGAACAACTGGGAGTTGAATTGTCTGGTGCGTCTTTTATATCCTTACACAAAAATCAGACTTTTTTTATTTTATGAGAGTGCTTGAGATGATGAAGGACACTTTGTTAAATAACACTCATTAAAATGAAGGAAGCCCTTAGCTTACGATGGCTAAAACTAATCCATGTAGAAGTAGGACAGGTGCCATTACTGCACCAAAGCTGTGGTGTCACTTTTGTCACTTGTTGTTCTCATCAGCTCACTTGGTGGATTATTGTGTGTAATTCAACTTTGGCAGGGATTGGGCTGACAGGTTTTGTGACGAAGCCCTTCAAGTGGCCTTTAACCATCATTCATTTGTCAAGAGTCGCGTCTTCAATTTCAAAAGTCATTCCCATGAGGCTTTGAGTTTCCTGCTTGTGATTTGTGCTGATAATTCCAGAAGTCTACACTTAACAATATTTTAGTTAAAAAGCCCGTGTTTTCCACTTTTTAGCGTACAACTTGATAACTGACGTGTGGATTATGCAACTTGAGTCGCATGAAAATAACGTAATGAAAATCGTGAAAACGTGACCAGCGCTACAGACCACTCAGTGCAACACGTACAGATAACTCCTGTTTGGGTGGAGTATTCCTTTAACACGCATCGGTTTGTTGAATTCTACACACTCTTTTTGTAACTGGTTTTGTCCGGCTGCAGAGATCTGGAGCCTTCCCGAGAAGCACTGGATGCAACACAGGATTCAATCCGGGAGTCACTGACGGTGATAACTGCTACCCGGACGTCTGTTTCTTTGTGATGTGGAGACACACAGACGCCGCCTGGACTAGTATGGGCAGTCCTGCCATCAGACTGGGCTCACTGGAGCTGTCGGTTAACAAATCAGAGGAGTTTGGCACCACCATGCACCTCTCGTTGCTGGCCTGTTTTTGGATTTCCCCTGCTGGTCTTAAATCCTGCTGAATTTCCACAAATCACACTTAATGGGGGCGTACGCCAAGACGAGACAAGACAAGACGGGTCGGTGGAGTAATAACGAGCTGAGCTGTTTGGTGAACTGCTGTTTCTGTTTGTTCCTTAGGTCAGATGACGCAGCTTTGTGAGCTGATCAATAAAAGCGGAGAGCTGCTAGCTAAGAATTTGTCCCACCTTGATACAGTGCTGGGGGCTTTGGATGTGCAGGAACATTCACTTGGTGTTCTTGCTGTGTTGTAAGTACATCTATTTTTATTTTTCTTCTAAATGCAAAGTTTGGTTTTCATTGTCATTTTATCAAATCAAACAAGTAATCTCTCCCTCCTTCCTAAATTTGTTTTCTTACGACAGGTTTGTCAAATTTTCCATGCCAAACATCCCAGACTTTGAAACGTTGTTTTCTCAGGTACAGCTGTTCATAAGCACGTGTAATGGAGAACACATCCGATACGCAACAGACACCTGTAAGTAGTAAAGTGTGGTGGTGGGGGGGGGGGGGGGCGCCGTCGAACAGCAGACGACCGGGAGATTGTGGAAAGTAACAGAAACTGCCCAGTAGTCAACAGGCAAATGGCAGCGGGTCTAAATGTGCTAAACCAGAGAGCATCAAAAGGTGACCCAGACATTTTGAGCCCAGGCTCGTATGAGAAGCGCCAGTTTATTTTTTGATAAAATCCCCAGGATGACAAAGCTACCTGTTATAGCAGTCAGGAGCTCTAAATGTCACAGAGGTAAAGTCTTGGCTAATTTGTTTCTCACTATTGTCACTTTTGGCCTGGCGTGTCCCCTGAGGTAGCCGTTCCAGTTGGGGACCAAGAGGCATGAGGCACAGTGGCATCTTCTATAGGCCAGTCTGTGGTAAAGCTGAGGGGTCTGCGCTGACGCTTACCTTGCTCAAGCTTTACTCTGCTTGTTGACTGCCACCGATTTGAAGGTCTTCTGAAGTGTTGTGATCAGCCAACACAGACTTGACCTGCCATTTCTTTGGTGCCCTTTAGAATTTGGACCCTAGTGACGCACCCAAGTTTGTCCCCAGCTAATGAGACACCTCTTAAATTTGCCACAATACAACTACTTGGAGTGTTACGAGTATCGAGTGAGCTGATGCTTCATTTCAGGACTCGGGGGCACCCATGTGGTGGTGTTTTTTTGAGTGGGCTCGGCTGGCCCATTCCTAATCTTGGCGGTGTCTGATCCTCTAGTGCAGTTCTGTTGTCATTGTCCTGAGATGTGGCCGGACTCTGGGGGGTATGAGGGGGCACACCGCGGTACTTTGACTAGTCCAGAAGGCGTCTCCATGGGCGTGTTGGTCTTTGGCCGATGATAAGATGCTGCTTGATTTGATGTGTTTTGTCATCCTTTGCTTTCGTGACTTGCGTTATAAACGCGCAGGAGCTTGTCTTCACACGGCGCTGTGCAGCTCCCCTTTGATGTCCTCCTGCGTTTGTAGTTCTCAGCTTAGTAATCGCTGCTTCTTCTTCTTATACTATGGCTTTGTAGTTCCTTAAAGCAGACACAGCTGGCCCATAAAGCATTTTTCTTTAACATCAAGCAATTTATAAAAGGAGTTTTTGCCCTGGAAGTTGAGTGATTATGGAAACGCTGCGGGGATATGCTGAATTCCTGTTTTACCGGCTGTGTTCACGTCGGGGCTTCTCTTTGCAGTTTCTTGCTGTATTTGATTGTGTTTTATTTCCCCAAGATAATCCACAAGGTGGTGGGCTGCCAGCACTGACTTGAGGTTTTCTAAGCCCCCTGTGATTTCTCCTCTTTGTTTGTTTTCTGTTTCTAGTCGCCGGCCTGTGTCATCAGCTGACTAACGCCCTCGTTGAAAAGAAGCAGGTAACTTTTATACTGAGACCGCTTTGCCTCTCGTGTGTGATGTCTGTGATCAGCAGTGTTGGGGCGCCCTGGTCAGCTTGTTCAGTCTGAAGGAGAGTCCATCTTTGATAATGAAGAAGAGTCCAACTAGCCAGGCTGTCAGTCGGCCACTGGGTGACGAGAGGGGACAAGGGGTCCACATGACCTTGCCAGTCCGCAGAGTGCGTCTTTTAAGAGTCACATTTGCATTGCTGCCTCATCATCATCTTTGTCGAAGTATGGTGCGTCCTCTGACCATCTCTCTGGTGTTGGGGAAACAAAGCAAAGGGACCAGCAGTAAACATTGAAGTAGCTTTGTCCAGTAAAGCTGGCCGGTTTTATAAAGTTACACTAAGCTGTGCCTTTTTCCTTTTCCTGGCACCTGTCGCTACCTTTCCAAACATGCATGTGGGTGTCGAAGGCAGTGCCCCCACTCCACCTCCCCCTTCCTGCCTTGTGCAGAGCACTTCTTGAGCACGTCCACAAGAGGGTTAGCGGCTTACAGGGGCGTCTTCTACTCACGGCCAGGTAGTCGCAGGTACCCCCTTGAGCTCGTCGTCGTGATTGTAAATTAAAGTCGCCGTCGACTCCTCCTGTGTCCGCTCCACGCTAAGCTTGATGTTCATTTGGTGTTTGGATTTCTAGTTTCCCCATGAAAAACACTTAAATCTTCACAACTGCATCACCTCCGTCAAGTGTCCTTAAAAGACGAATGCGCACACAATAACAAATTCTTTTAATGGCCAACATACATTTTTCTTTTTTTCTTTTAATACTTTGTATTATTCTCTTTAAATGTCTTCCATCTTTTGGTTAAAAGCCCAGCAGCTGTGATACAAAAGCAAGAGGCCTTCTTCGGCTTGTGAGTCTCTGACCGGGTCAGGTGACGCTTTGAAAAGCATGATGGGGGGACATCCGCCTCTCCTCATGACGACACCAGCATTCTGTTTAAGTAAATGTTTGAAATTTATGAACACACTCCTTTATTTCCTTAGTGTTTCATTTTGTACCCTACAGGGTTTGTATTAAAGACATGCAGTGACATGTGCCCGTTGACCAGGGGTACCCACACTTTCAGAGTATGTTAAATATTTCTGTAGTGATGTGTTCACATTGAGTCTCTTTTTCTGTTCAGCCTCTTAGGGGGATTGGCATTTTAAAACAGGCCATTGATAAAATGCAGATGAATACCAACCAGCTTACCTCAATCCATGCTGACCTCTGCCAGGTAACGCCTCCTCCTCCTCCTTTTCCTCTTCCTCCTCCAGCCCGAGTAATGGGGAAGGCTGAGCACTTGAGTAGAGCAGCAGTGCCACTCAGGACCTTTAACTTGGTCAGCTGGGCTGTACTTTGGGTTTCTGTATGTCCCCAGGTTTACAGCAAGGCATCAATTGGGCATTTCCAAATTGGGGAAGAAATCAGGGTAAAATGGGTTTGATTTCTGCAGCAGAAGGGTGGCCTGCCTGCCTGCCCCTCGGTGATGACTCGCTGCTCAGAGCTTTGTACGCCTTTTTGTCCCTCTGTGCTTCTTGACTTGGTGCTGTGAGCTGAAGGCCATTTTCTTGTGCGTTCCTCATGATGGGTCATTCAGTTCAGATGACCTTGTTAGACATATTCTGGGGTTCTGGTTTACTGCTTATTTTGGTTTTTTTTAAATGTATTTATTTTGGCTATTTCTTGTATTTTGAATTTGTTCACAGCTCTGTTTACTAGCAAAGTGCTTCAAACCCGCCCTTCCATACCTTGAACTGGATATGATGGATATCTGTAAAGAAAATGGCGCCTATGACGCGAGGCACTTCCTGTGCTACTACTATTATGGCGGCATGATCTACACAGGACTTAAAAACTTTGAACGCGCTCTCTACTTTTATGAGCAGGTAACGAGTTTTTCTTTCCTTACAAGTAAATAAACTTTATGAGTTGGTCTGGGCAGACCGGGTGCACCAAAGCTGCAATGCCTTCAGTGACACGAGCAGGAGATTCAGTGGCCTTCAGAGCTTTAATTGGAACTTTAAGAAATGTGACAGACGTGGGGAGACCACTCAGTCCATCAAGCTGATAGCGAAGACGACCCAAAGTCTCCTCCAGACACGTCTTAAAGGTTGCGAAGGCTTCTGCTTTGACTTCATGACACTGGTATTTTGTTGCTGGACATCCTTTCAGGCCTGACCACCGCTGTCCTCGATTACGACATTCGCCAGGCAGTTGAAAGAGTTCAGCTGGCATTTCTTATCAGTGCTCTCTAATGACAGAATGGCCGCCTTCAAAGTCGTATCATTCGACGATGTGAAATCACACAGATATGTGAGGGGCATTAAGAATGGTTTTAATTGCAAGGGGCTTGCTTTACGGTGGTCTCGGAGTGTATCAGATTTTCTTTTCAACTGAATTTCATTTTTTTTTTCTTTTTCTTTTTAACTTTTGAATGAGGCAAACTAGTTCTGCCACGATGAACACGTAGCCGCCGTCACATGTACTGTACTACGCATTACTCACTGTGTTACTATTTTTTTGTCATTTTATATTTTTGTTCACACGTCAACACAACAGCCGCCTAATAAGCTGCATCACCGCTCAGCAGCCAGCCAATTAGCAGAGCAGTAGAACCCACTGTTGGCAATTCCCAGAATCCTAGGCGTGTTTGACACCCCAAGTGACTTCTCAGTAGATGCAGCACAAGTGTCACAGTCGTCACATGGTGGTAAACTCCAAATTGTCTTAATGTGACTTGACATGGACCCCCAGTGTGACTGTGAACGTGAGTTGCTGAACCTTCTCCCTCTGAGTCAGGAGAGCAGTCATCTCTTGACTAGGCCTAGGACATCACCTTCATTAAAAGAAAGAGACAATGTCCCTCTAATCAGTGAAATCTGTAATTCTAGCCTCCTGAAAGCGACAAGTTGGTTTGTTTTTATTACATGACCTCCTTCTTTCGGTTGCTCCCATTAGGGGTTGCCACAGCAGATCATCTTGTATCGTGGATGCCCTTCTTGACGTAACCCTCCCTGTCATTCTCTCCTGTTATAGGCCATAACCACTCCCGCCATGGCCGTCAGCCACATTATGTTGGAGGCGTATAAGAAGTATATCCTGGTGTCTCTTATTCTTCATGGTAAAGTTCAGCCTCTTCCCAAATACACGTCCCAGATTGTGGGGAGGTTCATCAAGGTAAGAGATTCTTGTCCTGCTTTAAAATTCTGCTTCACGTGCAGCTGTAGATGTTTAGTGTTTGTTTCTTTCTTTGATTTCGAATTGGCCAGCAGCCGCAGATGTTTTCAGTTCATATCCACATGCGTGTTGCTCGTAGCCCTTGAGGCGTCTTTATTACGTTACTCCTTCAGCCTAAAGGCACGTGACACTGGAGCACTGCGAGGGCCTGACTTGAGGTGTCTTCACTTTAAACGCCAGTTCATTCCATTCCCACAGAGTTCTCCCAGAGTTCCATGGCACAAAGGCCGAAGCACAAACTGACCACTGGCCGTGTGAAGAGGCCTCTTGGCCTACAGAGTGTCCCAGCCATGTGATTGGTCCTTTCTTGTGCCCAATAGCTGCTGGCATTGGCCGCAGCCTCCCCACAAGCCAGCTTTAGAAGATGGGTAGATGAATGGGCAGCCTCTGCGCTTAAGTTGTAAGAATTGCGTATGGCAACACAAGGAGAGGCACAAGTGGAAGTGTTGGGACTTGCCTTCTGTTCTGTACGTGGCGTAAACCTTAGCAACACGTCAACCATGCCAGTCAGTCAATTTACAAAGTGCCTTTTACAGTATCGTTTGGCACACACTGCTTTACAGATTAGAATAACTAAAGTATAACAGAGAAATCACCCAACGTGGCTCACAATAAATTGAGAACATGTGGAGTCTCAAATGTCCCGAGGCGTGCAGACGACCTCCGCAGAAAAGGTGGACAGAGGTGGCACTCACAGAAGCCAACCCTTGTGTCTGCAGTCCGAGGAGGTGTGAAGTATGGCCCGCCTTTTGTTGGTGCTGGACGCTCGGCTGGCACCGTCTGTGATACTCATGCTCTGTGCCACTGCCCTCTTATTACAGGAACTTCATTTTCATTTCGTGTTTTATTTGTTTCGAGGAGACCTGAAAGTTGTAAGTATCATCACACCGTCACAGACTCCTAGGCTGGCTTTAGAGCTTTACTCTCGGAGCTAAACTCGAGAACGTGGCCCCCCTCCCAGTATGCATAGATACAGCTGGCAGTCGGCCCCCAGTGCGTCCCCCCACGTTGCCTTGTGCTCCTGTGCCTAATCTGTGGCGTTTATGCTGTTGGTCAGGCAGCCTGCTTGAGTGACCCCGGCCTGCTTCTCTCTTGCAGCCTCTGAGTAACGCGTATCACGACCTCGCACAAGTCTATGCGAATAACAATCCGGCGGAGCTGCGGAATGTCGTCAATAAACACAACGAATCCTTCGCCAAGGACAACAACATGGGCCTAGTGAAGCAGTGCCTGTCGTCACTTTACAAGAAGAACATTCAGAGGCTAACGAAGGTAAGACAACTGGCGGCACCCCATGTGACCTACGACGTGCACTGCCATCTTAGCCATGAAGAAAGAAGTAGGGGGCTGGCTGAGCCCAGTGCTCCTCACATGGAGTTTGCCCCCCTGCAGCCTTACGGGGGGAGTGGATTGGGGGGGGGGGGGCCCTCCAGGAGTTTGGGTTGGAGTCACAGGCCCCCTCCACGCCTGCCTCCTCCAGTATCCCAAACAAGTTCATTGAGCACTGGTGATGTCCCAGTATGCAGGACTGTGTTTGTTCTGAATTGGTTCAGAAACGGGGGTCTTGATTTGTTGTTTTTAGTCAGCCTGCTGACTTGGAATTTCTCCTGCAGACGTTCCTGACGTTGTCCTTACAAGACATGGCCAGTAGAGTCCAGCTGTCCGGCGCCCAGGAAGCTGAGAAGTACGTCCTTCATATGGTAAGGAGCCCGACTTGTAATTGGTGGTCCAGCTCCTCGTATCTGAGCCTCAGCCCACCATGGCCTTGGACTGGGTATCCTCCTTCATTTCATGTGTTCAGAGCGTCAGGCAGTTACTTTATGGTGCTTCTGGTGCAGGCCACTCTTGACAGTTGCGTTTTGTTTTTTGAGCAGATTGAAGACGGAGAGATTTACGCCAGCATCAACCAGAAGGATGGGATGGTCAGCTTTCATGATAACCCAGAGAAGTACAACAACCCTGCAATGCTCCACAACATTGACCAGGAGGCAAGTCGCTGGCACTGATCTAACGGGCATTTCTTTACTAACGCACACCTCACCTGCTTATGTGACTTGTGGCATTTTACGATGTCACCACAGGACACACACATATGCACACAGTACAGAGATCAAGATGGTCATCGGCTGGCGGGGCTCGAGATTCTCATCACCGCAGCGGCCATCGCTGTGATTCTTCTCGGGGCCAATGGCGGACCTCAAAATGAAGTCCCAGGTAGCAGACGGGCAGTGCAGCCCGTTTATTTGATGTCAGTTCTCATTACTGATGTTTAGCCTGCCAACACCGAGTATCCACGCTGAGGGTCTCCACCGCCCATGTGGTCAATACACTGGAGAACATACAAGCAAAGTATGTTTCAGTTTAGTGTGAGAACTTTGAGATGTTCAGCTGACCACGGAGGAGAGGAAAGGAAAATACAAAACGTGCTGTTGCCAGCAATTCCTTGAGAAAAGACATTTCTGATGGGAGGCCCACGTGGCCACCGTCCCCTTGCAGGTGTCCTACCATCTGTCACACACACACACACACCATAAAGCAGCAGTGGCAGGTGACCTGGCGCTGTGTCCGTGCCTGGTTGAGCACATCGTAGGAGTCGTGGCAGAAGCAAGCGGTCACTTTTAGAGAAGTGCCTACACAGCGGTGGACGTTGGCCCTGGTAAGGGGGCACAGGACACTGTGGGCACACAGTCGCTCCCTGATGTGGTCACCGCGGGTCCGTTTGGGTCACTTTGAGTAGCCACAGGTAGAAGTGTCCCCACACGCCGCTCACGCAATTCCTTCATGTGGTCCGCCACGTTCCTTCTGTTGCTGAGCCGAGTGGGCACAATCTCGAGTTGGGGGCATCACGCAGTCGCAGGTAACCCGACGCCATACACGTTTTATTAAAGTAAGAACGGCTGTGTTAATCTTATCCCAGCAGCTCCGGGTGTACGGTGGTCCTCCAC
The DNA here is from genome assembly GCA_026402145.1 of Polypterus bichir lapradei. Taxonomy (NCBI): domain Eukaryota; kingdom Metazoa; phylum Chordata; class Cladistia; order Polypteriformes; family Polypteridae; genus Polypterus; species Polypterus bichir. The sequence continues at coordinate 1,143,581 of JANRMT010062861.1, read as the reverse complement.
AGGGCTCAGTCACAAAAGGGTGGGCTGCCTGCACTCCGTTTCATTTTCATCAGCTGTTTGCTCTCAGTATGTCGACACGGTGTGGTCAGGTGACGCAGTGGCTAGTGTCCCTACTGCCAGTCACCGGGGGGCTCCTCCGGTCAGAGGGTCACAGGCTGTGTTCTCGTTTTCAGATTGGTGGCGGTTTACGTCTTTTATTTGAATGTCGTACTAAAGGTTGGCTCCACAGGTGTACCCGTGCTCGTACCCAGTATGGCGGTTTTCAGGACTGCAGGTTCCTCTCCTGTGAGCGCCGACTGAGAGAGCTCTTGATGTTTGCACATTGCAGATGCTGAAGTGTATCGAACTCGATGAAAAGTTAAAGTCCATGGACCAGGAAATCACCGTGAACCCCCAGTTTGTACAGAAGGTAAGACGTCCAACTCGAAGGGCGGAGCGCGTTTACGGATCTTCAGGCGCGGGCCGTTAAAAAGAAACCCTTTTGTGTTTTGCAGAGCATGGGCTCTCAAGATGACGACGTCGGGAGCAAAACATCGAGCTACTCCTGAGCTGCGGCGCCGGCGCCCCCTCGGTGCCGTGAAGGTTGTAAGTTGGAGTTCCTCGCGATTGGGAGAAACAACATGGACAGTTTGAAAGAGGCGACTGCTCGAGTCCGTCATTTACGCTTTTCCAACACGTGGTGTGCTGGTGTGTCCCTCGTAGGTTTATCCGTGTCTTATTTATCGGTGTCACGATTGAAGCACAATCATCGCATTAACACCAATAAACGTGGACTTTGTGTTCACACGCGTGCGGACCCCTCCTTCTGCACTGCCCCTCATTGAGTCATTGAGCACATCACGCGGTGGGACCACGTTAGGTGGGAGAGGACGGGCAAATGGGGTGGGCACGTCTACCAGCTCGGGTTTGCTGTGGACGGACTGTCACAATGGGGCAAGGGTGGGACTGTGCTGAGCAGTCATGTGATCTGTCACCTCCCACCATTCCCAGTCACGTAAACTCAGACGTGGCTTTATTGTCACAGCAGCCATGCAGGGCTGTGAAATAACATGACCACCACGGGGACACCAGTGCAAGATGGGTAAACAAATGACAGCAGTGACAAACTCTGTAAGTGGCAAGGAGCACAGACCACCTCCGGGAGAAGCTGTGGCAGACCCTTCCAGAACTGCCAGATGGAAGTGGACCCTCACAACGCTTTATAAAGACGGGGTCCCGGTGGTCTGTGTGCTCATATCTGTTGTGTAGGACCCTTCGGCTCAGAGGCACTGCAGTTCCCAAACGACACCGTAATGCTGAAAAGTGAAACTCGTATGTTAGATTCATTCCTTACACACAGACTGATGTGTTTCAAATGTTTATTTCTTTTAATTTTGATGATTATAACTGACAACTAATGAAAGGTTCAATATTGAAGACCCCTGGTGCGACACTCTAATCAGCTCATTAACTCAAAAGCCTTTAAATGGTCTCTCGGTCTCGTTCTGTAGGCTACACAATCACGAGGAAGACTGCTGACTTGACAGTTGTCCAAAAGACGACCATTGACACCTGGCACAAAGGAGGGCAAGACACAAAAGGTCATTGCTAAAGAGGCTGGCTGTTCACAGAGCTCTGTGTCCAAGCACATTAATAGAGAGGCGAAGGGAAGGACAAGATGTGGTAGAACAAAGTGGACAAGCAATAGGGATAACCGCCTGTACCCTGGAGAGGATTGTGACACAAAACTGTGGGGGAGATTCACAAAGAGTGGACCGCAGCTGGAGTCAGTGCTTCAAGAACCACCACACACAGACGTATGAAGACACGGGTCAGCTGTCGTTATTTTCTCTTTCCGTTTTCTATATTGGCGTGGCGGCGCCATGCAGGTGTACAGTTTGCACAAGCCTAAAGCCACCCCAGCTGCCCGCTGCTGCCCCTGCCTAGCAGTTCAGATGTGACGTCGCGGCTCATTAACTTTGGTCAAGGCTCGTGGCTGTACTGGCAGGTGACGTTTCCGGTACCGTAATGCTGAGGGAAAACGCGCTTTTGTCAGAAGGCAGAAGTAAGAAAAGTCAATAAGTAACGCCGAAGATGCAGAAGGATTCAATCACCAACGACAGTAATCATTTTGTACAAGTTTAGTGCCAACTAGGATCTGTCAGGCGGGCCGAGTGTTTGACGTGCCTACCCTAGAGGATGTTGTGAGCAGGAGGGGGATAGGCAGCTGAAGGACCTGGAGACCCCGCGATGGCACACATGGTGTGTTTTAATGGGGCGGAATGTGTTGGTTGATGTACTGGTGAGGCTTTACAGTTGGCACCACCAGTGATGAGCCACATAATTGACAGCCAACCCTCCCTGTGTAATGGTGGGGGGGTCTGGGGGGGGTCTTTGGGCGCCCCCCCCACGCTGTGTACAATTGTATCGATGACTGGATGGATCGTCGCCTTCTGCTCAGCTGGTGCCACTTGCGTTGAGGAGTCCGCTGGCATTCACGATGTAGGCCATCCGTCAGAGGGGGCACCAGTGAACAATTTATTAAAAGTAGAATAAAATCATTAAAGGGGCAAAATAGGGAAGCCTAGTCCTACACAAAGGACACTCCGGAAGACGGAGTCCCAGATCTTTAAGTCCGAGGACCCCAAACAAGTGCAGTGGCACATCACGTGGCTATGAAGACCAGTTCAGCTCTGGGGGCCCAAGGACACTTGAGATGACGTCACAGCTTTACCCCAGGAACAGCATCTGTGGGGTCCACCTCATTAATATGCATCATTCAAGGCTTCTCCAGACCATCAGAATTCTTCCATGGACTCCGGTGGTCCAACATGATGCTGAAGTGATGGAGGACGTCCACGGCCGTGTGCTCCTTTCCCTCTCACCCAGCCCTACGAGACCACTAAACACTGATGTCGTCTTCATTTGGTGGACGGATGAAGCTCTGGACATGCGGATGGACCCCCTAACAATTCCTGGGGGGACCCTTCACCCCCCCATTCAAGGCTCCCATCACATCAGCAAAAGCTTCTCATGTTTGAGGTTTGTTTGTTGGTTTTTAACTGGTGAGACCAGTGCTAAGCCACACCTCCAGTCCTGTTTGATTGGTTGGACTGCAGGTCTGCTCACTCCCACCTCACATGACCTGAAGCTCTGAATGACTTGTACCGACATCTCCAGGGGGTCCCTCACACACACACACACACACGTACCCCACCCCCCCCCTTGAGGTTGTTTGCTGGCAGGTGCCACCTGCCTTCATGCATCAGTTGGCCACATCCAGCCAGGGTGGATGCCACAGTCACAAATCTTGGATTCAGGTTGCAGGTCGTGTGACTCATTGTGGGCACTTTTGGGGGCAGTGCCCACCACGCTGGAGATGAACCCACAAGGAGGAGGCCACAGCAGAGGTGCAAAAATACTTTTATTACTGTTGAGGTTATAAGAAGTTGAACTTTTGTATTTACATCATAAAAATGATGCCATGTGGGCATCACAAGCATCTAACAGAAACGATACAATCGGGAAATCATCGTAATAAATACTGCAGCGCCAGGACTTGAAAATCACAAAGAACGGTAAATGAAGGGGCGGCAGGCGGCACAACACACAAGCGCTCTGCCATACTCGTGGGCAGCAGGAGACTCCGACTTTTAAAGAGGCTCCAAAGACGGACCACCGCGCCACCTGGCATAACCGCTGAAGCAAAAGCATCGCTTAAAAGGGGAAGCTGAGGCGGGCAGGTCCTCCTTTCAAGAGCCACAGTGGTGCCCCCTTTGCAGTGCCAGGCTCAGCCTCATCTCATTTAACACTCTGAAGTCTGCTGCTCATCTGACTTGTGCCAACACAACTGGTATTCAAAGTAAAAATGATGTGGTTGGCATGGTGTGGGGCCTTGAGGCTAGGGTCACCCACATGACCTTTACAGAGGATGGCGAGCGACTTTCTGAAGGTCAACGGGGCTGCCAGCTGTTTTCTTCACCCATCGCCACTAAATGGAGGACAGCAGTGACCCAGAGGGCTGCTGACCCGGATGTCTGCCCACAGTGGATGCCACTTGGCTGCCGTTTCATTTAAATTGTAGAAAATACAACGGGAGCAGAAAGCGTGAGAATGACTGCTGGCACCACTTTAGGACATTGGGGGGGCTGCCCCACAGCAGCCGTGTCACTCCAGGGTGAGACGAGGAAAACACAAAAGGTGGGCTGCAGTGGACCCTGCGTCACGTACAGCAAAAGCTCAAAACAGACAACAGGGAGACCCCCGCCCGCTCCAGTGCTGCCCACCCTTACTCCTGTCATGGCTGGCCATTGGAAATCCTGCTGCATTTCCACCACCAGCCGGGAAAATCGGCCAATCCACCCCTCGTCGACCCCCCCAGTGACGGAGCCCATCGCCATGGCAAGGCTAACATCGACCACCGATCCTCCAGACTTGACCGTGTCCCCGATGCCCTCCTGGGCCACACGCCAAGATCAACGAGACAAAGCGACTGCCCCACCCCCTCCTGTGCGATACCACTGCCACCTTTTGAGCGCCAATGGGTCAACATGGCCCCTGGCAGGACTGCCAAAGGCGCCAACACGGATGACACACAAAGGACTTTGTGCCAAGCAGCCCAAAGGGTGACATCACCAATCGAGGACATTTCTAGAACACACCAACCAGGCAGCCCCTCAGGGCCCTAAAAGGAGACAATGCCAGTGGGGACAGAGACCCTCGTACTGCCACCAGCCCTGGATGGTATGAAAGAACAACAGGTGGCAGGGTTGGACAGCTGGCTGACCTGGAAGGGGGGGTTCCACCAAGGAAGAGGGGGACGTGTCGATTTCACTAACAAAACAGGCCGGCCGCTGCCCACCATCACCCTCAACTTGCCACTTTGAGCAGCACCGACTGGTCATATAGATGGGGGTCTCTCTGTGATGTCACCAGACTGTCAAAAAAAAAAAAAAAAAAAAAACCACCCTGCAAAGTGACTAACAACCCACCCACCGCCATCACGTGACCGGTCACAGTACACTCACGGGCAGGTACAAAGGGGGCACAAACACTACCACAATTAAAAAGCCCCCTTTTATCACCCCTGACGTTCCTTCAGACGGACGCCCCCCTGGCACCGGGCGCTGCGCTGCAGGATGTTCTTTTAAAATCAAATTTCAGCAATAAAACAAATTTTAGTTCCAGCAGTAGATAAAAAAAAAAAAAGCAACCAAGGGGCCGCTGGTAGAGGTGCCCCCCCGACCCCATCGCCCCCCACACGAGGGTCTCCTCAGAAACTCCAAGTCACGCATGAGAATCCAGACGGAAACCAAAACACCCGCCGCGTGTCAGCAGTCACTTTAAGGGCCATGCTGGGCATCTGCAGAACAAAAGGCAGGCTGACGGGTGCCAGCCTCCAGAACGCCAGCCTACTGCACGCTTGAAGAGCGAGGCGGGCAGACGCGCCAGTCCTGTGTGACACTCGGTGACCTCAGACCTTCTTGGAGTCCATGGCTTCAAACAGCTTCAGGCGCTCCTGCACCGTCAGGCCCTCCTTTAAGCTCTGCAAAGAAAAGGAGACACGTGATGAGCCCAGGACCCCCGGGGGGGGCCGCTAAGACGCCTGCCACCCGACTGGTGCCAACAAAGTGCTCAATCATGCCATGCTGCTCTTCCTCTGCAATGAGAGAAAGTGTGTGTCCTGGCAAAACACCCGGTGAACGAGGGAGGGTTAGAGGAGAGGGCAAGGTGGCAAACCTACAGCAGTAGTAACAGCAGCACATCGCAGGTGGGCACACAGGTTAGTGGGTCATGCTGCGGAGAATGAAATTATTACCACAAGGGGGCAGCAGTGAGTCCAGGGGAGCTGGGACTGGCACAGGGCACAGCAGCAGCTCCCCATGGACAGAAGAGGCTGGCAGACTCGTTTAAAGGGTGTGATGGGTACTCTTACCCACCCCCCCCCCCCAGGCCAGCAAGTCGGGGAATCGAGCTCACTTGCTAAAAAGACCCCCTTAACATTCACGTGTGTGTCATGGGGAGGCTGGCACAAGGCAGACACCCCACCCACAGTGCTGTGAAAAAGTATTTGCCCCCCCCCCCCCCCCCCCCCTAATCTCGTATTTCACACATTGAATGACAGAATGACAGAGAGGGGGGCCTCAGGGAATCCACAGGACACGTTGTAAGGCTACCGTGTGAACTCTCAGCCTTTTACGTGGCCCGCTCTGTGGTGGGCTTTGCCCAGCCCCTCCACAACCTCAGTGCCAGTTGGTCAGCCCGATGAGTCCACTTTCTCTCTCTGAGGAAGTTATTACTGTGAAGCAGCGGGCAGAGCGGACACCCTCGTCACCCCAGTGGTGGCCCATCTGTCATTATTCCAGGAGGATCACACAGGGGGGCTTCTTTTCTTGCACGTTTCCTCTATGAAGCGCCCCCCCCCCCCACTTTTTCCTCGGGCGTCCCAAACGCTGAGGCTCCTGAGGCGTGCGCTTCTTTGGATGTCCTCCTGGGACCCTCGGAGATGCTGTGCCTCAGAGCTCATTTTGGCAGGTTCTGCCTTTCCTGGGGGGCAATTACCTTTTCACACAGACAATGCAGGGGTCCCCTTCGTCTCTCATTACATTCATCTAAAGATCTGAAGTCTCTCGTCGTGACACACCGACTGCACACGGCGGACCTCTGCATCGGCCATCACACAGGAAAGCCCACGGCCTGGTCAGCCAGCATCCTCCAATGGTGCCAGGCGGGCGCTGTGGTGGCTGTCCCTGCCCTTTTTTTGCCCTCCACACTAAACTTACTGTCAGGTCTGCCTGGGCCTCTCCAGACAGCGAAGGCAGCACAAGAAAAAATAAAAGAAGAAGAAAGGTCAGCGTGAGGCGGCAGGAGGCACAGCAAGATGGAGGTGGGCATGCAGGAGGTGACATGCGGTGGGTGGCGCGTTACCTACATCAGCGAGAACCCATCAGGTGCCAGTCAGCTGTCCCATGAGACCTGCTCAGTAACGGACTGTCGGAGCAAAAGGTGCAAGTCAGCAGAGAGCAATATGAGCAGAGCCCCTTGGGGTGGGCACATGAAATGAGCCTCAAGGACCCCACAGTGAGGCTGGAGGGGAGTTGGCACACAGAGGGTCACATGTGCAGACAACAAGTAGAGGGTGGCCTCTGGGGACAACAAGGAGCCCACCGGGACACAACCCCTCAAACCTGCTGGGGACAGGAAAGCTGGAGATGGCAGAAAGGAAGACAGAAAGGGGCAAAAGGGTGGCAGTGGAGACCCACCTTGGACCTCGAGCTTCTCGTCTGGCGGCTGACGCTCGCCCGCTCCTTCTTGAGGAAGTCCGGGTTGCTCTTTGACTTCATGATGTCTGCGAGAGGAAAAGAGGAAACACTTGAGTGGCAGCGGGCAGCGGGAGTCGTGGGCGAGGCGGCCTTTGAAGTCACATGAGCCCCCCCACCGGTGTCAGCAAAGCCAGCCAGGGACCACCAGCGTCACCGTCAGCACCGATTCAGGACAGCCGTGAGGTGGCACGTTCAGTCCGTCTGCATGGCGAGTGGTCCTCGGGATGTGACGCAGTGCCCGATTGCTAAGGCCCATCACAGGAGGCGAAGCGACTCGCTTGTCGTTTAATGACTTGGGGGTCCCGTTGCGTATTAATGACCAATTAAATAAACACGTGGAGAGTGGGCAGGACAGCTGGACGGTCTGAAGACCCCCGGACACTGTGACTCGGTCTCCACCAGAGGTCCCTAAAGGTCCACCTTCTGACCCCAATGCCACGTTCCTCAGTGCGGGTGCACTGCCCCCCCCCCCCCATGCCCCAGTACATTCTGTATGGAGGTGACCAGGAACTGCCCAAAGGCCTGCTGTGGTGCCACTCGTGCCACACGCGGACTGAGCCAGCAGATTTCATTTTGCTCAAACTTAAAAGTGAGTTGGCGTCTGTAACCAGGTCGTTGGCAGGACGAGGATGCCAGGTGAACGTAGAGACCCCCCACATTTGGCAGTAGAGAAAGCTGAATGTGCGTTTCTGTGGTATGCTAATCCACATCGCCCACCACGCTGCTCTTCACCACACCCTGCGTTTTGATTAGAAATTGTGCCCCCTATTGTGCCCCCTAGAGAGCTTTACTCGGGGAGCACAACACCTGGAGGGGCTGCGCCCAGCTATGCCACGTTAGGGTCCTGAAGTTCTGTAAACGGCTCGCCACCAACGATTAAAAGTCTTCATCATAATGTGAGACGGAGCGCGACGCCCATCTGAAATCTAAACACAGGCGGCCCCCCACGGCCTCGGACCCCCGACAAGATTTACGAGTCCCGCCATGACAGCCGCGCCTTCACACATTTCACTCACTTTCAATCGTCTCCTGCAGCGGCGCCCACATGTGTGTGTGGCATAGAGAGAGAGGGTGGCACGACTCTTACCGTATCCAGACATGGCACCACTGCCCCCCGCTGTGTCCCCCACAGCCTCAGTCGCTATGACCAGCTGCTCCTTTAACTTGCTGATGTCGCAGTCGGCCTTCGCCTTGACGATGCTCAGCTCGGTGTAGATGTCTTTGTATTTATCAGTCGCGTACTTCTTATCCTGTAGTGAAGACAAGTGGGGGATTGAAATACCAATCAGTGACCACCCCAAAAGGTTACAGCTTTTGTATCAAATGCCCACCACGCTGCCCACTCAGTGCTCACCACCCACCTCTGACGACGGCTTCAGGCAGCACACGTCCATCACTTCACCTGATGAATGGACAATCGGCACCACCCAAGTGATTGTGGGTGCCAACTTAGAGTCAGTGCCAGGCAGACTGGTGCCACCCCTGCATACAGTGAAGTGACCAGCTGGCAGGAGGTTAATGTGAAAGGCTGAAATGCTAGCAGGAAACAAGGGCCCAACAGTGCAGTGTATCACTGGCATCACTGGCGTGCCCTGGCACTGAACCTGGGGCATAATGGTCAATAGGGGTCTAAAGCAGCGGATGGCACACTCACCTCAACTCTGGACAACAGTGAAGCGGAGATGTGCTGTCCAGCTCAGCAAACCCCAGAATGCCAGGGGGAGCTGGAAAGGTGTGCCAGTTTGGGGACAGTGGGAGGCCTCCGATATCTAAACGTCACTTCTGACTTTGGACGCTTGCTCAAGGGCGTCTCACATGCTCAGTCCATGAAACGGTGGCACTGGCACCACGGTGACAGCTCGAGAGCCACCCTTATGGACAGCCACACATGACACTGGCACGTCATCCAGTCTTTTGTTGCTATCAAACACGGCGAGACCAGAGGACCACACAATCAGAATGTTTTGGGGTCTCGTGTTGGCAGTACCACGACACAATGAAGTACCTTGTGCAATGGACGTGTGGCATAACATTCAGGGGCAAGGTGGCACGGGAGTCCAAGAGAGAATGTCACTGCACGCTGCTCACCCAACAAGCAGCTCTCTCTCCTGCACCCACAGCCACCAGGCCAGGATCAGCGGTCCCCAACGGTGCGCGTGTGACGATCCTCTGTCACAGGCACAGCCAAATATGAAGATGCTGCCTGTAAACGGGCGAGGGCATGGCGGTCTCCCTCGACAGGGTGGCACGGGGTGTGGTCAGACTGGACTTTCACAAGTCACATGGTGCAGCCCATCACCGTCCCTCACGGCTCATCAAGAAGGCCCAAGTGGCCCGAGGAGGAGACCCCCACTCACCTTCAGGGCGGTCTGCAGCTCGTCTTTCAGCGAATGGATCTCTTGCTTCAAGTATTGGATTTCGGACTCCTTGACCCGCAATAAAACCTAAAAGACACAAAAAATAAAAACCTCCTCAGCCAAAGCCCTCCAGGTGTGGTGGACTGGGGGGCCGGTGCCAGGAGACACCAAGCCAAAGGCAGTGCCACGTGAGCGGACACAGTGGGGGGCACAAAGGACAAGACAGCAATCAAAAGGACTACAAGTACGAGGCGGCAGGATTCGGGCATCACCTCCAGCTCATATGCGTCCTTCCCCTGCGTCAGAGGAACGTCTCCACCCTCGCCAGTGATGCAGGAGCGCAGGCGGGTGATCTCAGCTGCCAGCCGGGTGTTCAGCTCCTACAACGTAAAATAGGAGACACGGTCAATCGATAAAACAAAAGTGCTTCCCTGGCCCCCGATTAGTGACGGGCACAGCGCAGGACCCCAGTGGAGGACCCCAGTGGCGTCAGTAAGCCCCTCTTCAGGGGGAGCACAGCAAATTGCTGAAGCCTGAACGTCACAAGAATTAGGATCTGAATGACGTTAACCGAGACTGAGCGCATACAAGGAATGGCACTCCAAGTGTACGGTGGGACCGAAGTCTGGAGAAGGACCCCCGTGTTGGCGCCCACAGAGTCTGCTGCTTCGGTGTCGTTGGGTCTTCGTGTCAGACGTTTGTTTCTGTGGTGCACTGAAGTAGAACGACGAGCAGTTCAGGAGGTTCAAAGGCTTTGATGGACAATCGCGTGAAGTTAATGTGGCACAGAGTTGGCACCTCTTTGTAGCCTGGCAGGCTGTCTGGCAATCAACTTCTGGGCCCAATCCTGACTGATGGCAGCTGCCCATTCTTGGACAGTCACAATTTGGGGGTTTTTTGTTTGTCCCCCCCGCCTTATCAATGGGATTGAAGATCTGCGGAGTTTCCTGGTCGTGGACCCCAGATGTCCATGTTTTGCTCCCCACCACTTCCTAAATGGACGCACTGGCAGAATGGCCTCCCCTCGCCCGTCACATGATGAGACCCCAGCTTAGGTGTGTAAACCCCGAGGGTCTTTAAATCTATTCTACGTGTGGATGGCGCCCTCTAGTGGCCAGCGAGACCTGAACCGGACATTCAAAGCCGTGTCTGTAGATCTTTGAACAAACGTCACTTTTATTCGGTATATAAACTGAATGACTCTGAGCTCACATGGAGGATGAGGATGATGAGGATGAGAAGGATGCCGTTGTTACACAGAGGTGGCCAGCATTACCGGCCCAGTCCACGCGAGGTCGATGACCTTCAGAAATCAAAGGAAACGGACCCACCTGTGATCTTCAGACTACGTCACATAACAATAAAGACGTCCGTGTAGAAGATGACCTGGATGGTGCCAAGGCCTCCTTCCCTAATAGTTGGCCTCCAGAGGTTTCCGGTACCATCTAGAAGGTTTGTGCCCATCTCCCTGTTTGTTGTCACTCTTGGATGTCTGCAGGGTTGATTTTTCCCAATCAGACAAATCAGCCCTCGTTGCCCTCGTTGCCCAGCCGCCAGTCAGCTTATTGCTTTTCACCTTTCGTTTGTGTGTTGTGGGTGCCTGTCCTGCAGGAGGACCCCCGATCTTCAGGTAGCCCCTCCTATTCCTCAGATTCCACCGCTCTCTGAGTACATTCAAGACCCCCCAGCGGCCCTGCGTCTTCATGACCCTGCAGAGCTTCACCTTGTTGCTGGATTTGGGTTTTTATACACATGGGGTCTCCACAAAGCTCTTCTGTGCTCAGCGTGTGACGTATGGGACCTCAGCTTCAGCCCCCCGATTAGACCACTCAGGTCACCTTTCAGCTGTCTGACGTGGCGTCTGCACCAACCTCACACTTGGTGGTCCGATGAGCGGCACAGAACTGCAGAAACAGCAATGCCAAGGACTGTGGAGGTGGCCATCTTGGGCCCTGCTTGGTGTCTTTCTGATGCTCTGCTACAGCTCGCGGTGGTCCTCAGCATTGTCAGTGATGAAGGGGACGTAAAAGGGACCGTGGGGTGTTAGGGATGATCCACTTGGTCATCCCTGTCATGGCGGTGCTGCTAATTTATAGCCGACAGGCTTCACCACAATAAGAATGGACTTCTCCTAATGAAACCGATTTGAGTCATTCACATGGGCACCACACGACACGCCCTGTTACCATCTGCACACGGGTGCCCACACACCAGACCACCGTTATCAGAACCCGACAGGAGACCAGTGATGTTGGCCACAGCAACCCCGAGATGTGAAAGGACCAATCCGGCCGGCCAGCTTACGACCCTGAGAATTCTGGGAACATCTCCTGTGACCGTTGACACGCCAGACTTGGGACCTTCAGAGCGACACACAACTGGGCAAAGTCATACCACCCCCCCAGCCTTCCTTTAGCCCTCCCACTTGATGCCAATCTTAGGTGGCACAGAAGTACCTGATTATGGGCATTGAGCTCCTGGTTCTCACGCTGGCACTGCTGGAGGGCCTGCCTCTCGGCCTCCAGGGCCTGTGCCAAGTGGGCATTCTCCAAACACTTCTGAGAGTACTGCTCCGACAAGACCTCCAGCTCTCGGTACAGCGACTGCAGCTCCTCCCTGAAAGGCAACGACAGCAAAGGGCCGCTCAACGTCTAGCGTGCAGTGCCATGGCACCGGACAGCCCCCTCCCAGAACTTACTGGTACTGCCTCCTCAGCTCCTCTATGTCTGCACTCATGCCAGTGATCTGAGAGCGCTGGCTCTTCTCCAGTTCCACACGGTGGGCATTCTTCATCGCTTCAATGGCTGCCGGAATAAAAGAAAAGCAGATGAATGTGACAGGTCTGTGTGGCCATGCCAGCCCGGAGCCTCAAGCTGCCTCATTTCAGCATGAGGGTGGCGTTGGCCCGATGCCAGTACCACACTTTCGTTTTAGTTCTCCATCTGCAGACCACCTGCACCAAAACTGGAGTCCAACAAGTCAGAGTCCAGTTCAAAAGAATAAAAAATCCACAGAAGGACGTCACCACCAGATGCCACCCTACTCGCACACATGCGGGGATTTGACATTCCGCCTGGCTAGGAGGGTCAGTGGGTGTGTGGGGGGTGGACTGTCAACGTTCACAGCCGATTGTCACCTTCTACCCATGGAGGTCACCTTTAGTCAGAGTTAAGTTGCATCGAGTGCCCATGACAGACAATGATGGCACAAGTGACTTACTTACCAGCAATAGTGGCGGCCGTCTCCTCGGCCAGCAGTCGCTCCTTCTCCTCCAGCAGCTTGTCCAGCTCCCTCTGGTGCTGCCTTTGGATGTCCCCGATGACCTTCTGGTGGGTCTCCTCCATGGCGGCGAAGCCCCTCTCGCAGGTCGCCTACAAGGCAGGGGGACATCGTCATCAGGAGCCCTGGTGCCACCCTCACGCCGACGGCTTCAGCTCCGTTTGTATTCCCGCTCCTTTTTGTGGGTTGCTTATTGCCGTTTAGAGTGGAAAAGGCTCAGCGGGTCCAGAAACGAGACCGGAATTTAAAAAACGCACAAAGGACCACCAGCGTGAGAGTCGAGCACCGCTGCCCACCTAAGCTGCTGACTGCGGCAATGTTTTGTCAGCAGAAGCGGATCGTGGCACACACTTGTCATGCCACTGATTCGTCTCATTAGTACCATCTAGCCAGTCACAGGCTGCCAATTCATCAAGAAGTGAGGCTCTGGCACCTCAGCCCGGGTTCAAGCCTTGAGCCCGATGCCTGCTAAGTCGGCTAACGTCCCGTAACTGTCCCAGCATCAGAGTGCTCTGCCAAGGTAACATGGCCCCCTGCTGCCCGGGATAAGCCGATGAAGAGAGCAGCAGATTCACTAAAATGTCAGCAAGTTTCTCCAGCCTGGGCAAACCAAACTCTAGTGGACTGGCAGGAGGTGCCATGTGCTGTGCCCTAACCCCTTGCTGTACATGCTACCCTCATACAGGCCTTGCCAGGATCTGGAAGTCTGACGGGTGGTTCACCCAAACTCAAGGAGACCTCTTTATGGTGGGTGAACTCCCCTTTAATGCCTCAGGCCTCCCCTGATTATGCCAGGGTGGCAGTCACCGCCACGACACATGGATTTACAGGCATGTCATGGCACTGCATTTATCAGCCTCTGGACCTGTGCTGCGGTGCCAACAGCGTAGCCATCATTGAAAGCACCTGTGCTGGCACGGGCCACAATGCTTTGGGGTACCAAGATGGTCACGTGTGCTTAATGTAGTGAGGGTTTAACATAACTGTGTGCCCACTATGTGAGGTGGTGGATGGAGTGGCGTAAGGGGGGGGGGGGGAAATCTGTGTGTACAGTCACAGTAACTCCCTGCCCAGAGGTGTTTAGGGCACCACACACCAAGGGGTAGGGGTAGGAGACCACTGAGGCAGGACTACAACTCTCCTGCACTGGCACCTGGCAAGAATTCTGGGAAAGGACACAGAGGAGTTGCTCTGGTCAGATGAAGGAACGTGCAAGTGGAGGGGAGACACGAGCTACCCAAGAGCTACAGCGGCCACAACTCGGGTCACCCTTGCCATCCTGGTCTGTCACGGTGAGCTTTATGACAGTGTGACATCACAGATTAGGTCAAGCATCAGCGGGCACAGCCTTGTGGGGTACTTCACTCCCAGCATCTTGACAAAAAGATACACGTGTGACAGGGCTATGTGGCCACGGGCCCCGTAATGGACCGTGCCAAACAAGAGGGCAGTGTGCCCGCCCCCTGCCATGTTAAAACAGTACTAGACTGGGGAGTACCAGACCAGCAACGTCATTACTGACAGATTAAACGCAAATGAAGACTGCAGAATCAAGCGCCTGGCACACCCAGCCAACTGAGGGGCATTAAGAGGAAGATGACACACCGGTCAAAGCGTGCCATAGGTGACCTAAAGTGACAAGGCTATCCTGGAGCAGAACGACCAACTGCTGGACCAAAACAAGTGCACTACGGCTGGTGATCTGCTGTGGGGCAGCATCACATGACCTGCAGATGACCCGTGCTAGCTGGACCCTCACGGCCACTGCTTCTTCATCAGAGGGCACTTCACGACAATAAGCAGACCATAAAAAGAAAAAGGAAATCAAACAGACCAATCCAAACATTAGGAATGGTTTACGCTACTGGCACTACCAGCCTGGCGTGTCCTCTGGGGGGTTCAGTCCCCAAAAAACCAACACCAGACAACATTAAACAGGAAGCAGCCATGTGTGCGCGCCAGCCAGATAAAGCGTCCTAGCATGTTAGTCTATGCACATCATCATCGTCATCATCAGCCATATTAGTGTGTGCAGACACATACGAGAAGTGCAGGCAGCGACTCCGACGTCAATCCGTCCTCGCGGAGGTGCAGTCCATGCATGTAGCAGAAGGAAACATGCAGGCGGGGCGAGTCTGATAGTGCCACACAGACCGGGCATCCTTCATCGCTCGATTTGGACACAACATGCCGTGCCGATCCCTCTCAGCCTAACAGAATCGCAGGTGTCGGAGCTGCTCGTGTATGGCATCACACACACAACTCACACCACGTTATCGGGCACAAGGTGCTCTCCTCATTCGTAATCAAGCGCAGGCACAACCGAGGTGAGGAGGACGGATGAGCTCGTCGGGCTGAATGGCCTGTTCGCGTGACACCCTGCATCGACTGGGTCCTGTGGGTCACGGGCACCAGAAGGGAGAGCGGCGCTTCCTACCCTGAACGCTCGCTCACTCGCTCGCTCGCTCTCAGAGGGAACAGAAGGAGGAGGTCCGTTCACGTCTGATTGGCTCAGGTGAGCTCCGCCCTCCCGCCTAAACGATTACAAGGCCTGGGATGGGAGAACAATGGAGAGGCCGTCACCGAGGACAATGACGGGTGAGAGAGGAGACCAGGAAGACACGCAGAACCAATCAGACGATGACGATGAGCCTTCAGGACTTCATCAGGACTGAGCAGTCAAACGGGAGAGGACGACTCCGGAGAAGGTTTGAATTCTTAAGATTCTGTGCGAGTGTGTGAGTGAGTGTGAGTGAGTGTGAGTGCTGTCCTGTACACGTGTTCAGACATGCATGTATGCACACACACTCTGACAACTCACACGCTCTCTCTCTCTATCTCGCACACACACACACACACACGGAGCAGGACGTCTGGGGAAACAAACGGAAACCCAGGAGTTGCCAAGGGCAGCTGAAGCCTGCTGAGGGATTCCAGTCACTGCTTCTCTTTCAAACTCGTTTGTGACGTCGCTCATCACGACTCATCACTCCGGCTATTTCCAGAGCTGACAAAATCTTTGGCAGGGGGGTGGTCTGCGGGTGGGCACGCACACAGGGGTCCGCTGAATTGTCCAGTCAGTCAGTCAGTAATAAGAGCTGGGACTGGTCTGACTGGTCTGGAGGAGGAGGTTTCAGGTTCCAAAAAGGAGTTTAGTTCAAAAGGCTTTGTGTTTGTCTGTCTGTGTTTATTTGTTTGTCTGTTTATTTATTTGTTTATCTGTCTGTCTGTCTGTGTTTGTCTGTTTGTTTATCTGTCTATTTGTTTATTTGCCTATTTGTATCTGTCTGTCTGTTTGTGTTTGTTTATTTGCTGTCTGTTTATCTATCTGTCTGTCTGTTTGTTTGTTTATCTGTTTGTTTATTTGTGTTTGTCTGTTTGTTTGTTTATCTGTCTGTCTGTTTGTTTATTTGTTTGTTTGTTTATCTGTCTATTTGTTTGTGTTTGTTTATCTGTCTGTTTATTTGTCTGTTTGTTTGTCTGTCTGTCTATTTGTGTTTGTCTGTCTGTTTGTTTATTTGTCTGTTTGTTTATTTGTGTTTGTCTGTCTGTTTGTTTGTTTATTTGTCTGTCTGTTTGTTTATTTGTCTGT